>JBAIZZ010000269.1:1449462-1523925 GCA_037355905.1 Heliconius aoede
ATATATATATATAGCTTTGTATACACGAGCATCGCCGTCGGTGGTTTATTCTATACTAGTCCTATGAATACAAAACATACTGGGTGACAGTATTGCGCATACGCATTCTACGAGACGAGTGAGCGGGAGGGGTGACTCACTGCTCCAATGCCATTCATTCATAACTCATCCTTCAATGTAATTTAGATTTTATTTCCAATGTATTAAGTTCTATATTATATATTTCGATATTAGTTTATATTTTTTAATTTTGAACGATTTTAAGCCTTATTATAAAGAAATTGTGGTTTGCGGATAATAAAAGAGAAATAGCTGATTTCCAAGCCGGCCTTTGCAATGACTGTTCTGCATGACCACTTATGCATGCAAATGGCAGACGTTCAACCATATTGTGACCATTTAAAATGTCCAATAGTTAAACTGCGGGTTACAGAATTTGCAATATTATTGAAAAAATACAGACTAGTTTACATTTATCTCTTATTTATTTAAGTAATAACGCACTGGAAAGGATGATTTATAATATAATCGTATTATACACACTTATTGCTTTTATTTATATTTTTGTTTGTTATCACATTTACATTCTAATTTATTAAAGAAGGCAAAAATCAAATCAGCCGACATTACAAGAAATCAACGACTGTTTACTAACTTAACGTTAAAAGAACAAGTTCTGAGGATTCAAGTTGCCTTCGTAACAAGATGTAGCCCCAAAAATCTGAGATACATTAGAAGTAACAAAAACACTTTGTAAGTTGTTAGGTGTTCTCCTAAGTCCGCGTCGTAAATCTACCCATTGAGGTGATACGCGATGGTGATATATGAGCGTGCAACCTAAATAATGTCTTGTTTTGCCACTTTTGACGGCCCCGTAGCTGTTCCGACGTGGAGAGGAAACGTAAATGGAAATTATTTTGTTTATTCCTATAGGGAAGGTTGTTTTTCAGGTTCATGAAATGTCTAACTACAAATTCATTCTTTGGTGGCACGTACATATACATATTTTTTCCTTTGTCCGTATAGCAGAATATATAGAGTTAGTGTTATTTGTAGTGAACTTAGTGTAAAGTCACTGAGTTTTAATAAAAAAAATATGTGAAATTTTTATCAATGTAACTGTGCGTTTCAAGGAATGGAGACGGGAAACGGTATTATAAAAGGGTAGATTTGTTAGAAATAGGAAAATATTTAATTATTAAATCTATTTTAGAAATAGAAAAATATCAAAATAACAGAAATATAATGTACCCAAAACTATACTTATTATTTTATGAGTAAATCAATTTTTTTTTGGTTTCACGTCGTATCCCGTACACAGCAGGGACTTTGGAACCTAGTTTTAATATACTCCATTCTCATCAAGACCTCCATTCTCCATTTGTACCCTCTGATATATGTTGATAAGATATTTAAGTATCTTTTATTCTATTTCCATAGTGAAAATTTTAGATTTCAAAAAAAAAACATGATTTAATAATCTTAGTAATTGAAAGTAAAATTCCATTTATTTGAACTATAAATTAGGCTTAATTACAATAACTCTTTATATTTCATATTTTATAGAAGCTATTACAATTTATTACCAAAATCATTATATATTGTAGATAATTGAACTATCGTTTAGAACCAGTGGCCTAATGTTTCGAATTTAATGACAGTAATTAATTAAAATTAATTTAAATTGTAATTAGTTACAATGAAATAATAACTATGAGTGGAATTTCGTTAGAAATATTAATGAATATAGATTATTATTGTCGAGTTTTGTGTAATATATAATTACGGCCACTAGCTTCATTATTGTAAAAATATTTGTCACTAAATATTAAGAGGCTGTCGTAGCGCAGGGGCACAGGTGGGTGACTGTAGCGCGATGGTTATGGATTCGATCACCACTCGAGGGAATGATATATTTCTTTACATTTGTGTTTTATTTTCTTCGTTCTGGTGTCGAGACAAAGGGTGGTGTTGAGTTCCGCCAGTCAACAAGCAATGCCTCGAAAAATTGGAAAGTGGAGAACGGAGTATTTTTACACTAGATTCCCTCTAATCAGCGTGAATTACAGCGTAAAGCCAAATTTTTATTAAATATATTATACTTCCCCATAAAGTATGTTAGGTATAGTCACGTATATCTATATGTGTAAGTAGGTAAACATCTGTTTAACTAGTTTTTCATTACGATATATCCTTTAATATAGCATGAAAATAAATAATTTTAACACAATTTTTAGTCACTTTTCCCAATTTAACAAATAATATTTATTGTTGTCAACATTCACAATAAAACATAATTTATTATCGACATAAAAAACAAATAAAATTTATATGTATGTAGCCGTCCGCGTTGTTTTAAACAAGAAACACCTGGTCCACAGTATTTTATCTGCAGAGATCTACGACATTATATTAAAATTTTCCTTTACGATGCTAGGAGACGTCTAGGTACAATAAAATTTGAATATTGTGAAACTTCCAATTATTTAAACGGATAGGATATATTGCCATCTGATATCCTCAGAGAATGGGCTATAAAGTTGATAGAAGAATTATAATTTAGACTAATAATACTAGTCCATGCCTGTATAATACGAAATAACTATGCTGAAAAAAAAATCTCACGATATATATCAAATTTTAAAGGACGCTTGTAAGTGCGAAGCATTTCAAATGAATTTAAAACAAATTGTAAGCCATATATAAATTTAAATTAGAAAGTTTTAAAAAGATTTGCAGACGCAGTGGGGACACATTTGACTGCACAGAGCGGTCGTGAATTAAAACTCCGTTCTAGGTTCCACATGTAAATGTAAAATAATCAATAAAAAAAGAGTAAAATTGTAAATATAATCTAGGAAACATAGATTTACTTATATTATAATTACATTAACCTATATTAATATCACTGTAATATATACTAAGTAGTATCTAACAAACGTAGTCTGTAAATGGACTATTGGAATCTGTGCCAGGATTGATATTAAAAATATTATTTTGAAAACATAATATACGGGCAGTGCTGCTATGACGTAAGCAACGACTTCAAATCGTATACATATTCAGTATTTTAGATTACACATGAAATAGTTCATATTTCTATAAAAATAAACTTTAGAACCAGACGAGAATTTACATATTTATACATATATATAAACTTTACGATCACAGCGGTTAGATGATAAGAATGCAGTTTAATATTCTTTCAAATTATATTCATAATATATTATATAATTTATATATTCAACATCACAAAGTAAATCTGAACTGTAGCAAAATATATATAATCTTTGCTTATTGTAATTTTTTCAAAGGTGAATTTACAGAGCATAAGGCTTAAAATGTATGTAGTAGATTAAAATAATTTAAATGAAATTATTTTCACCGGGAACTCTCGGGTCTACCCTCGATCACCGAGTAAAATAAAGCGTTCGAAACGTCGGACTTTCTTAATTCGGTAAAAATTGTTAAAATTGAGAAAACGAAACTTATTATTATAATTAAGTACTGTTAGAGAAACTGTCTTTTATCTGAGAACAAAAACTTCTGCTTCTCAAAAATATATATTTAGAATAAAGTGATTTATCTATAATTTCTCCATGTTACTGCGGTAAAAAGTACGTAAGTGATGCGTGAGTTAAAAACTGTTATTAATCTTACTATGTCCATCAGTGCGTAAATATTGCAATAATATAACACGGTTACTTGTGTACAGTATAATTATATCACGCGTTAGTTTCACGCTCCATCCCGCATATAGGAGTGTAGGCTGAGAGAACCTAAAGTTAAGACACACCAGTTTTAGTATTTTGCATTAAATATATTCTGAATCCCTTGCAGTCGTGATTCCCACCCGAGGATATGAAATATTTAATATTTTCATTTCTTCACTCTGGTTTCGAATGCAAAGCGTAGCGTTGAGTTCCGCCAATCGACACACAATACCCCAGAATTCGTATTCGTGTACATATTCTCTCTCCCTACTTTCCCGTATACGGGATACAGCAATCCGGGATAAACCGGGATACTAAATATAAAAAAAAAAAACAAATAAGTATTTGTGTAAGTAACACACCAATCTACATAATAATTACAATATTAAAACCATATAATATCGCACAATTTCAACCGGTAGACTATCACATCACCTTGACATGAAGTGTTACGCGCTATTTGTTTATTCGTCCCCTCGGCCCCTAATAAGGATGTTGAATATTCCCGCGGTCTCCATCATAACTTCTCTATTAAATCGTTGTATAAATGACGGTTGCAGTATTGCTATACTAGTGGTTAGCCCGCAGGTTGGCCCGCATATCTTAGCCATTGGAAATATTAATTATGATTCTTTATAATATTTTAATAATAGTTTTATTTTAAAGAAAAAAATTATAAGTGGCCAGATATGGTGTAATGTAATGTTTGGTTCATTAAAATTGGTTGCCAAATTTTTTCCTATTTAAGATTTTTCATTTTTTATTATAATAAATATATTGAGACGAAGAAAATATTCTAAGAGATTCTATATGTAGATAATTTATTTAAGAATTTTGTTCTTTTAAAAGTTTAAATTCCTCTTAAATTTAAAACTAGACGTCTTACTGTTTATACCTCTGCATCACGGCAGGTATCTGCAGTAAGGGTGACCGTGAATGCAACAGGTTTTTCGTTCGATTCTAACTCTAGAAAATAAAAATGTTTTCATTTATCCGCTTTGGTGTAGAGACAGAGCGTTGAGTTGCGACGCCGAATTCTGAAGGCGTTCAACACTCAATGCCTCCAGAATTCGGCTTAAAATAGGAAATCTAAACTCTTAATACTGACTGCCAATTTTTTTGCCAAAATTTGCCAACCCTGCTGTACAAGAAGTATGTCTGTCTACATGCAGATACCATCAAAATATTATAATAAAATACAATTTTTAAAACTGCGATAACTTAGCGTGAATGATGTGAAAAATATATAAAAAAAGTTGAAATTTATTTACCTTTTGCAAACGTAGTTTTATAGTCGACCAAGTTGTAGTGAAAAGAATGAATATTTTATATTGTATGTATAAAATTCATTTCAGTTTTTCGTAGCTCCGTACGAGAGTCACGTAGCAATACCCCCTACTATTACATCAAATATTTCACATTCCTTAGCGAGCGCTTATTTCAGAGAATTGAACTACTAACTATAATAAATAAAGTAAACCCTTCATAGTAATAGAGTACTCATTTGATTCCAGACGTACACAGACTTATTCTAACTACGTTGCAATATGACACATAGGTACATTAAAAATAATGTATAAAACTCAAGTCTAGTTGGTTCAAGTTTAGTTGGTTTTTAGAGTTTTTATCACTTTTTTGTTTTATTTAAAATTTTACAACAAGTGCAATGTAAGTATCTAATTTAAATAAATAGCAGAATATTTCTATAAAAATTCTAAAAAAATATAACAATCTTATTATTATTATGAATAATGCAATGAATTGCAATGAATGCGTTTATTTTTTTTTTTTTTTTTTTTTTTTTTTTATGGGAGAGGACAAGGCAAACGAGCGTTCGGGTCACCTGATGGTAAGTGATCACCGCCGCCCACGACTCCATGCAACACCAGAGGAGCCACAGGTGCGTTGCCAGCCTTAAAGGTGGAGATGAAGGGCACCGGGGCCCGGCATTACCTAATGCGAAACGCAGTGGCAAGGGCCACTACTTCACGCTGGTTTAAAATGCCGGGGGTGGTATTACATCCGGTCGAGTCTGCCCATGCGTGTTGCCAGTACTGGCGACGTGACTCTACCACACGTACTTTAGTCGCCTCTTACGACACCGACAGTACCAGGGTGATCCTATTCTAAGCCGGGACCACACGGCTAAATTAAAACGAATAGGTGAACTTAATAAAATCATTAGAAGTCATTAGAAGTACTGCGTACACCTTAATGGGGATGATTTTATCTAATGAGGTATTATATACTTAATATTATCTACATTATTGGCTTGTGTCGAATTTGACAAAAGTAATTACAAATTTGTATTTAGTTTACATTCAGATAATTGAAAACAGTAATCTGAGGCTCTTCCATGAAATGGCTGGCTATATTCACTTTTATTTTAGGAAACTTGAGACCAGTAGTAGCGCAGAGACACAAGTTTGCGACTGTGAAAGCGACAGGCTGTGGTTCAATTCCCACACGAGAAAATAATATATATAGAATATATAACTAATATTTATTCCACGACGGTTATACAATTGCGCATAATAGACATATTAAACGCATTTTCATTTTAACTTTATTTTCATTTTATTCACCAATCCATCAATATGAGGTTGCCACTATAATTTAGAGTCTATGATGATGCTGAAAAATACAGAGGAATCGACAGGATCCACGAGTTCACCACTCCAGGGTAGATAAGCTTTAGCAATTTTCGCGTTAAATATATGACTATATGACTTGATTAAATTTCATTAGGTCAGGAATCACACCATACTCTCTCTATACAATTATTATATATACTTGCAAGAAACAACATGTATTATGTGAAATAAAAAAATAATGTATTATATAACATAACAAAATATTATATTACATGACAAAAATAAATATAACAGCATATTTATATATTTATTTTCTCACTTTGGTATAAACAAGACAATGCGAGCTTTTAAGCGAAAAATCTCGTTATACCAGAGGTCATTCATTATCCAGAGGATTCTTTATTTGTACTCCTACGTAGATAAAATTGTAATAAGAATATTCAATACAGCTGTTATAATATACGATACATTTTATCTGTAAGCAGATACCTGACGTGACATTACATGACGTTAATTTAGTCGTCGTTTTTATACATGACGTAAAGAATTTTCTATATATATATATATTATGTATTTTTATTTTTTTCTATTAACTATTCCCATTGTATCACAACAATCGAATAATTGAGTGAATATTTAGTTGTTTTATGGTGTGAAAATAAACTGTTTTACACGGAAATAAATATTTATTGGCGGCCATATTAATTATAATGAATTTGTATAGCCGATGTAGCACGCACCTGTGGTTACTATTTAGACGATTATAATTCAGATCATAATTGTATTTTATGGGCTATAAAACTAATTGTTTTACAATTTATTTTTAAGTTATATATTTTGATGACAATACTTAGATATACAAATGAATTATTTTTCAGCTTCAACTGTACCCCGCACGAAGCGTAAGCGGATACGTAGAGTAAGCCTAGTGTAAAATTTTTCAAAGATAATAAACACTCTATGCTTTCCTCCCAAATCTACAACAAGAAATTAAAATATTAAATATTTCGTTTCCTCGAGTGGGAATCGAACGCACTACCTGTCACGTTTACAGTCTCACAGACACATTATTAAATAATTTTTGATGACTCACCGTTCTCCACTTTTCTACCTAAACAGAATATAGAGTGTTACATGCTTATTATAATTAATTTCGATGATTACACTCGAAAGATGGAAAAAAAAAACATTCTCAATATTATATAAGAAATGGGTCGCATTCATAGAAATTTATTGGTGCGTTATGATTGAGGGACATCGAATGTATAGAGTTGTCAAAGAAAAATATTTGCGAACATGTTCGCTGTAATAAAAATATTGAGAGTGGAATATTTTAAAATATTGTTATAACCTTTGTATGTTTATGGTTTTTAAGTTATGGAACTTAACGTTGTACTTTATCCTCAAAATTAGGGAAATAAAAATAGTTTTAATATAATTTTTCCCCTGAACACGAATAGAACCCACAGCCACTGCTTTTGCTATCAGAGCTGCTATTGTTCCAACGAGCCGTTACGTCCTGAAATCACTAATGTAATTAACCTTTAGTTTTTTAAAAGGCAAATTAAAATTTCTTAAATTTCTGTTGGTAAATTAAATATTAAGATTAAATATTAAATTGTTTCAACAAATGGAGGCTTGACGCGATTAGATTTTTTAAACTTTTTAATGTTACTGAATGAAAACTTTATAAAATCTCTAAACAACGAATTAATAACTTTATAAATGAAAACTAGGTAATGAATTTACTTACACTTTTAAGAAAGTTTACAATAGGTAGGTTCTTATAATTTTATTATATATAATTTTATTAAGTATAGAGTTGTAGATGGATTCCGCTCTCCGAAATATGTGATCATTTCGTTTCGGCTGTACCAAAGCTGTAATACCGCGATGTACCGGAAGTGAATTATTAGCCGAGTCTTTAATAATCAGTTTCATGCTGTATCCCACACACAGCTGGGTAGGCAGAAGGAACCCAGTGTTAAGATACTCCGTTCGCCACATTCCACCGAATTCTGGAGGCATTACGTGTTGAGTGGCGGAATTCAACGCCGAGCTTTGCTTCGACATCTGAGCGAAGAAATGGATATATAAATTTAAATAAATATATCATATCCTCGAGCGGTGACGGTCAATAATAAGAAATATTACATTTATTCATTAATATTTTAGGAAACGTAATTTGGTGACTATTTATCCATTTTGGTAAATGTTTCCAATTTTATTGGCAGTCAAATAGGTAGATTTATGGGTTACGTTTAAACATAAGCCAAAAACAATTAGCTTAATTTGTGGTACGAAAATTTGTAATTAAAAACCATTCAAAGACGATTTTATATAAAAACCTTTATATTGTTTTCATAATACATTCTTCGGTAGGAGTTTTCGCCGTTTCGCGACAACTCCGCCGAGTTTAATTGAATTCTTGTAATACTAATAATCTGAAATGCTTAATTATATTTCACACCGCATAAGTATAAAATTAAATTAAATCAAATTATAATTCTTAAGAGGTTCTCTGAGGCTGTCGTGGCACAGCGGCACAAGGGTGTGACTGTAACGCGACCTTTGTGGGTACGATTCATTTCTTCTTCTGCATCTCAACAAGCATTGCCTATAGAATTCAGCAGAATGTGGGAAACGAAGTGTCTTAAAACCGAAGTTCCCTCTGCCTACCCTGCTGTGTGCGGGACACAGCGTGAAGCTAAATTATACAACAATTATTATAAATTATTAAAACTATATAATTTACAGTAGCTCTGTTTTTTTTACCGGTAAATAAAATTATCACTCCGTTTCTCAAAATTTTTATAACGCATACATTTTAATAAATTTTCGTGTTACATGAACTAAGACAGAATACAATATAAATTTTACCAAAATAAAGCAGGAAATTAAATTCAAATCACTCTCATCTCCAATTTATACATCTTGTTTACATAATTCACTCACTTAAGTAGATTATATTTTGTATTACAAATCATAAATATTAAACGTTATTTATGTTTTAATAAAGCACCTAATATAAACAGAAATGGCTTATTATTTAAATTTGACCAGTTTGTATAATTTCATTCATTAATTTATTCTGAATTCTTTATTAAATTTGTAGAAATTGCTGATATAAGTTAATGTTTTATATACTTTTTCAAGTATATTATCAGGTTAATGAACAGTTTCTGAAATATTATAAATAAATAAGCTGACCTGGGCGGCTTCGCCCGCTTGAACCGTACGAATGTTTATTAAACATTTTTATAAAATTATAATTATTGAGGCCAGTTGTGGCGCAGGGGCACAAAGTGTGACTGTAAAAAATCACCTAAAAATATATGTAAACAAAGTCTAATTTAAACAAATTCTCATGTAAGTTGATGCCCTTAATGCAAATAAGCAGTAAGAAATTCCATGTAATAACTTGAACCGAAATCAAATCAGTAATCCTGCAAAGAATAAGCTATAATCCCAGTAATAAGTTTGGAATATCAAAAGAATTTCCATTTAGTTTCTAACTTCCTTCCTGTTTGTTTCCTCATGCCTTAATTAAGGGCTGGTCCCTTAATATAGTTACAAAGCTTGTGTTATGTGATGATATTTATATTACTCACAATGAAACTTTTACTATTAACTTTTACATTCTCATTATTTTCGTTGACAAATTAAATTTTACTATGTAACAGCCAAATATGAATACTTCAAATGTTTTGGATGACGGGACAAAAAACTGTACAATCAGAAAGAAAATTCAAAAATTCAGAAAGAAAATATATATTTCTATTTTATTTAGTAAAATTATTTATTTTATAAAGAAATTATTTTATAAAGCATATCGTGTAAAGTGAATTGTCTCCAAGGAGTAAGACAATGTGACGTGGAAGTGAAAGTAGGTGACCTGAATGTAAATTGCCTGTATGTAAGCAGATGATGCATTGCATCATCAGAATGCGAGTTGCAGACATTATTCATCACCCTGAAAGAAGGATGTGAAAATAATTGTCTAAACTTGAATTCTCATAAGAAGACGTTCTGGTGTTTGAAAGTAGTGAAAAAAGGACGCATTCTAAAATAAGTGTAAATATTAATAAAATATTAATAATAAAATATTTCTTTCATTCTTCTTCTGTAATGACAGAAGAAGAATGCAAGAAAGATGAACGATGAGAAGATCTCTTTGTAAGATATGCAGTCAGTTTAGATGCATTGAATCGAATTCTAATGAAGAGATATACAGAATGGCAGGTACTAGCGATAATATCAGGGTGATAATGAAGAAGAAAGTTTTCAGGTGGCCTGGGCACATCAAACGAATGAGTGAGGAAAGAATGACAAGAAAATGAAGTGCACTCATTTGACCTTCGAAAACACAGTATCGGTGATATTGGGGGGAAGGTCAAGAAAAGGCATGAGGACCATACGAAGGGCACATATGAAGAGTTTAATGACAGTGGACAAAAGGAAAGAGATATACAGAGATCGTAGCGTAAAAAACTCGTAAGTAAAAGTATATTAAAATAAATCGGTGTCCCTTAAAATATTTTATTTAGTTGGGTAAGATCGAAGTAGAAGCGAAGAAGTTGAATATAAAAATATATGTAAAAAATAGTTTTTTCTATCTTGCTGATCAAAAAAATAATGCATAATAAAAAAATCTTAATGTACAAAAAAAAACTATATAAATATTATACTTACTTTTACTTGTTATATAACATAGATTGAATTTAAGTCATGCCACATCGGCATAAATCCGGTGACTGAGGCTACGTTGCGTCCCTATGACCCGGTTAACTGAACCACTTAATCCTGCATGTCGAAGAAGAGTAACGACGATAACCTTTTCGGATTAATTGTGACTTGCCTTGGAAAAACGATTCGAGCATAATGCTGTCCGTGATGTCTTTTCCTTACAGTTTCTTTTATTTAAACTATTTTTTTTGCTGTCTTTTATCATAAAAAATATAATATTATATATTTCTTATACATAGTACAATTATAATGAAATATATATTAGGTACGTTGTAAACTTCGATCAACTATAGATTTTTGTTGTTTTTTATTTTTTCTATAACAACTATTACAAAATATAGACTAATATTTAATTAAAATGTATTTCTTTCAATATATACTATATTATGTTTTCCAAGAATTCAATATACCATTACTTATAAATAACTTTGTACTGATTTGTAGAATTATAGAGAAACTAAATACAAAGTAAGCTGAACATCAAAAGCTTTTCCAGACTTCCAGGGCTTCTGGTTCTAAACACACTCAAGTAATGAAAGAGAAATAAAACTTGAAGAACATATTAAGTGAAGAAAATTTCTCTCATTTCATAAATGCCTCACTTTGGGGAGGCCTTCTAAATGATTTGACTGAACATTCAAAAGTTATAAGCAGTCTCCTTTCAATCTTTCATGCTATTTCAAACTTTGTGACTGTAATTGTAAGTAATTTATTAAATTTCTACTAAATTACTGATTTGCTTGTATTTACAGGATATAAAAAAAGTATGTTCCTTTTTTCGAGGAACATAAATATTAAATCATTTATATCGTGACAGCACATAGCAGGCTAGCACACTACTCTCGCGATTACACTGGAGCCACGACGGCCTTTCTTCTAGTTAAGATTAATTACAATATACAGTACTATTTTTTTTATGTAAAATTAATATATATAGTAGTAGTAGCAGTAGTAAAGTTATAATTTATGTAAAATTTAGTGAAGCTTCACTATACAATGGTAGCTGTAGTAGTAGCTCACTATGTTGGCGAGACTCCAGTGACACAAGTGGATGAAAATTCCATAGCTACGTGAGTCTGCCAGGAATTACTATAAGTGGGTCACATTTTATGGTAAGAGAATTTATTTATTGATGCCATTGCTAGGTTGAAAAATAGTTGTTACATATAAAGTTCATAGTACCAGTGAACTCTTCTCAGAGAGTTCAAAAAATTTTGCACAACGCAGTAAGTAGGTTAACGTTTTAAATTTATAACTTAAGCTACCTTGTGGTGTTTCCTTTATTGAATCTGTTTAAGTTTTATATAAACTTGAATATAAGCTAAAATTACAAACAAATGAATATTTAAATAAATTTTCCTTTATTTTAGATCATGTAGTTATTTTCATGCACAACTAGTGGTGTAATGAGAGGGTGGGGCAAGGGGGGGGGGCATCATGCCCCGGGCGCTACTCACAAAGGGGCGCCGAATGGTCCACAAAACTATAAACATACGTATTTAATCAAATATATAATATGCATTTAATTTAATTATGTAAGGACCAATGATTTAAAACCAAGCACGTTTGCCGCAGGGGCACAAGGGTATGAGTGTAAACGCGATGGCTATGGGTTCGATTCAAATTCATGGGAACGAATTTTATTTCTCCATTCAAAACGCAGTACCTCAAAAATTAGTGGAAAGTGAGCAACGGAGTGTCTTAATACTAGGTTCTCCCTGCCTATCATGCCGTATGCAAGATACTGCTGATATAATAAATATTTTATAAATTAGTATTACACTTAAATCGTAAATCGTGAATAATATAATTTATGCAATTTACGCATATTATTCAAATTTCCTTGTCATATTGTATAATACTATAAAGCGCCTGCCGCCCGTTGATAGTTCATGCATAATAGAGTATATTGCTCATGTTCTGAAACAAGCGTAATTTATTATTTTTAATAACAAGGCTATCTATCACTGGTATTATATGTCGATTTAATAATATAGTCCTACTATATTTTTAATATACTATATTTTTAATAATTCAACATGACATAATTAAACTTGAAAACTTGAGATTGAGGCCACGAATATTCTGTTATCGATTATTAAATACCCCAAACATGATATCTTATATATTGAATACTTTTAATTTTTAAGATAGGGATGTATGACTAATTTCCTGCAAAAGTTCAAAAAGAAGAAGAGAATAATTTTATTATATTTTTACAATAATATAACATCGTATCTGATTAGCCAAAGCCGAAGAAAGAACAAAGTTCCACAATAAGTTCCGTATCTTTAATTCATGGCGCGCTACGAGACCACTGAAAGCTCCCCAGATACAACCGATTTCACCTTCATTTATTACATTTGGCTTTATCACTTCGGTTGGTTCATAAATCGACAGAACTTCCTTTGTAATCAGCTAGTTTTCGCTAAAACTTGAAAAAGTTTGTTAAATCGCGAAATTTATCAAGATTGGGGGTAAAAGATAAACGAATTAATGGTACATGGGAGTCATTTTGTATAAAGATTTTTATGTTGCTACGACTACGACTTTCCATTTGTATGTCAAAACAGCAAAGCTTTATGTTGTTTCTTAAAAGCTCACTGTTTTACTAATTTCACATTGATTTGATTGAACTTACCACCACGATGACCTCGGTCTTATATTTTTATATCTTTTATTTATATTATTATATTGTTGTTTTAACTTTATCCCTAGTGGTCAGAGAGAACCGAGCACCAAATCCTACAGTCTCTGCTTTTTTCATTCGCCTCGTCCACTCTCATCCAGGTGGTGCTCGTGCTTTTTACGTGACTTTCCTCCTACTCCACACAAGAGTGTATATTCATAAATGTTAATTATTAATAATACTCATAAATACATTTGTCAGATATTATCTGGAAATAATTGAAGTTATACGATATGCGTTCCGAATAATCTTATTGAAATAGATTGATATGATGTCCTTAAGTTCGCTACTGGCGAGCTCAGGGGTCAATATTGGCAATTATGTCCAGTCAGATCATTGGAACAGAGGAACAAAGAGAACCGTATTTGTTTTCTCTTATTTATCTTATACTTGCAAAGATGTAAGATATATTATATTTTACATATCCTCAATATGTAGTCTCTTTATAACTAGGTCTGTGTAAGCTAAAGATTTTGAACATTTATTCTTATATATTTTGATATTTTTTATTATATTTTCTCTGCTGCCCTGCAGCCGAGAAAATAAAAAATCGACTTTACGCTGTATCACGAACACAGCAAGGTCGGCAGAAGGAACCTAATGTTAAGTCTTACTCCGTTCTCCACTTTCTGCCAAATTCTAAAGGCATTATCTGTTAAGTAGTACAACTCAACAACGTGTTTATACCTCGACACCAGAGCAAAGAAAATGGAAATATAAATTTAAATAAATATTTTACCTCCTCGAGTAGGGATCGAATCCACAACCAGTCGGTTTTCAGTCACACTTTGTGCCCCTGCGCTACGACTGGCCTCTAATTAATCTCTCTTTAATTAATCTAGCCTTTAATTAAAATTTAATTAAATTTAAAAGGGGGCAACGCTGTGTCTTAACACTCTTTGCCTACCTGCTATATGCGGGATACAGCGTGAAACTGAAAAAAAAACTATATCAGAACTTAGGAAAAATAACTGACGCAAACTAAGCGTCGTCGAATTTTTTCTATATATCTATTTATTTTAATATATTTATTATTTTATTTATTTATTAAATATATATACAAATTTTACAAAATAATTATAAATCTCAAATTCATGAGCCGTATCCTTGGGGTTTCATAAAAAGATTTGTACGACAAACTTTTTCGTTTTGTTCTTAAAAGGCGAAAGTTTCTATGTCACCCGCAGGACGCTTAAGGAGTCGTTGTATTATTCATCAAACAATAATACATTCAACCACGTATTTCCATTGGTTGTACCAAAGCTCGAGACCATAAATCTCCTGTTAACTTCACTTTATCCCGCAATTCGCGAAATATTAGCCACTAACATTCGCAGGTAATATAATCCGTCCTAAGTATAATGTTTCTTGAAGTAATTTATTTGTATTCCTTAATATAATAAATATATCAAATAATTAGATTCGTCTTTCACCGTGAATATAAATTTGAATTCCATTTGATGGAAGTTTTACATATTGTGATAGCCCAGGTTAGGTTAACCAAGTTAGGACAAATAACGGCAATAGGTCACTCGATCTGGTACATCATGATGACGCGGTGACAGCATCTGACATAGCATCTGGTTGTGGATGGGATGATTTTGGGTTCAATCCACTGGGGACTGGGGATATTTCTCATCGCGACTACACGCGACGTCTCGAATTTGCGCGTAAATCAAATAAAGTAGAGACTACACTTTCTATTATACGTGGGATAAAGTGTGATACAGAAAAACCATGAATACTGGTAAAAAATAAATATTCTAAAAGAGTGAGTTTTAAGAGGTAAAGCAAGGTGACCTCAATCAAGTGTCAAATACTCAGTGTCAGTGGTGCTTGACGTAAAGTTAGAGGTTCCCCGAAGGTAAAGGTATAATGGAAACATCGTACAATTTTTAAATGTACATTAATACTTTTAACAAAAGAAGTCTATTTTTAAAATTAAATAAGCCCAGTGGCGACTGTCTTATATAATAAAAGACTTTTGAGGTAACAATAATTTTTCTTAAAGGAAAATTTAAAATATGAAATATATAAATAGAATAGCTTTCCAACAGTACGTCGATCAAATGTCTAATTTAGGAATATGCCTACAGCGTTGTTAGTTAAAATTACACTTTTAGGAAATAATAACAATACTCGATATAAACTAAAATATTACAGGAGAAATTTATTTTATTAATATATTAAAATAATATAATATATTAAAAATACACCACATTGTATTCACTTGTACATATAAAGATTAAGTATATATATAATATATTAAGATTAAGTTAAATTAATTTAAAAGGCCAGTCGTGGCGAAGGGGTACAAAGTGTGACTGTAAAACTTACTAGTTGTAGGTTCGATCCGCGCTTGAAGGGATGAAATATTGATATAAATTTAAATTTCCATTTCTTCCCTCTGGTGTCGAAGGAAAACGCGCCGTTGAGTTTTGCCTCTCAACACGCAATGCTTTCAGAATTCTGCAGAAAGTGGAGAATGGAAGTGTCTTAACACTAGGTCCCATCTGACTACTCTTCTGTGTGCGGGATAGAGCGCGAAGCTGATTTACTTTTTTAGATGAATAATTAAATATTTTTCAGGAACAACACGATTTAGTTTTATGTTAATGCGAAATAGTAAATCACTTAGTAACAACCAAGCAAACCTATGCAAATGATAATAGTCCCGTCTCTACAAATATAACATGAATATTCATAAGAATTGAAATCTTGGGTAAGCATTTGAAATAAACATTATTTCTGGTTGTAATTAAAAGACTTGATGGTAATACAGGAAAATTTATTGAATTAGAATTAAAATATATATTGTTACAGATCGAATTTATTTAAATGCACACATTCCTGTTCTTTTAAAATATTCATTTAATATTCATATTTCAATGTATTTAGTTTTCTCATTTCAATCTGACTTAGCCCCGCGGCTACTCGAGACAGGCTCGAAGAAGAAGACAAACAAAAACGACATTAGGTCCCATATCTTCCCGTTATCTTGTAAATGTTTTGAACTTTTGTTTTATATGTATTTCCCAAGCTTAAGGGGGATTTCTCCAGAGTATTATTACTTACACCTTATATATACACCCTCTATTCAGTTATAAAATATTTGTATAGATTTTTCATTATTTTTATCTTGATTTACAATTTAATAAGAGAATAATCCAAATTTTCAACTTATGGAATAGTTCAAATTTTATTAAAATCAGTTTAGTCATTTTTGAGAATAATGAAAGAAACGAACCCATAATTACGTTTACAGTACGTATATTAACTTGTTATGTATATCTATCGTGCTTCTTATCATATCAGTTTCAGAATGCAGAAATAAACATTATAAAAACATTTAACCCTACCGCCTTGATAAAGGGTTTTAAACACAGAACACGCGGTTTATATAATGTTTGTGAAATGTTTATATATATATATATATATATTGCTTAAATACAGAGATTTTCCCACAGCTTAACATTTTCCGGGACCATATATACAACCTTTATGGGTTGAAGGGGGATGGAAGTGTGACAGACATTTGCTGTTACAGTGAGAGCCTACCTCGTACCTGACACTACATGTCATAGATAACTGTGGATGATGTGGATAATATTACAATAACGATATAGAAGCTTACGTCAGATTGTTAATGTGATAGTTGTGGGTTCATTCCGTCATTCATTCAGGAGAATGAATGACTTTGAACTTCTTCGGTCAGAGTGCAGTCTGCAGAAAGTGCGGAACGGAGTGCCTACCCTGCTGGGCACGGGATACAGCGTGAAGCTGATGATGAACGCTGGAGATCAACGCCGTGTTTTATCTTCTTGTTACCAGAGTAAAGAAATGAAAATAATTATTTCACGTAAGTGGAAATTGAATCCTTAATCCGACTGTCTTTAAAATAAAAAAAATAAATAAAATTGTTTATTCGTCAGTTCCCAGGGCTGCAAATGACGCCGGCCGCCTGCCGCCTATCAGACGTACGCGTTATAATATTAAATAAGTTAAATAAGTTTACCGCCTGTGACACCGAGCGCTATTTAACAAGTCGAACAGTCAACGATCCATAAATGTTAGTACTTAATAACTAATAGTGACATAGTTATGTCACACATATGCACGATCAGCGGACAATCCCCATTGTCGCGCCTCGCATTAAAAGAGAGTCTGCCTCTTTACGGAGAATGGCCGGGAAATCGACTGACGCAGAAGTCTACTTGAGGCGAACTACAGTACCACGGCAGCTCCAGAAATGCTCTGAAGACACTTATTGTATTGAACATGACCTCTGAGTATAGTAGACTCACAGACTTCTCGTATAAATAGTCTTTTAGGTCTTCTGTGACAATGGGGGCCCAGATACTTGAATTGGTGTACTTTAACATAATGTTTCCAGCCTTGAAGACTAGATATTAACTTTTCTCACTCACAAAAAGCTATTATCTTTCTAATAGCACTCACAGAGGCACCGCGTAACTAATATTATTAAAACAAACGCCACCGATATGGCATCCGACACTCATGCCGCTGAGTCCCTCTATCAGCGCATTGACGTAGAGGTTAAAAACCTAAGGGGAGCTCAACCCTCCTTGCCTCACCCCGCATTCCAACCTATTCGGCTCTGAGTTTGCCCACTTAACGAAATTTAATTAATTATATACTAATATTTAAAAAATAAAGTCAGTTCAAGGTGTTGTATATGACTAGATCGAAAACTTTTGACAAGTCCAAGATGCAGGAATGAACAGGAGTGTCTTTTTCTCTTTCTCGTTCTCTCTTTCTTGTTCTATTTAATACCCGACAATATGCTTTAAACTCAGAATTGCGCTTTGTATAACTGAACTAATATTTTTCCATGTCTATAAAATAAATTATGAAACAATTCATGTCTAAAGTATCGCTTAAGAACAATGAACTTGGCTACATGTTTGCTGTACTTTCAATGCGTATATCAAAATATACACAAACATTACAATGAAAGATTTTCTGAACATCTCAATAATTTACTGCTAAGCGGTTTTCACGTATGAAAAGAGATTTCTTTTTCAGTAATAGAAACCTTTTAGTTCAAGAAGTGAAATGAACACGTGAAATATGTGAAATCTGTCACAAGTAACGAATTTTAAAATATCTGATTTTTTTTTCCTATTCATCTCAACGCTGTGTCTTATCACATACAGCAGGATAGGCGGAGAGATCTTAATGTTAAGACATTAAGTTTCACATTTTCCACCGCGGAACTCAACGCCGCACCATTTTTATATACCTACTATTTTTATATATACGAAATAAAACAAATATAATTGTTTGCTAACACTCTACGTGCTTAATAACCGTCGTCAGCACTAAACATAACAATATTTTTCCGAAAGCAGGTCATCTACCAGAACTTCCAGAACTTTCCGAGCAACGTATTGTATATACCAAAAATGAATCACTGACAATTTCAAAGAACTAATGGAACCATTAGCGGCTGGAATCCAGCACTCTGTTATATCACAACTTCGTAGTAATTTAGTTGCGTGTTTTCGGGGTGGGAATGTCCAAATACAGGGTTGTATGAGAAATATAGGGGTTGATAAAAAAAGATTAGTTACGTCCCAAGATAATATCTACGCACGAAAACTGCTTCTATGAGTACGAAATGTCCTTATCGTTGCCTTTTTGAGTGGCCTCGGTATATAGAATATCTTAAAGAAAAATGTTTTCCCTTGATATTGGTAGTTACTGGTATTTTTATTTTTTTTATCCTTTTGATCTTGGCCAGTAAAAGTGAATTAAGTAAAATTTGAAAAGTTGAATTAATTTGTCGTTTGTAGTGACTGTTTTAAATCTCACTCAATTTTAAATGGTCATCATTTCAGGACATTAGGGTTCTGTTATGAATTATCAATGCTCTGAAATCTTTAGGAAAAAATCAATAAAGTTAGGTACTTAAATATATGTATCTCTTAACCAAAAACGCATATGTCACTAAAAAAGAAAATACAATATATAATAATAAAATATTATTGACACAAATTATAAAGCTTTTATATATTTATCTTTTTAGGGTTCAATACTTTGAGAAAGAGTCTGGTGTGTGCGGGATTTATAATATAATTTACCTTTAGAATATAACATGCGCAATTCCGTCTCACCGTTTACGCGATAACAAAGATAACATATAAGAGTTTCCGTTTAATATGATTTTCTCTTAAAATCTTGTCATTTTTCATCGGACCGAAGATGGTTATCTATATTCTATATCTATTACTGTAACTTATTGTTGTTATGAGATAATTTAAGATAAATCTAATAATATTTTGGACTACTATATTTGGGCTTCCCTTTTCATGGCATTTAGTGATTCGGTTCTTTTAATCGTTTAATAAGTAAAAAAGTTATGTTAATATAAAGAATTGCTTGCGACAATATTACTACAAAATGGTCTCTTGTTGAATTTTTTAAGTTTATTAGGAGCCACGAGTGGATCGCTTAGTGTGCTATTGTCATCACGACATTAAATGAAACCACAGTTATATATTAACTACTCTATAAAAGCCTAATACAATTGAAATAAAAGAGATATTGCCAAAAATGTAAAAATAACTTTTTTCAAACCACATATTTTATAAAATTATCGTTTTATAATAAAATCGGCGCTTGTTAAGAGCGACGCACGCAGGCATACACCTTTCAAAGGGACACCGCACACGCCTCATTCCGAAGTCGAGTCGTAGGTAGTATTTTTGTAGTAGTAAGTGTTTACATTATTGGTATATATTCGTAACTGCGTCACACGTAATACAGTTGGATAAACTTTTTATTTATTTTTTTTTAGGTATGGATTTGAAATATTTTTCGTTCCTTTTACAGGAGCAGCATATAGCTCCCTTAAAAGGAGCGCAAACGCTTCAATCTGTATAAAGGTAATAAAATATCAAACAATCCAATTATTCAGAATTATCGCTACATTTTATTGTATAATATCGAATATGAATATTACATAATATTGAAACCTCTGAAGTCAAATGTTAATTGACATTTATTATAATAAATTTAAATATGGAAATAAAATTAAATATATGTGAAATAGTCACTCACCTAAAAAGTAATTACAAGTAGGTATCACGCTTAGTAATTACATTACTTATTTACGTACATAAGTAATTACATTACTTATTTGCGTAAATAAAGTCTCACTCATAATAAAAGAGCACCTACACAACCTACTTGCCAGTTTCGTACCACCTTTAATCATGATAAATTTATTTATAGATAAATAAATTTTCTATCAATGTAATATATATAATATGTATTTATACTAATAGTATAAATAGAAAGTACAATAGTGGGAAAAAAGGGAAAATATTTCTTTTAATATAATCATTCGCCAAGATTGAACCCGCTATCACCGCATTAGCAGTCGGACCAAAACAGCCTCCCTCAGTCGTAAAGTAAAAAACAAAAAAAAATTTAAGATAATTTTTTAATGACATTAGATTTTTGCAGTTCCAGTACAATCAATAATCTGTACAAATAAATTAAATTTATATATTTTATTAGAATTTGTGCCAGTTAGGGGCAGTTGTGATTCGACTCCCACTCGAGGAAATGGAATATTTATTATTTTAATTTTTTCACTCCGGTGTCGTGTCAAAGTCAGTTTTCAGTCGCTCAACACGCAATGCTTCAGAATTGGTATTCGTTTTTGTTTTTATAGGTTCACGCTGTATCACGCATATTGCGGGATTACAGGAACTTGGTGTTAAGTCGTACGTCGTGGTGGTACAATTAAGTCCACACATTCACCAAAGAGATATTGTCCGTATTATTACACAAACAAATCTCTGTGTAAAATTTCCATCACAACATTCACAACCGCCAAAATAAAAGAAACCTAATGATTTCGTCAAATAATAAAATAATTTCATTCGTGGAATATGAATTTAGCGTTTCGCTTACGGTTGCTATGCTTCAGAAAATATGATAATGATATTTTCGTAAAACTTGTCCAATAATATGAGCTAAGCTTTGGAAATTGATTTTAAGTGGAAGGAAATTGGGCAAACAAAAGGAAGGACGATACCCTTGTTAAGTGACTTCAGCTTTGAAAACAAATCATAACGTTGACAACTTTGGATTTTTATTTTTCTTTTACTTAAATCTGTTTTGCGGAGCACAAATATATGTATAGGCCGCTATATCGGGTCGGGGACCTTTGTCTGTAGATGAATTAGTATTTAATTACCTTGGCAAATATCTGAAATTTTTTAAATAGGTAGGTAGTAAATTATTTCCTATTTTAAAATTTTAAGGATTGTGGCCGTTACGGCACAGTTGTTTGGGGGT
The DNA here is from genome assembly GCA_037355905.1 of Heliconius aoede. Taxonomy (NCBI): domain Eukaryota; kingdom Metazoa; phylum Arthropoda; class Insecta; order Lepidoptera; family Nymphalidae; genus Heliconius; species Heliconius aoede. Next base: position 1,471,536 of record JBAIZZ010000269.1, read on the forward strand.
TCGATTCTCACTGGAGGAAATGATTTAATATTTTTTCATTCTGTAATTGATCGATGATCATGTCGAAATTGATCTATAGATAAACATATAATATAATATATTACGTAGAAAAATCATTAAGAAGTCCTACAGAAATATTCATGCGAAAAATATAATAAACAAAAATTAGAATTGTTTAATTTTACATAAAAATAATCCGTGATATCAAGTGTTTAAAATAATTTCTGTATAATATAAAGACAACACAGAAGGTCAATTGGGTAAGGGCTAAACTTATCTAAGCACGCAAAAAAAGGTTAGCTTTTAACGAGGTGAATGCCTACAACGCCGACAACGCCGACAATGCCGACAATGCTGACAGTGTTGACATAGCGCCCACCACGTCGCCTAATGGAGTCTGAAGTTTGTTTACTGTCTTTTCATCTTTTCATTCATACGTATATGACTTTGTGCGGTTTTTAGACGACTATATTGACATGGGCTTCTATTTTAAAGTTTAAATGAAATATTTAATTTTATATTTAGAAGCTATTCAGAGTGACGTTAAGTTCCTTCGTCTTTGAGAGAAGGAGTATCTTAACACTCTGGAAAAAGACAAGGAAATGTACAGTTTCGTATTAGAATATACGACCGCCGTCTTAATCTAGATACCTTATGTATAGTAATAAAATTATTGTTGTGTTAATATGTGTATGATATAAATTTGTTTTATATGGAAATCTAGTGCAGGCACTTTATACTCATTAAGACTCTTCCGTTCCCCATTTTTCGATGAATTTTGACGGCATTGCGTGTTAATTGGCGGAGTTCAATGCCGCGCTTTACTTTTACACCAGAGCGAAAAATAGTAAAATAAAATAAAATAGTAAATATTTCATTTCGTCTAAAAGTAAACGAACTCACAACCCGTCGCGCTAACAGTCATACGCTTATGACAATGGACCTCAACTATCAATCTTATTTGCTATATTATATATCGAGTTCTTAAAAAAAAAATACAATAAAACTTTAATTACTTTGATATATTCAACGCTCGAAATTATGTAGATACATGTCGAGCGATGCTCGAAAACTACCACAAACTATTCGTTCTGCAATTACGTTCGTGATCTGGCATATCGAAGTGTGGGGAACTTTAAAATGATAAACACCTTGTTTGTGTATTAAATCCACACAAAACGTCAAATCTATCTGATATCAGCGTATGCCGGGTCACGTTTCCAGGATGAGCTCTGAGTTATCTAATATAGATAGATGCAGCCTAAATACCTCAGGTTGTTCCAGCGCTTAAATGCCACTAATTAGGTGAACGTTTGAATATTATCGAGCTTATTGTCGACAGTACATCCCATAACGCACAGTAAAGTTCAATAAAATAATAAGCGTAGGTAATAAATAATAGAGACTATTTTTTAAATTTTTAAAATTATTAGTTAAGAAAGAAAAGGCCGTCGTGGGGCAGCGGCACATGGGTATAACATCAATATAACGCGACGGTTGTGGATTCGATCCCCACTCGAGGATGTGAAATATTTATTTATAATATTTCTATTTCTTCGCTCTGGTGTCGGCAAAAAGTGGGGAACGGAGTGTATTGATTGAAGCAATACACTCGGTTCTCCCTCTGCCTACTCTGTAGTGTGCGGGATACAGCGTGAAGCTGATTTAATTTAAATTTTTTCAAGAAAAAAAAAACTTTTAAGAAAACATATAAATATTTTGAACGTTATATGCTTGTTATTTTATATTATTTGAATTTTTTCAATCTATTTATCGTTTTTTCAATCTAATTCATTCTATTTATTATATAATTTTATTATACTATATTCTATATACTATCTACTACTACATATACTTTATATAAATGTATAAATTATATATTTTATTGATACAAGCTACTTAATAAACTTGAAATATTGATATTGAAAAGAAAGCAAATAATTTACGTTATCACAATAATTTTATTGGATATGGATATCGGTAGACTCTATATAAAACGAGAGATTTATTGCCTAGAACGAAATACAATATGAAACAATAAATATAATTGACACAAGCAAAAAAATTGAACGCAAGAACTAAATTATATATGAGTGTTCTAAGAACTAATTGTATTGATTGAAGCAATATAATTGTATTCAAAGAACTTAAAAAGTATAAAATAATTTCCAGTTAATAAAAGCACGTTTGATAATAAAGATCTTGCTTTAAATTTTGTTATCATAATATCTCAGAGGATTCGATTTCCACTCGAGGAAGTGAAATATTTTATATTTTCATTTTATTGATTAAAGGTAAAACGCGGCGTTGAGTTAGGCTAGTCAACACGCAATGCCTCTAACATTCGACGGAAAGTGGGGAACGGAAGGGTATTTGTGGAATCGAAATGTTTTAACACTAGGTCCCCAGGTTCCCTTAGCCTATCCTGCTGTGTGCGGGATACAGAATACTATTTTAAATAATAATAATAATACGAAACAATTTATATTTTTAACCGACTTCTGTAAGAGGAAGAGATAGATTATCATTCGCCTGTATCTCCTACGACAACGTTATCTGTGAGAATATAACAGGAGTCCTGAATTTGCATTCAGTATGTGTGTGGCATATTGACAAATAACTTAATATGTCAGTCGATGGGGGTTTGAAGTGAAACACTTCAGTGTAGTTTGATGAAAGCTCGTTTAGGTTCTGATTATGGGATCCGGTGGAAGTCCTTTTTTTTCCTTAAAAAATATATTGTTAATTTCATACTCTGTAGAGTAAATTTAATTACACTCCGATGACCATTCTTATGTGTATTATTAGAATGTCAGATAGCAGAATTTTACATCGCAATTCAGCTAAATATAAAAGAATTAGCTTTTAAACAATAATACATTGTACCTACTTCTGAATTTACCAAAATTACATTGTTTGTTTGATGAAAACTCACGAAGCTCTTATATGATGGTGCTCAGATTTCACAAAACATCGATTCCACCAAAATATACTTCACAACATTATTACGCGCCAGTAGTTATAATATTTCATATTCGTTAATTTTTGCAAATTAATTAAAACGTTGAAAGCACACAGTCAGATATATTTAATTTACCAATATTAAATCACGTACAGTGTGCACCAAACGTAGCTAAAGTTAAATTTTCGTGTGTACCACTAAACAATAAAATGCTTTATTCTTTTTTTATAAACAACTATAAAATTGAGAGTAAAATCGATAAAGAATTAAGTGTCTTAACACTAGGTTCACTCTGCCTAGCCTGTAATATGAGAGATGCAGAGAATCTAAAAAAAATCTATATCGTAACGTTATAAAAAAAACATTTACTTTTATTTTTTTTAGTATCATTGTTTTATTTAAATCGGTTCATAAATATAGTTATCAATCAATACATAGTATTTTGTGTGATTTTGTGTGACGCAAGTAGCTGAAATTTCAGTTGTTTTTGAATGTATTCATATAGACTTGTAAAATGATAATGTTATTAGGGCATGAAAGTAATTCAGCTTAATAAATAAATATTTGTACAATTCAAGCGGGCGAAACTATAAGCGGGCCGCTAGTATTTTAATATCTGTGTCACACCAAATTTACATAACACACATTATAAAAGCGAATCAATTTGTCAAACGAGGGTTACAGATCACTCGCGGAGATCAAACAACAACACTATAAACGACCCAATGACCTCTATGTAGAAAACCTACGCAACTTGCTAAATGGTACGGGTTAATTCTTTGTATTAGATTTCAGTCTAAATCTGGTCTGGAATCAATAATTGTCTGTCTGTTACTTGGGCACAGTGACAGTTGTGCACTTTGACCTGACGAGCCGAGACCGAGCTCGTACAATTAGATGGGCCTTCGCATATGCTGCCACTTATTAAGATGAATTTTATCAAATGTCCGGTTGATCTATATTTTCGTTTAATTGTTTAATAATATAAGAGTAAAATTGATATTAACATTTAGTTTTTTTTAAATCAGCTTCACGCTGTAACCCACACACAGCAAAATAGGCAGAGGGAACCTAGCGTTAAGACACTCCATTTCCCACTTTCTGCCGAATTCCGGAGGCATTGCGTGTTGAGTGGCAGAACTCGAAGCCGCGCTTTGCCTCGACATCAGAGCGAAGAAATGGAAATATAAACGTATGTAAATATTTCACTTCCTCGAGTGGAGAACGAACCCACAACCGTCACCTTGTGCCGCTGCGCTACGACAGCCTCATTTAGTTTTTTTACTATTGATTTTTTTAGCTTCCCGGTTTATTCCACGCATAGCAGAGCAGGCAGAGGAAAAATTTAAGACACTCCATTCTCACATTAAAACACTTTTTTCTCCATTTTCCGAGTTCTCAAAGTATTGTCTAAAAGATGCAGTACTTATATAAGTGAAAAAGTTTTATTTATGAAATTTGCTTGCTTAGTTCTCCTTTATGGACGGAAATTTGAAATTAAATACATTTTTAAAATAATACTATTAGGTTGAACGTTATAAACTACTAAAATAAAAACGTTAGTTTTTCATATAACGTCAAGAGAAAAAAGATCTAAAAGTATACTTACTAGAGAATATCCCATTAAAAATCCGACTGTAAGAGACAGCACAAATATTGAAAGTATTTGGAAGTCTTTTTTTCGAGTATCAAAAATACTTCAGTTCAAACATAAATCTGTAAATAAAAAGCAAATGTAGCAGAAAAAATATAAAAAAATAAAATTAAAGTAAATATTGCTGAAAGTTTTATTTCGGATACCTCATATGTGTACACTACAATTTACCATACGATTTATCCATGCTTTACCTGTAAGCGAATATTATATTCTTGGATATTTTCTTTTCACCCCACCAATAAAACAGAGGTGTGCTATAGACATGATCCGTGTGTGATCTGATATACATACAGCCTGTGGCACCGTGAACTTAGTACAAAATGAGCGCATATGCCCGCAAACTTAAGTTTGTCAACTTATATAACTTGTGCTTCCCGTTGACCTCAATCCTGAAATTTGTATAGATGCCCCAGTGGGCAAGTCCAACTCGCACTTTACCGGATATTTTTGTAGGTTTTAAGTAGTTACTTATCATATTTTATACAATACATGTATACATTATCAGTTTTTATAAAAAATGTATAGAAAAAAAGATATCTCGATCTTGCTTATATACAAGATGTCTTTTGTTAAAAAAATATCTTCACGCTGTATCACGCACTCAGCAGGGTAGGCAGAGGGATACTCGGTTTTAAGATATTCCGTTCCCCACTTTCTGCCGAATTCTGGAGGCATTGTGTGTTGAATAGCAGAACTCAAGGCCGCGCTTTGCCTCGACACCGGAGCGAAGAAAATGGAAATATAAACGTAAATAAATATTTCTTTTCGTCGAGCAGGAATCGAACCCACAACCGTCGCGTTACAGTCGCACCCTTGTGCCACTGCGCCACGACAGCCTCTCTGTATATTAATTCTATAAAAAAATATATGCATTTACATTTGTTAAATTAAAGGTTCAAGTTATCAAATGCAACGTATAAGCGTTTCCAAAACTTGGAATTCAACTTATACGAGAGAGATAATATTACAATTACGGAATATATTATCTGACATGTGACACAAACTTTGTTATAACTGAAAGGAGCGACTGTCGACATAATTATTAAAATATATACATTAAACTTACTGTATGGTAGAACTAACATTTTTCCATGACTTTACTTGTAAGTTAAAAGTAAAGCTGTATATTTTTTTATCGACCACTGCCCCGGGTAGGCCATAGTCCCGTGGAAGGAAGTTCCTGGGAAACTGCACAGTAGTGGAGTGCCACGTATCTAGGTGGATGATATTTTAACTTGTGACGTACTGTGGTTAGAAAATTCGGCGGCAGGTGACAGGTCAAACAGTTCTTCAGAACACTCTTCCTAATAAATGGGGTAGAGCTGGTAGAGCTTCATGAAAAATGGGGTTTCCTTTCTTTGGGATCGGGTGGATAAAAACGCGTATCAGCTCAGGAGCACAAGTATGATAAGTACGGTACACAAGTAAGGTAAGAGAATTACTCATAATTGTAGGTGTAAACACCGAAAAAATAAGATTTTACATTTTAATGTGAAAAGCAAACTAAAACGCAAACGTATATCTTGCTATTAATATAAAATCTCACTTTACATTATTAATCAGTGAATATGCTCAACATAACTCAAAATATGCTTAACTTAATCTACATTGTGATGTTTTCATAACGTCTCAAATTGAGGTGAAAATTTAAAAAATATCAACTACTGAAAAAAATCTATTTATTCCATATATAATACGTATGGTAAATTGCTAAGAAAAAAATCTAGTTTTAGTTATATTCACTTACATTTATTCAAAAGAAAACCTGAGAATTACTTTCATCTTTCACAGTTCTCAGTTTCTTTCTTGACAGTATTTTTCAAGATCAATGTACTGTAAAGTATATACATCCCAATCAAGGCAAGCGATCGTCTCGAAAGAAAGTTAATAAATTCTGCCCACCCGTACTTATCACCATATACGGCGCAAGCGATCACGTGCCCAAGAGAATACATTTTATGTCCCAGCAGGACCGTCACCAGTTGTATTAAAATCGAAGATTTTTCCAGACTTAGATAAATGCAATTTAACTTGCACACCAAATCGATGAAGTCTACGTGGATTCAACCAAATGTAAAAAGGTTTTGGACAAATAAATACCTATGCCGTCGTCGCAGAACGTGGGAGTATCTTACGGTTAAGATATTAAAACTACACTAAAACTTTAAAAAAGCACGAAAGCAGAGGTAACGTAAATACCTTCAAACATAAATATAAGGAAGGGGTTGTGGAGCACCATAAGCTCACTTTTATCCCGAAATTCCCACAGGTTCTGGTTTTTTGTAGGAAAATATGCAACCGCACCATCAAGACAAATACATTACGTATCGCTTATCAAAATCGGTTCCCTGGCTTAACAGCTATAAGAGAACAAAGAATACGCACATAAAATATGGTAAAAATACACCCCTTAGTTGTGGATTTCATAGCAGTCGAGTAATTATTCATTTTTAAGTGGTATCAAACTCAAAACTATCATATTTAGTTAACGGCGGCCTCGCATTTCAACGTCATTTTAATATTTTCTCACTTATAATAGTAATATTGTAAATTGAAAATATAAAATATTATAAAAATATATATATTATAAAATATTGTAAATCGATCTGTAACGTAAGGAATCTAACTTACGTACATGTATTTAAGTATCAACAATTTTTTACAAAGTTTTTACAAAATTATTATTTTTATTTAGAATATTTATTATTTTAGCAAATTAACTAAGTATTTAGTTACAAGTGTTGTGCTTTAAGCTTAGAGACGACACCTCATTAGAAAAACGTAGTGTCGGCTTTGAAAAAGCACAGCGATGTTTTAATTAGCGTGAATTTCATATAGCTTTCACTTAGTTTCTTTATAAATTAATTAAGATTCAAAGAAATTTGCATTTATTAAAACAATAAATCAAGAAATTTGATTTATTATTTATACAAAATTTCTATTAGAAAGCGAAAAATTACCCGCGCAAGATTTTTAGACTTTATTTTTAAAAATGTAAATGTCTATCGAAATAAAATATCACCAGACGTATTCCAAATCAGATTAAATTCCTGGGCGGCAAACTTCTAGAATAAATCACATGTACCAAGTCAATGTGAGCAAATGACCGTCATTGATATTTCAATAGATGTAAGTTGGGTTTTCAAACTCTCCAGAGGTAGTCAGGATACATAAAAGGGCCGTAACAAACTAACACGGATTGAATATTAATAACGCACTAAGTTGTAACTCAGGACACGTCGTGAGACTTTAAATTTCTACCGCCATTCGCAGAGGAAATAGCGAAACAGTTAGTTTTGCGATATGTTGATTATATATTGATAATAATATTAATATTTTGATAGATCTGTAAATTATGTGAATTCTGTAATATTACTATTATTCGGGCGAAAATGATATAATTATTGTATCTAATAATATATTTTTTTCATTCTAAGTCTATTTAGACTAAATTATACTAATAGAAAAGGAAATAAATTCTCAAATCTTTTTAACCGAATTCAAAAAAGAAAAATGTATGAGTTTCAACTAAAATTATATGAGATGTTGTTGAAATTTGGTAATATTTGTGTATTGTCTTCTATGTAGGACGTGTGCTAAATTACGTGAGTATGTCGGCCCGCAAATTTCTCGAAAATTAATAGTTATATCGCGATATCGATATCGCGCGATTATATAATATTTTTTGATCGAAATAAAATATATATTCGAAAAAATTTTAAGAACGATCACTATTAATTTGTCTGTTAAGTTAACTTATATAAGTTATAAAATATAATTTATTATTAAATTTCTTCATGTAGAATCTTTATAATTGCATGCCTAATACAGTAACGTGATTCCAATACCTTTATACAAGGCCTTCTAAATAATTGTGCCTAAAGTTAATTAATACGTCGTTAGGCCATTAATGATTTCACACATACCCTCCAATCTACTTTGAAAGCGTATCCTTGTAAGATGACAACATAATTCTCCGCTCACCTTATTCGTTAGAACACTCACCGTTGCCAATTTATCGAGTTCCATTAATTTATAATCTATGCACAATCATCCTGTGTCGGTTTGTCCGTCACTCACTTTTGTTACTTCCCGTGTTATCCTTATGCAAAATATTTAATGAATGTTAGTTTTTAACTAAGGGGTCTTATTAAATAATTTTCCGAAAAAAAGAGTGGGCAAAAGGAACCTAGTGTTAAGACACTCTGTTACAACAATACAATTTTGAAGATAAAATATGTTAAGTGCCGGGTATTTACTTGCCCTTTGCCTTGTTACCAGAGCGAAAAAATTAATTTATTAATAAATAATAATTAGTTTTTCTGAATTGAATCCACTACTATCACGTATACAGTCACAGGCTTGTACCACTGCGTCACAACTGTCTTTTTAAAAATGGTAATAATTCAAAATATTAAAATAATAACAGTAATAATAGTAAATACATAACAATGGTAGAGTATGGAAAATTTATATGTCATAGTTATATCTTTGCCAAATGGCACAAAGACCTAGAACTAGGTCTCTATATGTATAACTGGCTCACTTAGGCGGCTGTAATAAAGCAACACACATTTGTTTGAAACGGAGACAATCCGTCTGAAATATTAGCATTGTTTACCAAAATTGTGTAGAATTATATTTCCTATGGTGTTTATGATTATTATGATAGTATTTCCCCTCTACGCTTCCCCTCTGTAGGCATGGTTGATATGCGTGAACAAACGTGAAGCAGCTTTTAGGGTTCCATACCTAAAACGGTAAAAAGGAAATCTTATATGGAGCACTCTCTTGTCCGTCTGTCTATCCGTCTGTCAAGACCTATATATCTTGAGATCAATTACTCAAATCTATGGTCTTCAAAAGCGCAGAAAAAAGTGAAGCTTCCTAAGTCAACGTTCAATCGAAAAGCATTTACATACATCCTCTTTGCTGCACTTTGTACGAAATTCTTTACTTTATGTCAACCTTACTTATAAGGTTGATATAAAGTAAAGTAAAAAGTTTATTTTCCCTTCGCGAAAATTACAGAAAACTTATTTTATTATAGACACATTACAATTATTAGTACAAGCTTACACTTTAGCTTATTTCAAAATTGAATTCAATTTGTAGACATTCAAAGGGATACTTCAAAGTAATAGAACAATATTGAATACTGTTATTGCATTTCCGATGCAGAGATAGCGGTTACCTTCTTGAAATAAAGACAGATACCTACATACGAATAACTTTAATTAAGGCAGGTAGATATTAACTGTCTTTTTTCATCCCGCTTCAGATTTAAATTTTATATTTTAAAAAAATCTGATGTGATAAATTTCGAAATCAATGAAAATTAAAACCAATAGATTTGTATAATATTTTTTCTACAATCATATCTAATTAGCAAAAGTTTGTTTACATAATAAAAATCGATAAGTTCCTCTAAAATAGCATTTTAGGTAAGGTTTCATTCATATATATATATATAAATATATATATAATGAAAACGAAAGACGGTGTATGTCAATCTGTAATTACACGTTATTTAATTTGCTTAACAGAAGCGGGTACAGCGCAAAGTGGTAAATGAGTTTATTTCACATATTTTTAAAGTAATTAACGGCGAATAATGTAATAAAGGTACTAATTAAATTAAGGATTGGTCATTAGTAAGTAAGTATTCAACGACCAATCCACTTCAGTCCACTTTTAAAAAATCACTAATAAAATAAAATATCAAATAAAGTCACTAATAAAATAAAAGAATGAGAAGTTAATTCGTGATTCTATTTAAGTCAGGGTTTAAATATAATAATTATAAATCCTTTATATTTTAAAACCTCGTCTTTTAACATTTTTAAATTTCGTTTGTACATGCAATTAGCCTCAATTCGAATTCAACAGATGTTGGGACCGCGTATGTTTCATTATACTTTAATAAGCTTTGTTGTAAATAAAAAGAAATGGAAAAAAAAGGACAGCATATTATATTTTTATTTAAATGTCAAAATTCTTAAAGAAACGAGCTTGTGTGGTTATTTATTTTTGTGCATTAAATAATGAACGAATGTTCATGTGAAATTATTAAAATAATTATAATGTTTTAGTTTGACAGAGAGTGTCTTAACACTTAAGATGCTCCGTTCTCCATAAATTAGAACGTAAAAAAATAGAGAGATAGGTAAGACTGTATACATTTTTAAATTTTATACATCCTCAAGCGATAAGTGAAGCAGACTTGCTCCCTTGAGCGACCCTAACGTGACAAAGATATATGTGAATTGCTAACCCATGGCTAACGTTTTATATTTGAGAGATTATTATAACAAATTATCTTAGGTTCTTCCTACAGTCCGTTGAATTTTTAGCGATAGCGAAGTACAGCGCCGCGATTTTGCGTCGTTATCCGAGCGAAGGAAATTAAAATATTAATAAATAATAGTTCCCGGGAATCGAACCCACAATCGTCGCGTTTACTTGCTGTTTATGCCACTGTGCCATGACGGCCTCAAAATAAAACAAAATTTTTCATTTAATATAATTATCACATGAGTACAATCTTTACAAATGTTAGAACTGCGTTGTTTATTTTTTACTTCATATTTTTTTACCTAATCCTTTATAAAATATCAAATCGCAGCCATAAATCAAAAACATAGTATTTAAATTTAAAAAAATATTAGAACCTTTTTTATATTTATTTTCTTTAATAAAATCTTGCATTATACAAACATATATAATATAATAATTTACATTTTTATTGCACAACAGAAATTATACTCGAAATTGTCATATGATCTTAAAATATTTCATCATTTTCTATTTTTTTAACAAAGCTGCGTCAAATTAATCTTTTGATGTGAGTTATTAACGAGAGAGACCCCTTCGTAAAAATACTTCTATTTCTTCTTTGGTGAAAAAGTTATAAATACATTATATTTATATGAAAATAGCAATGTAATTTAGAGAGTATTTTAATTTTTATTTTTCATTTATCTTCTCATTTCAATTAATGCAGGTGCTCGATATTATTACTTGCCAAGAAACACTAATCTAACTTTAACACGCATTGTCCATTTTCCATAGTTCAGAAGGGAGGTCTAACTATTAGATATCTATTATATTATGTTTTTGTATTTTTTCCATTACATTCATACATCAACCTCTTTCATCTGTTACTTGTACTCGGTGGTTAGAAAAAATTGTGCTCTACTATTTTGTTGGCTGCAACAAAATGGCAGTCATTTTGGATTAACGATTGTATTTATTATATGTAATTCCATTGTCATCAAACGCGAAGCCGTAACCAAATTTCAACTCAATCGGGCACGGGAAATAACGTCAATTGAGCTTGCGAGATTTCTAAAAAGCACACACACACACACATACAAAATATAAAAAACTTTCAAAAAATTACATAATTACTACTACTACATAAAACATAACTGTCAATATATAAAACCAAATTTGTTATATTAAAATTAGCTAGTATGAAAACGTTTATTTGCTTAAAAACAATTAAAATCGTAACTCTTGATTGTGGCGTGGGAATTCACCCTCTAAGTTGAGTGACCCCCCCGGGCGGCGTTTCATAAAAAGGCCGGGAGGCTGAACTACTGTGTGCGGCAGATCTTATTTTTCAGCTTAGTTCATACCGCGATAGAACCGTCAGTCGGTCCCGAGCCGCGCTTGGAGAAGGACGCTGTTATGCTACCGAGAGCAGTATACACACTGTCGCGTAAAAAACATCGATACTCGTCTCTACAAAACTCTACTAAACTTTTATTTGTAAATTAATAAAAAATTCTTCGTGGAAAAATAGTGTTAGTGAATCAGGATATTGTATTAACGTTAAAATTAAATTTTAAGGAACATTGTTTTACTTGGACTATCTGTAATTATATAATTAATTAAACATTTAAAAAACGACGTTAGTTCTTCTCTAATAAACTGTAGTTAAATTGAACTCTACTACAATTGCGATTCGCGATACTATTGAACAGTTATTGTTTTCTAACATAACTCTAGTGTGTTTTAATCGAGCGTTTCCTGCAACGGCCAACGGAAGCGAAGCGAGCCACGAATTTAAACGTTGAAAATAGCCGTCAAGCCAACGCATCCCGACACTGTGAGTTCCTTTTCGTTTGTTTTCATATGTCTCACCATGTGCTCGCTACATATAAATGTGATCCGAACAACGCCAGATCTTCACTTCCTACGTTCACTTTGAATTAAATTTTAATATTGAACGCATGGTTTATATTAGTGAAATTTTTTTAGAATTAACCCTTTGATCTTACCAGGTGGTAGAGATGGTAGATTAATATTATAATTTTGTAACGGATTTGGAGTGAAAGCGAGAGGAGATCCGTTGGAAGAAATCAACGGAATTGTCATTTCTTCTATATCGCATGTATTAGAATCGTATTCTCGATTGATGTTTTTACTGTCAACTCATTAGAATGCAATGAGTGTACCGTATTATACCATCGCATTGTTTGAATTAAATGGCGTCACTTACGGTTTAAATTATTAAAACATGTTCACAAATATAATATTTTATATATTTATTTACTTCCTGTTTCTTGCATTTTAGTTAATATTTTTTTTTTTGCACTGGATTTAGTGGCACTTGTTCACTTAATTGTCAACTTAGCGCTAACTTTTAAGTTAACTAACATAGCTGATTATATTCATGTTACATGTATTTTTTTTATCTTAAACAATTGCTTACGGTAAGTAGAGAGAACTTGGCGTTAAAAAAGAGAAAGTTAGAATAGCAGAGCGACTCTACGGTTGGATTATGGCAGAATTAATTGCTGATTTTTGTCTAACAACATTAGAATTTTCTCAAATAAAAACATTAACAAATTTGAAATATTACGAGTTAAGTAGGGGAAATCAAATACACGTTGCTTTGTACGAGGGATTTATCATTCTGATAATAATACATTCATCTGGGCGAGAATGGAGCCTACTACCAGTGCATTCATAGACAGCCGCTGTCCGTATGTGCTGTAAGAACATGCTTTATGCGGGATAGTCTGAAAGGGAGGAGAAAATACAAATTATTTCGTAAAAAATTATTAATGTCTATAATAATATAGATAGTATAGATTTAAATGATATAACAGGCAAAACTGCGTGCAGTATGCTGTTAAGAGTATCATAGATAAAAGTAATGGCCAAGTTTTAGATGTTGATTTAATAAAAATTGTTCTATTTACGAAAAACCCACGAACACTTTTATTGCTGCACGTGGTTGAGCTGATGTCGTAATCATCACTAATATTACAAATTGAGTGCTGTACGGTAATAAATGCACTTATTACAATGAGATTTATAGTAAGGAATGTATGTGATAATAATTGAGGTTCCAGGAGGAATCTAGTGTTAAGATACTAAATCATTCCACTGAGTAGTAATCGAACCCAAAGCTTACAGCAGTAGGCAGGAGCCTAATCTGAGATATGTAGGATATAGTCTGAGGCTATATATAGGTATTGTTATAAAGTAATATCTTTAACATCTTTTTGCGTCTGAACTTTAGCGCCGCGCTTTATTATATAAAAGTTAGGAAACTTTTATTTCTATGTGATTATTTTCTCTATCGTGGCAAAGTTTAAAAGGATAGAGGATTATTATAGGTTCCAATAGGAGTAAAATGTGAAATATAAATAAATACTGTTATACTGCGCGTGTTATACTTATTTTGAGTTTCATCACATCTTAGCTCAGTTAGCTGGCAAATAGCACTACGTAAGATACAGTGATAAATAAGAAAAATACTTATTAATTTGTGTGGAATAACACTCTGAAAATGGTAAAAAATAATAAAAATAATCTTGTGATACTATGATTTCGGATCATACTTACTAAGTATAAGAGGTAAGCTATGGTAAGAATAGAATATCGGATATACTCGTCCAAAATTTCCATACGTTAAATAAAATGGTATCCCTAGAGGATTGATAACTTTCATTAAAGTACCAAAAAGTTTTAATTTGGCACGTGAACTATAGGTGAAATATATGGTGCAATAATAGTTAAGCGCAGTGGCACAAGGGTGTCGTGCGTAAACGCGACGGTTGTGGAAGGTCCCACTAAAAAAAAATCTATGAAAACTGACAAATTAAATATATTTATAAAACAAACGTACAACAAGACAAATGAAATATATTTATAGAACGGATTCCCCAATAAAACAAAGTGTATGGAATTCATCCAGACATCGCCAGACATCGCTGTACGACAAATAAGATTGGAAATCGTCGCAGCGAAACAGATTTATATTCTTCACGGATTTGTGCGTTATTTGATTTACAACATCACAACATTATGCGTTAGTAAACGTCTGAAGCCAATTTATTGCAACCAAATAAAAATACGTTAAATTTTTAGTTTCCAAAATAAAATTTATTACTGTGCCTCCTATTGATTGTGGAAAAACATCATAAATAATATTTAACATAAATCAGTTTCAATCGTACACAGCAGGTAGGCAAAGCGAACCTAGTGTTAAGACACTCCGTTCCCCACTTTCCGCTCAATTCTGTAGGCATAGTTCAGTGACGGCTCACTCAAAGCCGTACCTCGAGACCAGAGCGAAGAAATGGAAATAAAACAAAGTAAAACAATAAAATTAAATTTAAATAAAAATTATATTTTCTCGAGTGAGGATTGAACCCACAACCAGTCGCATTTACAGTCACAGTCACACTTTGAGCCCCTGCGCTGCGATTGGCCTCGGTAACTCGACGTGAAATTTTGGTTTCCAAAATAAAATTTATTACTGTGCCTCCTGTTGACTGTGGAAAACATGATAAATAATATGTCCTGGGGCAAATTAAATATTTGAATGATTATAGTATGAAATAGATATGGATCGTGATTGTTTGTTTATTTAATAAATTTGATTTTGTACATGAGAATTTCGCTTGTTGTAGTATATAATATAAAATTTTTGTTATTCATTTCGATATTTTGCAAAAATGTGAATTTTGAGTACTTCAAAATTGTAGAGTTCATTTATTAATTAATAACATACTGCTATATTTTTAGTAAAAAATAGATTTTCAAGCTGTATCCCGTACTCAGCGGAGGAAAAATGAACATATTAAATATTTAATTTTCCCCGGTGAGCATCGAACCCACATCCAGTCACGTTTACAGTCACAGTTTTTACCCCTATTACTGGCCAAGACTGGCCTCACCTGTAATATGATCAAAGTTATAATATTTAATTATAACTAAACGATATTTACTCGATATGCTTCGTCGTCATCTATGTATATGTAGATATATGAGGAAAAACGTGACGATAGATCACGCAGCTATCGATTGTTCCAATTGCTCTTGAATTCATTTGAATTTAATAAGATAAATGTACAGTTACAGAAAGTAGTATGTAAGTTTTATTACTAGTGAATAATTTTCTAACTAAATTATAAACGTGAGAATGTTATTCTATAAAATTTTGAGGTCTTTGATAAAAATATATATGTATAGAAAATATTTAGGGTGCGACGTTGAGTCCCAGGTTCCCTCTGTTCCCAGACTAACTATGAGATACAGCGGGAAACTAATAAATTGTATCATATAATAAGTCCTTCTAAGCAAAGCTTGTTTATTTCCAAGACGATCAAGTTTCACTTCATTCTACCATTTTTATTTAATCGTAATAGTAAAAATATCTGTTTCTTATTGTGTTTCTAACGAGATTTTGTAGAAAATAATAAAACATATTAATAAGAGATTTAGGAGAAAGAAAAATTGTACTACTTTGAATTTTTTCGAAATTATAGATGTTAAAAATAGCCAATAAAAGTGTTTACTCTAATATCAGCTTCACGCTTCAGCTTCACGCTGATCCTACATGTGGCACGATAGGCAGAGGAATCTTAGTGTTGAGACACTCCGTTCTCCACTTTCTGTCGAATTTCCGAGGTATTGCGTGTTGAGCGGCAGAACTAAAATATTGCCTTGTTACCAGATTACTTAAATGAAAATGCTAATAAATAATAATTAATTTCCCCTAGTGGGAATCGTACTCAAAACCGTCTCATTAACAATCACACATATGTGCCGCTGCACCACGACAGTCTCAGATTTACTTTCTATGAAAAAATCTACTTATTATAAGTAAATAATTATCCAGTATAACATCGAAATTTGTTTGTAATTTAAACGTAATTTCGCCACTAAGTCGTTAAAATATAAAAATGTTTTTACATATTTCAAGCTAAACTGAATAAAATGAATGTACCAAGATTAAATACCATTAAGCAGAGATATTGAGGGCACCAGGACCGCGGCAATTCTCAATCCCGTGGGGACGCGCCCAATGAATTGCCACGATTATATCTAATTAAGTACTTTGCAGTATTAACGTGGTTCTACATTTTATTTACGGTTTTAAGATAAACATTTCGATAGATAGATAGATAGATAAGATAGATAGATAAACAATTCGATTGCCATAAGAGGAAATTAAATATTTAACATTTTCTCTGGTGTCGAGACAAAGCGCGGTGTTGAGTTCCACCCCTCAATACCAAATGGGGAAACGCACGGAAATGGATAGCGGAAGTGTCTTTATGGGAACGGCGAGCTTTTACACTAGGTTCCTAGGTTCCCTCTGCCTAATCTACTATTAATATTTAATAATACCTCTCTCATACTGTTCTGCATATTAAAACACTTCAGCTAGTACATTTTCTCACGAATATTAGTTAAAAAAATATTAAAAAATTGTATAAAAGTGTATCAAAATGAAGCTAAAAACATCTATGGACAAAAAACAATAACTACATGTGAAGTAACGTCATTGCATATTTCACTTTATTTATAGTCCCGGAACTGCAGCAGCTCGTTACAGGTGTACTGTATGATTATGTAAACAGATTAGGCAAAGTGTTTTGTTTTGTAAACAGTATTTGTGATATGTTTGTTTGAAATAGTCAATTATTTATAGCTTATAACCGACTGTATTCGACTCTGACTGAGCGTGGACTTGTGTGTTGAATTTTGAATTGAAATTATAATTTCTTCACTTTATACGTAGGTGAGGTAAGACAAAAATGGACAAGAAAATACTGAGAATTCATTCAGGATTGTCGGAACACTAAATTATTCTCTTCAAGAAGCTCTTATCCAGCGAACGTGGTTGTGGGTTCGATCCTTAGTCGAAGAAGTCAAATATTTATTTACGTTGTCTGCCATTCAACAAACAATGCCTCCAGAATTCTGTAAAAAGTGGGGAACAGCGTGTCTTAACACTAGGTTACGTCTGCCTAACCTGCTGTATGCGGGACAGCGTGAAGCTGATTTTTTTATATATTAATTTTTATCTTTACTCTTCTGCTTTTGCAGCGTATGATAAACCATGTCACGTCAGACACATCATCAACCCGATAGATTGCAATTTCAAATATACCAATATTCTATGATATAAGTATTATAAAGTTTATTCGAAATATATATATAATAAATACTCACTTTTTTTTTAGTTCACGCTGTATTCCGGCCATAGCAGGGTAGGTAGAGACAATCTGGAAACCTGTTAAGACACTCCTTTCTCCATTAAGTCACTTTTGATGTCCACTTTTCACCGAATTCTTGATGTATTGCGGGTTAAATGGCGGCGTCAATGCCGCTTTACTTTCGTGAGTGAGAATATGAAAATATTAAATATTTCATTCCCTCGACTGTGAATCGATCTCACTACCGACGCGTTTACAGTCGAACTCTTGCGCCACGACGGCCCCAAATATATTATACTGTATGTATATTTGATATATATTATATGGTAAAAATAGGATATATAAGTAATATTCGAAACAGGATTAAATAAAACACTCAGCATCTAATAATAAGTAATGAAATTTAACAGCTTAAATCAAGACGCGTCTATAAATAGATGGTAATAAACTCTCTATGGGGCATTATAAAGTACAGACCAATACGATATTATACGGCATTTCTTAAAGGCATGTATTTTGAGCACAAGAATTTGATTTATTTTTGGGGAGTGACTATGAGTGGTAAATGGTAAAAATTGAGGTAATAAAAAGGTATTCGATCGAATTATTATTTATTAAAATTTTCATTTTATCGTTCTGATAGCAAAGCAAAAGCTTGGTGTCGAGTTTCGCCACTCAATACATAGTGTCTTATAATTCCGCAAAAAATGATGAGGGCAGTGTCCTAACACTTGGTTCTCACTGCCTATTCTACTATATGCCGGATACTTTGTGAAGCTGAAAAAAAATGGTAAAAATCACTGTCTTATATAACGAGTTAGATATCTAAGAGACTGCATACCGCTGGGTTAATATAATTTATAATAGAAAATTGTGTCGCTTCTGAAGATAAAATATAAAAGCCAACATATGAACGGAAACTGCAATACTTCGGTAGATAAGTCGATGGTATATCTCCATACAATTCTTTTGTCTTGCATTACAGACAGAAGGTATGTAGTTTATATCCATAACTTTGTCTACAATTTCTCCGCATATACCAGTTATTCCTTTTATTTGAATAAAGCAGAGATTTCTACAGAGATAAATTGGATATGAAAAACTTCCAAATTTTAAAGTTCGCATCAACGAGCGACCAACTGAGTGTGACAGACGATGGAATTATCCTTCATGTATATTCCAATCAACATTTCCAAAATTCCTTCTTAAATGATGAGAATATTTGATTATCACTCTTTTCTTACAAACTAAGTTACAAATATTAACTAATTTACAAAATGGTAAGGAAAAGAAAATATCAAATATTTAATTTTCTCAAGTAGGATTGAGACGCTTGTTTCCTTTGCACCACAAATGATCTCAAGCTGACCTTAACCTCAGATTAAAATTAAACATAAAATTTTATTTTGTAATAATTTACACAAAATAAACAGTGACGATTATTTTTATATTTACAAAAAAAAAATGCCTACCTATTTTTTATATTAACATACGATATGAAAGCATAATTATAAAATTAACGTTAATATACAATTTTATTCGGGTGTTCAATTATTATTGTATTAATATTCAAAATACTACACTAGTATTGATAATGTTTATGTAATCATTATTAAAATAATTACTTCATAATTATAATTGCTCAATTTATATTCTATTCGTAGATATATCTACAAGATATTGTTTTTGAGGCATCGAACCCAATACTTTTCACGTTTACTGTTACACTATGTAGCGCAGGCGCATAAAGTGTGAGTGTAAACGCTACGAGTTTTGGGTTCAATACACATTCGAAGAATTAAATATTAATATTGAAGTATATTTCCTAGGCGATCCAATGTGAAGCTAAATAAACAAATACATAATATTTACCGCGCATCGAGCCTCATCTATGTTGAACAAAGCACCATTTTTTATATAAAGCAAAGGTTAAATCGACCTTGGATTTCCCATTGTAACTTGTTTTTCATTACCGAGTTACCTACCGTAAATAATACGGCGACAGTTTGAAAATGACGAAGCAATCCTACTAATTAGCCGTAAAAGAACGACTGGCAATTTATTCTACTCTCGTGTTCAGTTCAGAAAACTAGATTTTGCAGAATAGAAGTTAAATTCACGCTCCACGCGCTAGAATAATGGCATTGTGAGATTTCTGCTCAACGAGTAGAATGTTGACGTATATATGAGCCTTGAATGTGGTTAAGTCATGAAAGAACAATCATAAATTTAGCGACAAAGACAAAACGTGGGGCTCAGAAGACGGAGAGTGACAACTAAAACTCCGTTCAGTAGTTCCACAGATGTACAAACAGATAAACATATTGACATATAAAACTTGGACAGACCAAAATTTGCTGCGGCATGACGGCCTCAAGGTTACTATTACGATTACAGAAATGAAGTCACGTAACGAGTAAACCAAATACAGTTGCGTCTCAAATTATTTAAATTTCATATTATAATAACATGACGTTACGACTATTTATTTAGGCATAAAATGTAGCTCAATTAAAGTTAATAGTTTTCTGGGTGAAACTAGCATTTTAATTAAAATGTCGTTTATCATTTGGGTAACCCTTCTAACTTAATTTTCAATTTTGATTTATTAATTTTTAAGCGTAGCTTAGAACGTAAGAGATAAGAGATTTTATTACAATACTTTTTAGTATTAACACGAATAAAAGAAAAAGAAAGGCAGAAACAAACTAGTGTCGGAGTACTCCGTTCTCCACTTCCGGCCCGAGTCCTACTACGTGCAAAAATATCAAAGCCATAATTTGGCAGAGTATGGCTCTGAAAATAATTTATTCAGTGAAGTGACCATCGCGAAACATATATATCTGAAGCTACCGGGCATAGAAAACCAAAAAAAAATAGATAGTCTTCAAAGAACTTTATCACTAATTACAACATTGAGGCAGCTTCATGTTCCATAATTAAAGAAGGCTCACATCAAAAAATACAAAAATATCAATATTCGGTGAAAAAGCCCGCAAAATATTTCTTTTCAAGCATTCGAATGTCCACATCATATAATATTAAGATAAATCTTTTCAATGGCCAATATCTCGGAAACGATAAAATTTCAGAGCATGGTATTTGGGGTAGAAATAGCTGGAAATGACCTCCTTTATCACCTGTATATATATTTACCAATCACCCTGTATATTATTTGGGAAGTATAGAGAGACATTAAGGTACGATATTTCTAGATTCCCACATTAATAAAAAAAAATGGAATTTTACTTTTCCAGTTGAAACTGGGAGTCTTAAAGACACCTCCTCCATGTCAATTTGTGTATTTTTGTTTTTTTTAACTTCATGCTGCAGGCATAGCAGGGTATGCAGAGGGAAACTTAGAACCTGGGAAGTGTTATAACAATCTCTTCCCCACTTTCCGCTGAACTCTGGAAGCATTGCGTGTGAAATCAATTCTGCGCTTCACCTCGACGACACCACACCGAAGAAACAAGAATATCAAATATTACATTGCCTCAAGTGGGAATCAAACCTACAACTTGCAGCATTTACAATTTTTTTTTATAATAATAAAAAAACTCGATAAATCAAAGCACCTGAAGGTACTTATTGATTTTTTACAAGTCGAAGTCTTATCTCAATGAAGTTACGATACGATTTGATGGCCCAACTCCAAATATTCAAATGTTGGCAGATGTTTGTAAACAATCTGATCTTGCTAATGCGCAAGACACACACAGAGATTAAATATTAACCCAATTGCGGCAAATATTTGAATATGTGTTAAATAAATTGTTATTTCGGTCACAGCCGTAACCCGTTTACATAAATATGCAAGGAGTTTAAATTATTAAAAATTTCGTTTTATAATATTTATAAAGTTTAAATTTTACTCTTTGATGATGATAATATAATTGACGTTTACTTCGGTGTTGTTTACAACTATGGGAAATATAAAAGAAAAATTAAAATTAGTCAATTTTAATTTTTTTTTTCTCAAATGTAGGTGTCGAACATGTGAGGATTTCAAACTGGATTTCACTTTCTATGTCCTGTAATGGTCGTTCAATAAATATGAAATAAACCATGAGCTCATGAAATAAACTATGAAATTATTATTTAATTTATATAAACATTGAAATTGCTTCCTTGAGTTTTTCCTTCACTTTGTGATTAATTATTAATTATTTGATAATAACTTGTAAGAGCATACATGAGTAAGTAAATTATATTCATAATTATGTAGAATCATTCCATAATTAAATCTAAATTAAACCCTTAGATTCCAAACCAATTTAATATTTATATAAATTTAATTTTCCTTTGCAAAATTACTTATAATTGAGCTACTGTTGGTTCAATTTCAGCAATAAACAGCTTTTTTCATATAAATTGAACTACAATGAATTTGTTGTGCACGTTTTTTAAATAAAGCCTTATTATATTATTTAAATAGAATAATATAATGACTCTACAATTGTTGTGAATTGCTCATTTCTTCTATTGGGCTGTAAGAGAAGTATGAATATTTATTATTATGTATTTTAATTCTTTGCGCTGTACCCCACAAGTGGCTGAGTTGGCAGAGGGAACCTAATGTTAAGTCACTCTGTTTCCCATTTTCCGTCGAATTTTCGAGGTGTCACATGTTGAGTGGTGGAACTCAACGCTGCATATTATATATATAACGAGTATATGTTATACATGTAAATAAATAATAGAAACTCTGGTACAACTTAATTATTTTTTTTCAATTTAGTTGACCCATTTTAAATATAGTTAGTTCGTGCTATGAGGACATTTGATAATAAATGTTTCTGGTAAATTTGACCCACAAACGGTATCTTTGACAACTTTAGCTCTTTATCGTAACAATTTATCTATTAGCCCTTTAAAAGAAAATCTGAAGCTTAAGAATTCTTAACTGAAATATGTTTTTGATCTCAAACGATCTACAAAATATTTTCCAAGTTACGTGTTACGTTAACTATTTAAAAGTGGAAGAGTTTATTATAATGATAAACATTCTAAATATTATGTTACTGGAGACTCCTTTTTTGCTATTATACCCAAAGAATATATTTATTTATATATAAAAATATATTTATTTTTTAAAGAAAATAATAGTCGATTGAGAAGTTTTTGTGTGAAAGCGTAACAAACAAATTTACATTCATATTTATTACAAATATTATTAAGTATGATAATAATTAGACGACAGTTTATGAGTTCGATGCTAGCGGTGAGTGGTCTAAATACCTGATGCCTTATTAATATAATATAATATGAAAAGGATCTTCTAAATGAAGTTATACGATATTTGAATAGAACAATATTTTCTTTGAATCATCAACCGTGATGCCGTACCATTAATCAAATATAAATATAATAAAGAATAACTGTACCACGTTATCGTTTTCACAACATAAGCTTTACTTATCCACAGTCACGAGCAGACCGTAAAATATTATACCAATACTTGTGTTGTTTTATAGAAGCATTTATTAGCGTTTTCTTTTACATGTTGCTATAAAACAAATATGTTCATTATAATGTTTTCATAGAATATTAATATTGACATATGTTTTAGTCAGTGAAAGATTTTTTTTTATTTCAGTATTAGCTTTAAGTTTTCGTCTCTTTTTACAAAACAGTCAAAAATAATGTCTAGATAACATATGTTCAATTTAAATATCGTAAAGAAAGTAAGCTTTAACGTTAAGGGTTGGTACCCCCATAACTTCCTTATTGTAAGGCTTAGAGACAAAAAAATCCGGTCTAATAAATGAACGTACCGTTGCAAGGATGCATAATGTCCACGCTAAGTTGAAGTTACAGTTTACACGAAATGCCAGGAAGCTTTAAGAACATTAATATTAATACATTTGTATAGATATTTCCATTGATCTCTTATAGGTATTATTATATTTTATTCCACTTATATACTTTATGACATCCTGCTCGACGCGATTATTAAAGTCCGAGAAACATTTCTATTTAAAATTATTTTCAGAATTAAGTATCGTTATTTGTAAAATGAATGACATGAAAAATAACTATAACAACGTATCAGATAGACAATTTAATATGGTACCGACCCACAACCGCCAGGAGGCGTTACTGATTTATAAATCGATATACAGAATTAGAGTCTAGTTTCCAATTAGCTTGTATCATTTACAATACGTATATGTAACTTTAAACCTTACGTTAAGTGGCACCCATTTCATATTACTACTAACGGTACGTGTTTATGTACTTAAATAGATAATATTTTCAGTTCAATTTAAAGTAATTCATTCGCAGCGCACGCAAATTTACATTATAAATATAAAAATATATTTTTAGCATATTACATATATACAAAACTAATATTAATTAAAAGACATATATCTATATGGTAAATTGATACAATTATTTATCAAAAATGCCTAAAATAAAAAATATACAAACAAAAAAGTTTCAAGATAAGTACTTGTCTACTTAATAATGAGGACTTCATACAAACTTACAATAATAAGTATTGTTCGTTCTGAAGAGAAAAAGCTCTTTTCTGGAAAAGGTATCTTGAAAAAGACAGCAAAAAAGTTCCCTGCAAAATGAAATTCTTTTACAAGGCTTATGAAATATTTCGTTTCAATAATAAATGCTGGGGCAGATTGCCTTATGTACCTGTCTTATATATCGTTAGTTTTTACGTTGTTTTTTGCATATATCACGGTAGACAGAGATGATTTATTGTGAAGACACTCCGTTCTACGCATCTCGCCCATATTTCCAATATAAATTTGTAAGTTACTTTATATTTTGATGATCTACTATGAGGCTCTTATTTGAATATATATACAAGTACTATATTAATATAGTTACATCCACAACTTCTAAATAATATAATAATATTGATTTGAGGTGAGTTGAGTCAATCATATTAATGATATTCGCTGCCAAACGCTTAATACATTCAATTGTATAAATTCGTGGAATAATTTATAGTGATAACAATAGTTATCGAAAATAGTTTAATATGATAAAGTAAATAAAATAAAAAAATACATATGATTCATATGTGAAGTCCCTGTAGTATATTTAAAAATTCCTTAACATATAAAAAAATATATTACGGGATTACTCCTACCAACCCACGATAGCCTCCACCCTCACGCACACCTCCACCTATGCAAGATTCGATTCTTAGTCCCTACTCAGAGAAACTAATTATTTTCATTTCCTTCTCTGGTAGATAAGTGCGGCCTTAAGTTTTGACATTCAACGCGCAAGCTAAGAAAAGGCTATATATACACACACACACACACACACACACACACACATATATATATATGATAATGATGTAGTTCAAGCGGTCGAAGCTACGAGCCACGAGCCATTCAAATTCTAATTCAAAATATTCTTTATTCAAGTAGACTATTAAAAGCTCATTTGAATCGTCGAATTACTATATAAATAAAGCATATATAAAAAAACATATATAAAAAAAGCTACCAAGTTCTGAAGGCGGTTCAGCTGAGAAGAGCCGGCTAGAAGCTCACACAGTTGCTCTTTTCAATGGCAATGGTATAATTTAATTATTACATGAACTGGCAGCTACCCTGCATGACATTCAAAAGATATTAATTCCATACATCTTTATCCTGTAAATATTCTTGAACAGTGTACTATACTTTAATTGTATGTAAATTAATTTCAAAAAGTATTATATTACAGATAATAAATATTTTTCCTTTTCATATAATTTTCTATTCCCTAGAGCCATTGCGTGTACTTTACTTTACTTCCTATTTCACCGTCAAAATATATGGTTTGTTTTGTTCATTTTAAGAAACTTACTGTATCCTCAAGGAATAATATAAACTCAATGGAAATTCTCTCATATAATATATATTGATAAGAAAAACATATTATAATAATAATAATGTTTTTTTTTTATCTCTATAATAACCGACGCAAACAGGAAGACTAAATGTCAAGTAACACAAACACGTGTCATCTATACACAGGTATAAATTAAAGTGAAGTGCCTCTCTGTGATTTCAAAATAACTATGTTTTTCCAAGTGCATTATTTTTTGCTTTAATGAGTTTCCGATACAGCGTACTTACTAAGATAAAAACTACGTCGTTCGTCGTTGATGGCCCAGATTCTCATAGTTCGTAGCTATTATATAAACTTTTACAAAATTGCTTTGATCACTGTTGATTTGGTCCCTTTCGTAGATTTTTTTTATTTCCCTTTTGTCTATCAAATACAGTTCATATTGTTTTTTTTATCGACTACAATTCTGTTATAAAGCGCTGGTTAAAGCATTTTTTTATGATTATTCAACAGCTGTTAGAAATTATTATTATTATGAGGCCTGTCGTAGTGTAGCGAGACAAGCCTGCAACCTAAAAGCGACAGGTATTGGATTCGATTCCCACTCGAGGACATGAAATATTTAATATTTTCCATCTAAAGAAAGTTCTATCTTTTTTCTTACCTGTGGGGCGATATAATTTGATAAATTTTATTGGCTTACGTTAATAATGGCTTGTATATATGTGTATTTAGAAGTACAAATAATTAACTGAGTTCAAAATCCACTAATTAACTGTAGTAATAATCCGTTTGAGTCTGCCCACACGTGTTGCTATCGCTAGCGACGTCTCCCACACTTTAGTATATATGTTATTGATATTAGAAAAAAAAAACATATATACAGGAATTTGATTGAAATCTTTCTATTTACTTTCCCCAAGGATCTGTCAGATATAAAAGATATCCGCGGCTTGGTTATAAATTGTATTTTAATGACAAACAGTCGCTTACTTTGCGCTTCCATATTTTCCTTTTCAACCTAATTACGCGTTAAAATATATGCTCGTAAACTGTCATTAAAGTAAGGTTAAACGTAATAATGTAAAACGATTTATTATTTCTAAAGACCTTGTAAACAAAATTATTAAAATTTTAAAGAGCATCTCAAAAACCAATATGTTATATTTTCAACCGATTCGTTTTTCACTTTGAAGTCGACGTATAAGATTAAATAATGACTTGTAACAATGTTACTAAGAAGAAGTTTCATAAGAAAATAAACATTGAATCTAGGATTTGATCGCACTTCGCGTTTCTGTTATTTTCTTTATAATTTATCTAAAATAGTTAATTAGATTTGAAATAAAATGTAACAGACATTAATTAACCACAGTAATGAATAAATAAAAATAATAAAAATTACTTGGGTGGGTTACTTTTGCTCAATTTTGAGATTAGTGCGTTCAAACGAATAAAATCGTCTGCTTTATACTAATATAGATTTTTAAAAATTTTCTCTCAAAAAATCGTAGCTTCTTCTCATTACCTTTTTATTTCTTTTTATTTATTTCTTAGATTATTTCAGCATGACTTGGTACCCAATTATATAATTAATAAGATAATTTTTTATTTGTACCCATTACTCATTCAGACGAAAATCTATTATTGTATCTTTGAAATATGAAAAAAAATATATCCCTTGGTGATTCATTAATATCTTTTTCTCAAGAATCATGTCATCTGAACATTAATGTAACATAAAAATGTAGGGAAATTATTTATCTGCTCATCCTACTCTCACGTCAGATCATGCTAATTTTGGCAATTCTAACATTTATTTTCAAAAAAAATCCAAGGGAAGATTATTTTTTTGTAACTTTTCTAATATTGAATCTTAAATATGAACAAAAAATATTAACTAACCTGTCATAATTTGTGAACAAAAATATATTCTGGCGGTAGCGAGTAGCGATAGATAGGCAACGCGGGTGAATATGAGAAAAAATTACATATACATGCTATTACGTACTTATAGGCTTACTGATGCTTATTTTTTACTGCAAATTTAGCTTAATCATGGACAATGTCTTTCATATATATTCTTGCCAGAAGGTCCCACAGACGTTTTAGTGCCCGGAAGTGACGCTCATTTCGTATAATTTAGATAGTATCTAGTCCACTCAATTTAAATTGAAAAGTTGATAAAATATAAATACGTAATTTTTAATATATATTATTAAATTATTATTGATGATTTGTTTACGTACACCTACAAAAAGTAATTATAATTCAATATTACTCAATAGGTAAAGGTGGGGAACGGAGTGTCTTAACACTAAGTTCCCTCTGCCTATCCTGCTGTGTGCGGGATACAGCGTGAAGCTCATATATTGGATAATTCTAAGTAAAAACGTTCAAATAGTATAGTTATATGTTGACATGCTGTCATGTCATTGTCATTTTCCCTATTAAAAGTATACACGCAATTCTATTATCAGAAGTTTTAATTAAACATACGCTAACTGCCACAAAGGCGCCTGGTACGTTATTGTTTAAAATTAAATTCATTCTTCTACCTGTATATAGCAGGGTATATAGCAGGGTAGGCAGAGAGGACCTAAACGCGGAACTAAACGCGGCACATTGTTTCACTAGAGCGAGGAAATGATAATTAATCAATCCTGCGAGTAGTAATCGAACTCACAATTCGCAATTATTGAATTTTTTCCATGTTATTATGTCACCTGTAGGTACCCACTATAGGTAGTGGTTAATTTAAAAACTATACATATATTCACATACAAAATTCTACAACACTGTACTAATGCTTTGTAAATGCTATTATAAATGCTATATAATATTACTTGCATTATTTCATTTAGGTATAAACAGATAATATGATAAATGAGTTTAGTTTATTATAATTCTACAGCACCCTACATGCAACTTCGCCACGTTAAACTTATTTATTACACTTTAAACTTATTGTTATATTAGACAAAATCTTAATATAAATTTTAGCTTACATGTTATTTTGATATATAACTTACATATATTACTGTAAGTTATACCTAAAGCACTTCTTTCCATAAAAGTGGGACAAGCCAACCATCCTCTCAAACTTTTACATTTATAATATTAATATGTTACATAATAGAACATTAATATGAATCCAGAATATCAATTATACCAATAATATCCAGAAAAAAAAAAATAATACAAAATGGAAAAAAAATAAATGTAGTTATTGTATTAAATATATTGTAAACGCGAAGATTTAAGGAAAAAAAAATAGGATTCTCTAGGAAAATTTTTAGTTGTACTTGAAAAATAGTGCAGTTTAAAAAGGAACTCCAATGTCTTAAGAGCATCTCATCTTCTCATCTCATCTCTTGAAATCTATCAAAGTTTTATTCGTTTTCAAAAACTATTTTTTTTATCCTTAAAATTACATTTTAAAAAGCATTTTTACATGCACTGGTAAGAAGTTCGATCAACCATTATGTTCTCCAAAAAAAAAAAATGTTACATCACATTTATATACCTATGTACAGTTACGTATTTTTACCAATTTGCTTGAAACCCTAAACCACATGAGTTTTAAGTGAATAAATTTCGACGGTACTTTAGGATTTTCTCATTACTTCTCGATTTTATACATCATTGAGTATAAATTAACAAACAAAATACTGGAAAAGAAAAAACGGATAAATAAACGGAGAAGCGTGATGAAGGTCTTTTGAGTATATTTTTCAATACTTAATATGAATATTAAAGTTCCTGAGACTGTTCTGTTTCTTAAATATTAATATAATAAAATAAAGTAATACGACATTAACTTATCAGTAAAAACCACTTTAAAATATTTCCATATCTGTATAATTTTTTTGTAAAATATAAATCTGTTTAAAATAAAACTCTTAGAGATTATCTAACTTCGAGTGCTTGTCAGAATTAAGATAAAGAAAGTTTCTTTATGCTACATATTTTGCTGTGCTCCACATTTTTTTCCAGAGGCGGTACCCTCATAGTCTCAGCCGCGCAATATTAAAACCCAAAATATTTTACTATGAACATTATGATAAATAAATACTTATAAATAAAGTTAAATTGAAAAAACGTGAGTTCATTCGTGGTTTAGGTGTAAGTTCGGTTCTTACTTGAGGAAATAAAATATTTAACATTTACATTTTGTTACTGCAGTGTCGGGCAAGCGCGCTTAACTTTCGCCACTCAACACGTAATCCCGTCAGAATTGGGTGGACAATGACAAAAAGCGCTCTTTACGTAGAATTAACTATAACCATTATATATTCGCTAATTTGTATTTAAATAACGTAATTCTCTCACATAAACAACGATATATAAATTTTACTCTTCAATTAATTATTGCCTGCGGCGTCACACGCGTTTCCACGTGTAGGTATTTCAATTGGGTTCGCAACCACGTAACATGAAGCTCCACTTTATATTTTGTACTGAAATATATTCATTTTGTTCTTTTTAGCCGTGAGAGGCCAGTTGTGGGTCAGGGGCACGTGTGTCTGTGAACGCGACTGGTTGTAGATTCGATACCCACTTTCATTTTTTTTTCATTTTTTCGCTCTGGTGTCGAGGGAAAGAGCGGCGTTAAATTCCGTCACTCAATACGCGATGCCTCCAGAATTCGGTGAGAAATAGGAAATGTTTCAACACAAGAACCCCTCTGTTTACCCTGCTGTTCTGCTACAAAAAATAGCTATTTTTTCAGAAAAGGCTCTTTGTTTGTATGAATTATATAAGTTCTGAGTTTGCATAAGATAAAAAGATTAAAAAAAAACACTACAGTATAAAATGCTCCTTCGCTCGACGCCCAAGTTTTTTTCTCCAGCCTAAACGGTAATAACGGGTCGAAATATTTTCTAATAACCTAAAATTTTGGCTCCTTATAAAATTAACGGAGCAAATAAGTTTTTTTGTGGAAATATTTTAAAACAAAGTTAACGGTGATTGTTTACTATAATTATATTAGTTTCCAGGTCAGCTCGTTATGGGTAAACAAAGGATATATTCAATTATACTTGACAATCTTAAGTAATTGTCCTTAATTCAGTATTCACGAAAAGTAACTTACCTGTTTATTATATTACTTGTTTATTATTTGTGAATGTTATTATTGCTTATGTATCAGCAACTTGTAATTACACCGTACTTGCACAATTAGAATGTGTTTACAAGACAATTCGAATAAAATAAACTCTATAGCCATATATCGTTTACTTCAGAATAATACTTTTATATAATTTGAAATTTAGACTCTTAAAAATATTTAATTGAACACGTTTTCACAGTTTATATAGAATTTACCCCCAAAACATATTTAATAAATATTTGTATGATTCAAACAGGCGAAGTCGCCTATATTTACTAGTATTGTATAATTTGGTACATTTTGTATAATTAGGCTGTAATATGACCAATTAATTTAAGTTGGGCGAGGTCATTATATAGCTTGTAAATTATATAGCATATATTAGTTACCCTATAAGAGCATATGAAAAGTTAAAATTAAGCTCACGCTCTATTAAAAATACCAGCATATTGAATGTTCAAATTCGCTTCTAGACATTTATGTCAGCTTTCATCTGGATTACATTGTTGGAGGTCGGTGGAAAACGAATCAATCGTTAATTTCCTGTTTGGAATGTCGATTTAAAACGTTTCGCAAGGATTTATGATTTTGTGTGATGGCTACGGTCGTCCATCAGACCGGTCCATTGTTATGCCGGACCACAAAACTCTGTTGATTTCCGGATAAAGTAAGGTAGATTAAACATTAATGTTTATATATTGATATATGTTGTAATTAATTAATGAATAAAACATGCTATTTCATATATGTCTATAAAAGATTGTGAAAAGGACTATTATAAACTACTTCCTTTGTATTTTTGAATAATAATTATATTTAAATAATATTATATTACATTTTGTTGAAAAAATACAATAGAAGCACATATTCTATTGATACCGCCGTAGCGCAAGGATACAATGGTCTGACAGTAACGCGACGGTTGTGGGTTCGATTTGCACTAGGGGAAGTGAATATTTTCATTTCTTCACTCTGGCATGAAGAATATTTATGTATATAATAGACAATATATATCTATATATTGTCTATTAGATACATAAGTAAAGCAATAAAACAATAAGTATATTATTACATATACACTATTCATCTGCTCATAAAAAACAGTTGCCCATTATTATTGCTTAAGGAGGCTCCTTTACCACAAAATAAGTTATACCATCCACTTTTTTTTTTTTATAAAACTCCTTTTATTTTTTGTAATATAATAACTTATCAATATAATATATTAGTTTATCATTTATTTAATAAAATAATATAAATAAAAGACTACAAACCCATTATTTACTTTCCTCTCCATGTTCCACAAATTTTTGAAAGTAAATTTCAATTGTATATATATGCAGTCAACTATGTAAATTCAGTAACTTTGGATTTGCAAAAAGACAATATTTTAGAGCACCAAATCAAAATCAAATCAGCTTCACGCTGGATTCCGTATACAGGGTATGCAGAGAGAATTCCATCGAATTCTAGAGGCATTGCGTGTTGAGTGGCGGAACTCAACGCCGTGCTTTGCCTTCGACACCAGAGCGAAGAAAAGAAAATATTAATTTAAATAAATATTTCCTTACCTCGAGTGGGGATCGAACCCACAAGTCCAAGTTATGTAAACTCTAAAATCGTATCAAGCTCTGCGAGTTATTAATCACGCTTACCTGTGACATTTGTTCTATTATATGAGAAAAGTTAGACGTGACTGTTTCCAAGTACTGTCAGAACACAGCATCAGAAAGGGTTTAACGTCTGAAGTACGACTTGGAAATTAAATTTACAACACAAATAGAACTCGGTTTTACGAAACGTTAGTCACTTCCTGAGATTATTACGCTTCTGTTGGATATATATATATATATATATATGTGTATGTATGTATGTATGTACATGTGATCTTGGAAACTTAATAAGAGAACATTGTAAGCCGTAAGGTGTAGAAACTATTTTATTTGTCAGCTTCACGCTATATCCCGCATATAGTAGGATAGTGCAGTGCAATTTTTCTCTGGAAGAGGAAGAGGGGGAGAGAGGGAGGAGGTTTGTGATTAGTTCCGCCACTCTTTACACTACGTCTGGTATTTGGGATAGAAATCGGGAAACTGCAACTTATAATATCATTACAACGTGAAAAATGAATTAATCATTGTAAAGTGTTTTCAAAGCGGTTCTTTAGAAACTTGTTACTTTATTATACAAACTTCATTCGAACGAACGACAGCTAAAGGTGTTGGAGTTTCAACAAGACTTTAATCTTGAAAGCTCTTAAAATGACGCAGCCTTGCATGTAAAGGGAAAAAGTCAAATAGAAGTGAAATAAACACTATTTAATAAAGAATATAATTTTATACATTTTAGTAGTGATTATTTTATTTAGACGCTTCCATTACAAGCCGAGGAATTGAAAATATTTCAGTTTCCCGAGTGGTAATTGAACCTGCAATCGTCGTTTCATTTTCTCGCCTAACCTCAAACGCGTTATACAAACTAATACAAATATATAAATTAAGATTGAGTGTTAAAATTCCGAATCTAGCAGGAGCACCTACTCTTGGATGAAGTCCAAAGTACTCTGCCCAATTATGTCATCATTTACAATAATTATTCAGCTAAAGCGTTTGGACGACATCCAATAGGTGTGGGTTCAAATTCTGGTTTAAGTTCTTTTTTTTCATACAGACTTTAAAAGTATTATTGAAGTTCAAACGTTGTCCTGTGTGGAAAAGAAGCGTGATATTTATTATATGTTCCAAATTTGGCATTTACAATCTACTCACTTCTAACGAGTACAGCTTTTCATCTATCTAACTGCACCACGCAAAAGGGGGTAATATATTATATTTATCAGTTTATGCGCATGTCGCCACATTGTAGAGTCCTAATTTGGCAAATGTCTCTAAAGGCATGACAAAAATCAAAATTAAATCTTACCATGGAGCCCTGTAAAATTTAAATGGATCCCGGTTGTTATATTATCATTTCTTTATTTGTGTATCTACAATAAAACGAATTCTATAGTTCAGTATTATTCTTCACATTTTTTTTTACTATTAGGCTTATTTTTTGATATTTAATTCTTTATACAGTCTGGTTGGTCGCCTTTTTTTTTAAATATAGGTTATGTTGAAAGTAAATTTGTAAAACAGAACAATTCCAATGTTAAAACAATCTGCTCTACACGCGTTATTGAACGTTATTGAAAATTATATTTCTGCCGTCTAATAATAGATAGAGAAGAAATCACAGTTTACAAAGAAATAGCACCTGTTTCAACAATTCTAGTACGTCAGCAATTTACTATCATAAACAAAATACTGTATAAAGCTCCTCCTTTGTATACTTTACATCGAAATAACATTGCCCTTGTAATAGTTTCCAAGTCCCTGAATTCGCGAATATGTAGCGAAAAATAGCTTGTGTATGTAAATAAACTTATATTAACATATTAAACGAAATACTCACACCGCACCTTTCCTAGTTATCCGAAAGTTTACTTTTTTTATTATAGAAAGCTCTTATCAAAAATAAAAACGGTCCAATGCGAGTCAGAGTCATATAGTGAGGGTTTCGTAATAATTTCGAGAGTGTATGTTAACGGGAAGCGTAGTTTATAAAAATTGACAACCTTAAGTAAATTTACTTACTTTAATTTACTTAACTAGATTGAGGACGTAGGAAATCATTTTGTACAAAATGAACTATATTACAATTATAAATTTCTAGTCATTTTTATCTTAGTAATATCTATAGATTTTCTCTGTTGGGATTTTTTTAATATGTACTGGACGTTTTAAGTTGTTCCCAAATGAACTTTCATAATTATAGGTCCACGCTAAGTACCCCATAGTTATTCATTACGCGGCGAAACGGCTTGCGTTGATTTAGATTTTGATATTTTCTGTACTCCAAGCGACCATCCATCATAATATTAGCGACTAATTTTAGATTGATACATCCACATGATCACGAGATAAATGCTCTTTACAGACGGATAGACGGAAAACAAAATTAATTTTTAAGTGTTCCATTTTTCCTTTTTAGATATAGAATCCTAATAAAAAGCAGTTAAAATATTTTAAGTATCATATACTTTGAACGAACGATAAACGAAAATAAGCACTAAAGATTGAAAATAAACCAAAATTAGTTTTAGATGGTTTTTTAACATCTATTTAAATTACTATAAACCGCCGTGAACACACAATAAATAAAATAGAACGCATCGAAGATCTCACACGGAGTTTATCGATGGTATAAAAGGTATAAAAATAAAAAGGAGCCAAGTTCTGGCAATACAGCGTATTGTGGCGAGACGGGCACGTGCTGCCGTCGATACGATTTATAACTTCGGAATAGCTTCGTAAAATTAACTTGTCTTGAATATTAAGCTGTAATTATTACTATCGTTACATAAAACTCTATATGTTTTATCGCTAACGTAATAAAAATATATCCCTTTTTGTAATAAAAGGCCAGACTTCGATGAGAATGCACATTTAAATTTTTATAATATAAAATTTTATTCTAAATATGGTTTCGTGCTTATGTTTTATATGCATTGCACATAATATTTTGAATAAATAAAAAAAAATAAGAAATCAATATTGGGTAAAATTTTATAATGGAATTATTTATTTAAAAGAAGAGGATTTTGACATTGTTTATTCATTCATGAAATTAAAAATTTAAATGATAGGAGAGCATGAAAACTGTAAAAATATGACAAAAATATGACAAGACATAACCAAAAACTGAAGTCAGTAAATCAATAAGAAGTCACCAGACCAGTCAAGGCGCAGGAGCACAAGCGTGTGATTGTAAACTCGACAGGTTGTGGGTTTGATTCCCACTCGAGAAAATGCAATATTTAATATTTTCATGTCTTCGCTCTGGTAATGAGGCAAAATGTTTTGATAACGTAGTAATCAAAACTCGGCGGCAAATGGGAAACGGAAGTGTCTTAATGGCAACAGAGTTTCTTAACACTAGATTCTCAGTTTCCCTCTGCCTACGCTGCTATGTGCGGGATAAGGCGTGTTACAAAAAGGCTATATAGGACTTGCATTTGCTCCAACACATAATTTACATATACACTCAGCTTGCAGTGGCGAGCAACTCGATCCTCAATATCGGGCAAACATTTATTTTACAGCAGCAGGACAGGATCACACCTGCTGGTGTAAAATAAATTCAAGCTCACGCTGGAATTATCGATTTCACGCTTGGCTATGATTCATTTGAGTTTTACACAGCTGTGCATACTAAATATAGTAGAAGTCAAATCTTAGTTTGTATTTGGCACGAAAGTTGCGTATAGAATAAATTTGCTCAGTTGTATGAATAAATCAATGAATTTATATAATTTCATTTGTCACTTTAAAATCCTTTTGCTTCTTCTTGCTGGGAAAAAAACGCAACGCAAAAAGATGAAACTTTTACCCTCAACACGTATATATATATATATATATATATATATATATATATATATATATATATATATATGTAACATCTATATTATATATATCATAATTATAATATTTATATGTAAATGGACATAAATTATATAGTTCGTTATAGAAAGCGATATAATAATGTTTTCACCGACAACATTAGTTCGTGGAAATTTCATTTTCAAGTTGCCTCCCTACCTTCTGTCAAGTTTGCAAAGTAGGCTTTTTGGGTCAACAGCTTATGATAGAAAACAAAAGGCGTTAGCGAATTACGTCTGCCACTTAGAAATGTTACATTCCTTCTAAATATGTTCAGGTGGTTCAAATTTCAATAGCTGTTGAGCATGCTTGTATTTTTTATATAAGTTTTTTATATTCGTGAGTGTATGAAATGAATATATTTATAATACAAAATAGGGTAAGGTCAAGCCTTCAAAATAAAAAACACAAACAAATTACCTAAATGTCGCCTGAATAACCTATCCTAGGCGACATTTAGGATGTATTCAAAAGAATATTCTTAGAAATTACATTTTTGACATTCACACGTGGCGCAGTGGGAGTTTGAGGTTTCATTCGACTATGCTTCTATGACTTGATATACTTATATTTTTTGAACTAAGCCTGCCAATTGTAGGCTCATACCTAAAAACATAGTGGATGTGATACAAATATAAAAATAACTCAGTACGCAACATATGCATAACTGGAATTATTCTGTAATCCCGCAAAATTTGTATATGTCTTCTTAACATCTTCTTCACTTCTAAATCTAAAAAAAATTACAAATAAATACACTTAAAATGAATACTTATATATCATCTCATGTGACTAAGAATACAGTCTGTGGAAGTAATTTAACAGATTACATTAATCTAACTTTCATGATAATTTTTTTTCAGGTGTTTGTTAAAAAAAACCCTATAATACCCTAGTTTTTCTAAATAAAGTACAGAATAAATTTGTTTCTGCGAGCTCGGTGTGATATTGAGTAATCTGACTTAACCCCTCTGGAGTAAAAGTAAGATATTTTAGACCAATTTAGTTCAAACTTTTACACGAAATATTTGCTTATAAGCTCTAATGTTATTATAGTATTCTAGGTTTCACTTTTAAAGGATTCTTAAAATCTATAACAATATTATAATGTTTCCATTGAAATATTTTTTACTTGACTTTATACAAGCTTCCTATTCAATATATCTGCGAGACCAGTTGAAACAAAACTAATCTAATCTGAAGTTAATTTATTTATATAGTAGACAGTGGTAGTTGAAAAGTAAAATATGTTACGATTGTCAGCATCACGCTCAATCCCGCACGCAGCAGGGTAATTAGAGAGGACATAGTGTTAAGACACTCCGTTCCTCACTTTCCGCCGCATTGCATGTTGAGTGGTGAAACGCAACGCCGCGCCTCGACAACAGAGCCAGAGGAAATATAAATTTGAAAGAAATAATAATTTTCTCTGTTTGGAATCGAACACACAACCAGTCGCGTTCAGTGTGTGTGACCACACTATGTAATGTAAATAATACGATTGTCAAACAATTTATTCAGAAAACTACGCAGACGAATTCAAATAGTGTAATTTTGCATAACAACAACAGTGAGAATAATGAGAAGACGAAAAGCAATATCTGATATTGAGTGATGCGATCGCGCATATAAATTGTATATAACAATTCGGCAGAATACATTAAACGGAGACGCGCACAAAGGACGCCTTCGCACTTTTTCTGGCAATTTCTCTTGGACATGAAAATGATGAAGTGGCTATAAAGCGAACGTCAAGTCTATCAGAAACGACCCGAGGGACGTTAGAATTCCTTTAATAACTTAATGGGGACGATAAAATGTACTGAGGTCACTCGGGGATGAACGCGCGATGGAGATTTTCGTGCAAGAATGAAGACCATTTAGGCAAGTGGCCTGGATGGGCCTGGCCTGCTTCTTGTGTACGTTAACAGCACATTACACCATAAGTTTATAGTGTTAACGATAAAACTCTATCTAATAACCTATTAAAATTATTTTAAGTTATTTGATTAGTTTTGTATGTCCATTTATTTAATTTGTACCAATAGCGTACTTAAATCGCCTTCAAATTGCTCGCAGTAATTTATACTTTGTATATTTACTACCAATTAACAAATTGAAATAGAAAAGTTTCTAGAACTGGCGAAAGATGTTTGAGCTTTAATTTCATTAGAAAGTATTTGCATATTTATTACTAGTATAAATATTTGTTTTTTTAAATACATAAGTTTATTTTTTGTCTTTCTACCCATCGTGGGTACAGCCTCTAGCGACGAATAACTGCATTTTCTATATTATACTCAATTCTTCCAAATATATTCAACAGCGTAGTAATAATTCAGCTGAATTTTAATGTATTTTTTTTTTATTTTCGCTGTATCCCACATACGAAAGAGTAAAGTTTCTAGTGTTAAGACATTTTCCTGAAAGAAATCCTATTATTGTATTACATTCATATATTACATATTATGTAAAACAAAATTATTTTATTATTATAAAAAAAATATGGATCCGTTTGTTGAATTATAATAATAAAGGAGCAAATCTCAAAGAAACTAATTGTACCTAATGTTAACATAATTTTACATATGAACAAACAAACGACTAAGCCCTTAATCTCTTTGACACTAAAAACCTGAATATTGCTGTTAGAGTTCGAGTTCAGTAATAAAATTAGCATAAGTGTGCTTTTAACTGCCTGCAGGCAATTTGTCCTTTAGTACTCGCGACGCTTAAACCTGGACGTGATTTATGATAGGAAATGGAATTACTTTTTAAACCCTGTACAGCAGTGGGATTGAGGGTAAGTCACCCTTAAAGAGGGATGAACTCTAGGTCAATGTATTCAACGAAAGGAATTGTGATTTTCTATAAAACAAAATTAGTTGCGACTGTAAACGCGACAACTTATGGGGAACGAATGTTTTAACACTAGGTTCCCTCTGCCTTCCCTACTGTGTGCGGGGTACGCGACGCTATAGAAAAATATAATCCAGTATAACAGTAGAATGTAGGTCGAGTCGAGAGGGAAAACTCTAGGTCGATGTATTTAATAAATGAAATTTATTTATCTCCGTTCCAAATGTTAGGTCGTTCAAACTTTGAGAACATTTTGTACACACAAGTTCAGCACTGTCCTAATTAAATAGCCAAAGTTATTAATTGGTTTTCGATTTGGGTCGAGACGGTAGTCGTTAAACCGATATAGATATTAGCAAACCATATTTTGCGTTTCTAGAAACTTTCAAAATGATAAAAAAAAAATTGTGGATAAATAAATCTCTTCGTTCATTCATGTTTGGAGACGTAACATATTATACATTTGAACTCATTATTTTAAGCATTTCTTATTAAAAAAAAAAACAGTTTTTACTACATTCATGATTCAAGTGGAAGTCGTATATTTGTAATACATTTATATAATTATAAAATAAGACTCAAAATATTAAATATTTATAATGTGACGTGTTGTTTTATAAACATATTGAGTTCCGGCGTTAAGTTTTGCCACTCAACACACAATGTTTTGAAAATATGTATGTATAAGTGAAATTCAGTGTGAATTTAGATTCATAAAAAAAATATTTTTATAGGCACGTAAAGGCAAAAAATAGTAAAAAAACAATAGTTATGTTTTATATGATGGGCGCAGCAGCGAGCAAAGCACAATTTACGTATTTTAAATATTACAACTTAATCATTTCCACAGAGTGGCCTGTCGTGGGATAGCGACACTAAGGTGTGACTGTAAGCGCGACTGGTGTGGGTTCTATTTCTTCGCTTCAGAATTGGGGGAAAGTGAACAGAGTGTCATGACACTCGATTCCCTTTGCCTCCTCCTGGATTTGCTACATGGATACAGAGTGAATCAAATAAAAAAATATTACATGTCTCATACTACACTTAAATGTTTCTAACATAAAAGTCTCTTAAATCCCTTAATACATCCGGGAACAAGAAAAGCGCTAATGAATCTAATTTGATAACGTCCGTAAAACAATTAAGTCTCAATGGGATTTACATTTTTAGTAGGTTGGGAAGTACGAGTAAATGTGCTGACATGAATGAAAATAATTACTTTTTAAGGAAATGTCAACATTTAAAATTTATTTTTAATTAATGAGAAAATATTTTTTTTTTTTACCTACAGGCTGTATTTCGCATACAGCAAAATGGAAAGGCAGAAGTAAACTTGGAACCTAGTGTTACAAAACTTCGTTCGCATTAAGACACTTTCCATTCCTCAATTGTCCCAGAATTCTGGAGACACTGCGTGTTAAGTGGAGGAGATCAACGCTCTTTACTAGAGCGAGAACATACAAAATATTAATTTTTACCGAAATTTATATTGTATGTATTAACATATTAATTACATGATATTTTTCATTTCGGTTATAAAAATCTAAATAAAATAAAACAAAAGTAACTAAACAAAAACAAACTTTTTTATTATTTGAGTTCCCTAATGAAGGTTTTACAATTCTACCCTCTAGATTGATAGGCGCGATATAAATGAGACAAGGGTGTATCAGATAAGCGATTACCTAAAAATTAGTGAGAAAAATAACCCCGCGACTAAGATAAGATTAATTGTTCCCTTAATTACTTTGGGTAATTTTGTTTGCGTTCTTTGCAAAATTTATGGTGCTCTTGAAATAACAAATTAGCTGTGCATCAAATGAGAATATGAATTACTATTTACAAAAAAAAAAACAGTCAAATGCGAATCGAAGTCGCGCTCTACTTTTTACCATTCTCTTTAAAACGTAACATCATTGTTTTTTAACATGCATTCTCCTACTGTGTGAAAATATCTCTTATTTATCGTAAAATCTCAAATATTTTTTCAGCGCCCTCCCAGATGAAACTATATATATAATTACACTTATTACAAATGGTAAAATATACTCCCAAATTAATAAATGAATAAAGTCTAAGGTTATTTTTTTCATTTAAAGCTTAGCTTTAAATGAATGATCCTTTCATAATTAAATCAAATGCATATTATGTATTTGATTAAATACATATATTTTAAGTTTTGCTGACCATTCGGCGCCCCTTTGGTAGTAGCGCCCGAAGCATGCTCCTCACGCCAAGGGGTAAAGTTAAAAACTATAAAAAATTAAACAGAAAATGTGAAAACATTAATACAATATATTTTACATATCCACCCTTAAATATGATTCTTATTTATGTAAGCCCCACATGGAATGTTAAAGCTACTAAAGTTGAGAAGGACAAATGACTATAATTCCGCTTTAGGTCGGTTCTTGATAAGCAAAAAACGTGTCTGACAGCTTTACGTATGTGTTTTACTTTGGTAAAGGAAATTAATTTACTTGCTTATCTACACAAATATATAAAAATAGCCTTTGTATCTGATACCATACCAAACCAAAAAAAAAACAAAAATTTAATACGTAATTATATATATTTTACATTTAGAAATTTATTATACACAGATTAGATTAATGTATTGATTACAATTTGG
This sequence comes from Heliconius aoede, assembly GCA_037355905.1. Classification (NCBI taxonomy): domain Eukaryota; kingdom Metazoa; phylum Arthropoda; class Insecta; order Lepidoptera; family Nymphalidae; genus Heliconius; species Heliconius aoede. Next base: position 1,513,517 of record JBAIZZ010000269.1, read on the forward strand.
TTGTATTGATAAAAAATTTTTACCAAAAGAAGAGAAGGGATATTTAATACATCTACTTATTAGATATTTTAATTCAAATTGGTAACATTATTAAAAAAAGGATTTATCTTAGAAAAGTGAATGATAAGAGAGGTAGGGGGAGACCTCGGTTGACCTTCGAAAACAATGTATCAAAGATACTGGAGGAAGGCCACTTAAAAAGAATGAGGACCCCCCGGAGGAGGTATTTCACACCTATCTAGGTATGAGGTATCATTATATGTTGCTCCACAATCCCATCTATCTTTCAGTGAAAGTACAATAATAATCAGCTCAGCTGTTCCGGAGATTAAACCGAACAAACCCGCTTGAAAATCACGATTATTTTCAAATCACATACGGACACATTAATTTTATTCAGGTATATGTTTTCGGAAAAGTATAAAGGTTATATAATATATTTTTTTTACTAGATACCTACATTAAGACAAAAGATATATTAATTGGGTAACAGTTGTAAAAAATAAATAAGTTTTTTTGTAATTTATTTGGATAAAAATCTAAAATCATGAAAAAGCACTAGAAACTTTGGTGACTAGTATACTTGCCAGACGGTAGACACATTATTTGCTCTAAGCTCACACTATTTTCTTTAACTCACGAGTTGTTATTAGTTATTAACATCGTTATGAAGTATTTCAACTTCACAATGTACAAGGGCTGCATAACGATATGAAATATTGTTATATGTATGTCCATTTAGAACGACAGATTTGATTAAATTTATGAAAATTACAGAGATATTTTTTTTAATTCACGTTGTATATGTAGCAGGGCAGGCAGGGGAACTAAGTGTTAAGACACTCCGTTCCCCACTTTCCGTGTAACTCTGGAGGCATTGCGCGATGAGTGGCGGGACTCACCGTCACGCTTAGCACTGTCACCGGAACAAAGAAATGAAAATATTAAACATTTGATTTCCTCGAGTAGGAATCGAACCCACAATCTATCGCGTTGACAGTCCCAAGCTTGTCCCACTGAACCACTACTGGCCTTGGACTGGGAACATTAACTTGAAACTTATAAAATAATATTATTTTAACTCATTAAGCTAATATTCGTATTCCATAAGTTCTCGAGTCTAATTTTATATTAAGTACAATGTATTTAAAGTACGTCAATTACATATATATAATATTTTTATTGAATTATTTCAACTTAGCTGACTTAAATACATTAAAGGTTCATTATATAAGCACAGCCAAGTTGACACGAACTCTAAAGCTCCATGTTAAATTTCAAATAACTTGTTCCCGAACACAGGAAAACTTTTATGTTATGATGGATGAAGCTTTTATGAACAAGTAAACTTATTATCCTAAATATGCTGTATATATATGAAACTAGCTATGGCTTAGTAATTATGTGTATGTATGTTACAGTTAGAGGCCAGTCGTTGCCCAGGGACATAGGTGTTCGACTGTGAACTGAACGAAAATATAAATTTAAATGAAATATTTATTTTAATTCATATTTTTAATAAGATGCGTCTGATAAATTATATAAATAGATATTAATACAAAGACCGGAAATGGTTTGAAATGAAATGGTATGCGGCCCCCACAGGTCGGTAGAGGCGACGACCGATTGCTTCGAGCAGGATGTCAGCGTGGTCGTATACGGCGTCGAGGGCGAGTTCATTTGGAAGTTCTAAATCTGTATGACACTACGAATTTAGAAGTTTTATTATTTCTCGCATATGTAACTTTTGTGATTTTTGTACTTTCTTGAACTTTAATATTACAATAAGTTAGAGGCGTTACCACAAACAATGTCCTAATTTTCAAAACGTTGTGTATCCACCACTCAGGTGGAACTCAAGATCCCGATTTGTCTTAAAGCAAAGACAAGAAATTTATTTCATAACACAAGCTACGTCCGTCACGTTAACAGTCAGATACTGTAGCGCTGTGCCACGATGGCTTTAAAATCAATGTGTATAGATAGTAAATATTGTTATGAAAAAAAAATAAGAGAATATTTAAAAATGAACTTATGCTTAAATTTATAAAATTATATTAAAGAAAAATTCCAATTAATTTTAAATAAAAAAATATTAAAAAAAAGATGTTATCGCTTATTAAATACAAAATCTAAAAGTATTTATTATTTTTAAAATACTTTACCTACCGTCATTCTCATTGCAGATCTTGGAAGTACCTAAATATACTCGTATTTGCCAGCGGCAGCAAGTATGAGGACCATATATTCTGAAAGTTGTATCGTAAACAAGGAAAAATTGAAGTTGAATATTATTCTATAATAGTAACACATTATTATTAAACTTTAATTTAAAAATATTAACTTTATTAATATTAACTATTGACACAAGAGATTAAAAGTAGTAAAATATAATATTATTATGTGTTTTTTATTAATTAACAGATTATATAAATTAACAAATCTGCGAGCGTTTAATCTTCTCAATTCTATTCCGACTACGATAATATTATTTCCCAGGAGATACAAAAGTAAAGATACAAGAGCTCAATTTGTCATGGTCACCAAGAATTTGCAATCTCAATTGTTACATGATGATTAATGTCCCTGTAACCAGCGTTTAGGTATTTTCGAAGTAACGCGAACAATCTGCTTTTATAGATACTTAATCGCTGTAATTAATTCCCCGTTTCCAAACCGCACAACAAAACAAAGCCTTCACCTTCCTATCATTTATCTTGTTCAAATATTCTAATCTTTTATGTTATTTCAGACTACTTTTTAGCTTCACACGCACATAGCAGCTTTAAGATACTTCTGTTCCTCACTTTCCACTGAATCTTGAGAAAGTAGGTGTTGAGTGGCAGAACTCAACGTGCGCTTTGTCCCGTTACCAGACCGAGGAAATGAAAATATTAAACAGTTAATTTCCTTGAGTGGGATTCGAACTGACAACTGTCGCGTGACACGCCATGCCTACATCACGGTACGCCTATGCCACGACTGGTCTGAATTTTAAGCATTATTTTACATAAATTAAGTCATCTTTTATTTACAAGGTAAACCTCGAAATCTATATGAAGACTTCACTACTTTATTGTAAGATTACTTTAAAATATATTTAACATAAACAGGGATTTACAACCTTGAATAAAACAAAGATAATAAGATAATAATGTTGTTATTTAAGAGGCTCTACTGTATCCGCTACAATGATAAGAAGTTTAGAAGTGATAACTTCTTATGAGAGTAAGTTCGTAGGTAAGACACTACGTTACGTAACGCGTTGTAACGGCGCCAGTCTGTCTGGCTGTTCTCTTTCTCTCAAGCTCCACCTGTCTCACTCTCATATACAGTTCTAGCCACATCCGGATAGACGCTTATGTTTTTTCTCTTGGCATGACTCATTGTTTAATGTGCAATAGATATAATTACAATGTTGACAGTGAGCATATAACCCAAATGCTAAAGCTTTTATAGTATTTAGTAATTATACCAATAATATACATACACAAACTAGCGCAATTTTTCGCAGTAACTAAATGTTTATAATTTTAGTTAACTTAACAATGAGTTTTAATATATATAATCGAGACAAAGTTTATATTTGCATTTAAAAAAAAAAAATATTAGAAAAAAAAATACTAAATTCACCAAAATTTCAAATTTAATACACACAATTCTTGAGATTTTGTTATTAGCTATATGTTTGTAGAATTAGTTATTTACATAAAATATAAAACTTGAATGTTTCTTTAGATAAAATAACTTTATTTTTATATTTAAATCGTAGCCAAGCTGAAACTAATTCCAAACTACTTATAACTTTTTCTTTTCACTCGAAATTTTTTATTTTATTAAAGATCTCTCCAAACTAGTGAGTTTTACACTTTAAATCTCCTTAGACAAATTGAAGAAGTGACTTTAAAGTTTAAGACGCTTAAGCCTTTGGATAACTATGCCATTTGAATAATATTACGTTTTATGAAAGCCCTTTGGCCTGTACAGCAAAAATTTTTTTTTTGTCACTGTTCACAATTTAGATAAGTTTATTAGAAATTTTAAATGAAAACTAAATATTAAATAAAATATATTTTAAATACAAATGTTTTAGATTAACTTGGCTCAACACAATTGTTGTTATCATGTTTTCTGATAAGTAAAAAACATACACTTGGATCATATGAAATAATGGAAAAAAACCAATAGTTAATGCTATAGTTATATAGCTTTATCAAAAGAGCATAACCTTGAAGCGAGACCAGTCATGGCAGGGGCACGAGTGTGTGACTGTAATTCACACTTTTCCACTCAAGGAAAAAACCCAATGCCTCCAGAACTCTATGCCTACCTTACTGCATCCGGGATACAGCATGGTGTTGATCTTAATCCATCTAAAATAGATCTTGCCAATATCTACTGTTTACTGTTTTCCTATGATGCTATTCGCAGTACACTTCTGTCGTACCCACAAGTACGTATAATGTCAAACCAGAAAACGATTTAACATTTGATTTAGTACCTCCCCTTGTTTTGGGCCACGCTCTCGTTTTAATCACACCGGGACTAACGTTTATATAGCTAATCCAAACATTTTTTTTGGACGAGGCTATAATTTCTACAATTTTTATTAAATAAGACCCCTTTGAACGTGACGTTACACGCTTGAAATATTCTATAGAAAATGACAATTAAATTAGCCTCTGGTGTCAAGGTAAAGCACCGCGTTGAATTCGGCCACTCAACATGCAATGCCTCCAGAATTCGGCAGAAAGTGGAGAACTGAGAGTCTTCCCTTCCCTATGCCTAATCTACTGTGTGTGGGATACAGCGGGAAGTTGATTTAATTTAATTTAATTACACATATGATTATATAACACTAAATTGTAATTGCGGCATTGAACTCACCGACTCAACACTCTAGATTCTAGAATTTAGATGAAAATGGGGAACGGAGTGTCTTAGCACTAGGTTACCTTACCTCGTCTTGATGTGTGTGGAACATAACGTGACGGTAAAAAATAAAATTACTTTATAAATCTTAATACAAGCCTCTTCTTACTAGACTAACGAGAAATGTGCATTTTTTAATATTTTTTTTCTACACATCATATACATTATGTCATTGAGAGGACAAATCGCCCTCCACGAGGGAGATGAGTGTCGATTGACTTTACTCGATATATTCTCAAAACGTCAATTAGTACTATAATTAATGTGATAACTATTATACGTATACTGTTCGTTGCTTTTTTGCATTGCGCCAAAAGGAGAAAACGGAACACTTATAGGATTAATTTATTGTCTGTCTATCAAGAGCATGTAGAGTGTATGTAGTGCTTGAGATCGCGTGGAGGTATCAATCTATAAAAAATATCGAATATCCGATTTGCGGGCTTCATGGGACACAGAAAGAATCAAGCTTCTCAGATCAGTGACCATATTAAGCATTTCATTTTGTTCGAGTGGGAATCGAACCAACAACCTGTCGTACTGTCACAGACTTATACGCTACGACTGACCTCGTGGAACGGTGTAAAAATATAATATTTCTTGACAGAAAAAAAATCTCTTTCAAAGCTTATGTTACAACGGTTTATCGACGATATTATTCAACGTTAAGCTCTTGTCATTCCCTGGACAATATTTATTTATCTCAAGACAAAGATCCTCAATTTCCTAGCTGCGATTTATTGTTTGTTATATTTCTACGTCTTTATTATTTTTTGGAAGCAATTTTTTTTATGTGAATGATATTCGTATCGTATTGTATATCTTATTAAATTATTTAGAGTCCATCGTGGCGCAGCGGCTCAAGGATGTGACTGTAACGCGACGGTTGTGGGTTCGATTCCCACTCGAGGCTTACAATCTACTTGCTGCATCATGCTTGTGGCTCAATTATATATTAAGTCGCGCTTCAATTATTTTTGATAACCACATAAAGCTATATATTTACATCGCTTTTTTTTAGCTTCACGCATAGCAGAATGCAAAGCAGTATATGCAAAGAAGTTCTACTATAAAGACACATTAAGTGGTGGAACTCAACAACGTGTTTCTTTTGCCAGGGCGGACATACGGAAATAATTAAATTTCGAGACAAGAGATCGAACCCACAACCACCGATTCCATCAGACGCTGACCCCCTACGCCTCTATAGTAGCATATTGTATCAAAAATATAATATTATCTCCACACACATCAAAGAATTAAAAACATATATCATCTTTACAATCTATTTCAATAAGAGGCGATCCTTTGAATTTAAATATGGAGTAAAAAAAAAAGTAAACGTTATACATTTTTTTTTGCTTCTTGAAGTATTCTATACACGAAGTGAGAATGATATCAAACTTAGTTCTGTCACATGTGAAACATGTGAGCTCAATAAAAAGTGTCTTTGTAACTCAAAAACACGTGTTGACAGACCAAACGCTCGTGTGAATGACGCGGAATAGGGTTAATTAGAGATGTGGACGTTTGAGATAAAACTGAAGTTTTGAGAAAAACTAATTAGAAAAATAAGCGTATGTTAATTATGTAGAGCTAGTGGAACACGCGCGGTTTCACCCGCTTATTTTTTACTTATAATAATATTTAGGTGTCATAATATTATTTAATTTAATTACTTATGTATTATATAATAATATAAAAACAAGTAAATTTAACTAAAAAAAGTTTCTGAAAATGATAGAAAGCTAAAAAAAAATACTTTTACATACCTCTTCGCGTACTCTGAAAAAAAAACAAGGAGAATTTGTTAATGTCAACATAAATTTATAAACTCATATATAGGGAATCTATAAAGGAAGTTCAGAAATTGGAAATAAGTCGTCTGTAGAGAAATTGCACATTGAATTAGAGCATTCGTATCGGAACTTATCGATGAAGTTTGTGAACTAAGTCATATAGCGGTTAATTCGCGCGTCGTGTCTGCTATATTAATATGATAAAGTGCTGCGTCCTATAATCAGTTATAATGTCTATCTGACCATAAAACAAATATTTTATCTCTTTATTTACATTTATACTATTTTCCTTGTTTATTTGTTGTTTTATTTGCCTTATAGGCAGTCGTTAATATAAAGGTAAACTGTAAATACAATGGTAGTGAATTTGTTTTCCATTGGGAAAAATGAATTAATTTAATGCTTTTTTAACTTAATACTCGTTTCAGATAAATTTAATAATTAAAATACATTTGTTATTTGACAATTCTAGGCTATTGAGAAGCTTCGTATATAAAACTATATAAATACTTATATATATCAGAATAGTGTCTTAAAATATATTATGTATGCTTACAGGTAGCGCTACCGACAGATTGACAACGAAAATTTGTAATTAATTAACAGGTAAGTTAAATTAAAAGCTTCGACTGTGGGCAGTCAGTAATGGAAACAGTTCATTTATTTATCCAATACACGGCACATGTATTGTAGAGTCCATCATGTAGATTAAATTGAAAAATAAATACAGAAAGTAAACAAAAATAGGCAGCAGTTCAAAAGAGAGTTTGTTATTAAATTACCAAATTATTTGTACAATTTTTCTACATTAGTACTAGTTTTGAGTAAATCGATTGAACAGCAGGTTAAACATATTTTATATCATCTTGTATATTCTATTTTAAGGAAAAAGTTTAAGCTTCAAGAAAATTTCCAGCAAGTTCAAACTTCTAAAGAAAAATACTTGTTCCAAAGCTTCCTACGTACATGTAACATTCAATAATAACTAAACAAACTGTCAGACTGCCAAAAATTATATCATGTTCGCAGAAAAATCGCGGTAACAAATAGCCCAGTAGGTCATTTTACCTAATACCTGACTAGCTTCTGTTCGTTCGTGTAACATTTTTAAATGCCGTCTTAATGAGTGTTGCTAAATAAGTAGGTTGATGTAAAAATAGAACAAAGTATTATATATTATTCAGTGTATTACTATGTAACGTGGGATTTAGATGCGCGTACACATAAAACGTATTTAAAAACAATTTAGTCAAAAGAATATTGCTTTCAGTGTCTGAATGCAAATACTTGGGTAGGATTTGTTTGTGAGGTTTTTCATCTCTTAAGGTTGACTATATATTGAATTATTCTAATATTAACATCTTTCAAAAAAGCAATCAGTCTCTTTTCTTTAAAAATCGTTTATTATATATGTTATTTTTTTCTCCAGAAAAAGTAACACTTTTCTATTTGCTTTCAGTTATTAACTATTATAAAATTGAAAACGACCTATATACAGCACAATAGCGGCAAAAATGTATTCAATTAGTATTCTAACTAAAGCATATAAGGTAAGGATTATGATGGAAATTAAAAGTTAAAATTTACTTATGAAATCCGTGAAGAGATTTAGAACAACGGCTTAAAGTAAAAAGATAAGACTCATTTGGTTAAATGAAATAACAGATAATTTTTCCGAATTCTGGAGGCATTGCGTGTTGAGTGGCAGAACTCAATGCCGCGCTTTTGCCTCGACACCAGAGCGAAGAAAAGGAAATATAAACGTGTATAAATAATTTGACTTCCTCGAGTGGGGATCGAACTCACAACCGTCACGTTACAGTCATACTCTTGTGCCGTTTTTCGTTTTTCCATTTCATCGCTCTGGCATGGAGACATAGCGTGGCGTTCAGTTCCGTCACTCAACACGCTATAGGTTTGGATACTGTAGAAATTGGCGGAAAGGGGGAAATTTCACTAAGTGAAATCTTTCAAAAGTTTAAAACTTAGGCTTCAATAAAAATTTTATATTTTATATCTATTATTTTTCAAATTCTCATTTTGCGTGGGAGCATAGCAATAATAAAAACAAACACGCGTATAGGTTTAGGCTGTATAGTTGTTTATTTGTCGTTTGCTCACGTTTCTAACTGCGTCACAAAGCGTCATGTATTTTGATTGAAGAAATAAATATTTTTTATTCTGATTTCTGTCGAATACATCTTCCTAAAGCCAAGCTTCCACAATATCCAAACTTTGTAAAATGATCAGCTATCGCATTTGTTTCTATTTATTAAAAAATCTGGAATTTCTATATATTTATTTTATACTCATTATACTATGCTTAGTGTTCAGATTCAATAATAAAAAATAAATCAGTTTCTTTATTTTTTATAAACTAAAGACACATAGAACAAACAACATGGGATTTTAGCGCTGGGCGCATGGGATTTATAAAAGTTAAGAGGTTACCGACCGACAAGCTAAAAAAAAAAACTGAACAAACTACCTATTAAAGCTTTTCACTGCGACTTTTAACTTTTTTTAGATTCGCCTGCTTGGAACTTGGAAACCTAATGTTAAAACATTCCTTACTTTCCGTTTATTTTTGAGTGAAGCGTTGCGTTTTGAGTCGCGAAACTGAATACCACGGCTTTGCCTTGCCGTTTCTTTCCTCGAATGGGAATCGAACCCATAACCTGTCGCGTTTATAGTTGCATGCTTGTGCCCCTACAACACGACGATAGAAACGTAAGTTCAATAAAAATAGTTCATGATAAAAAGAACAAACAAATATATTTGTTTTTCCATATTTTCCATAACTGCGAATGCTTTTTTCAATTTATTTTACTTGTATATGGTTCGTGTTTCTTGTCACCGTGTTGTTAACAACTCGATCGTTCTTCAGTTGATTTTCACGGATAATTTGAGCTTTTGTCAAGAATGCTAAAGGCCGCACAATAAAAAGTGTTTGACGTGACGAAGGGTCGAGTGCTTTTCTTCAATGTTGTCTCAAACCCAGGCTGTTTTGATTCAAAACAAAATAGAATATTTTTAGTAATGTCGTCAAAACTCAAGACGATGTATAAATACATAAAAAATGTTATAAATATATATATATATATATATAATGTTATAAAATGTAAAAATAAAAAAAATGTTTGCATTAAATAGTTTACCAGTAGTAGTAGTAGTTACTTCTAACGCCAAATGCGCCTCATATAACATTCTTACGTTTCCATAATTGTGTTTCAGATTCATAAGGAAAATGTCTACGACAATCTGATATATTGAATCGAAAAACATCTTGTAAATTATGTAACTACAGCGCCGATGACTTCTATTATATTTAAAAAATAATATATATATTATCTCAAGTCTCTATTGTAGTTACAGTTCATTAACAGTAAATCATAGATACTACTTACAATATTGAGAGTTGACTCATAAAATTGACCCCAAGTCCGTAAAATGGTGAATGGTGGTCTTACTATATCGATGTCACATATCGATTATCCAAAGTAATATATTAGGGGGTTACCCCCGAAGTGGACTTGTTATTACGTGAAAATCTGTATAGAGAGCATTGGGGAGATTTATTTAAGCATTTTATCGTTTGCAGGTCAATTGCCGTTTCGAGTTTTTAACAAGTGTTTGTTGGACGGTCAGCTTTTTTTTATTGGAAATATGTTTTGTTTT
>JBAIZZ010000269.1:1524025-1612599 GCA_037355905.1 Heliconius aoede
TATAAAATCGTTTAAATTTTTAATAGAGGCTTTTGTGGATACGATAAATGCAATGATTGAGAGCTTCATTTTTCGATCTAGGGAGGTTTTTTTATTTTCCCGCGTAATACAAAACGCGGTATTGATTTCCACACGTGATCTCTCTCTCTCTCTCGAATAGGAACGTTTAGCGTAGAACGGAATATCTCGACACTGGCTTCTATTTGCCTATCCTGCTACATAAAGCATACAATGTGGAGCTGAAAATATACCATTATCAAATACTTTATATGAAATGTTCAAGTCAGAGCGTGAGTGATAATATCTCTATAGGAGGTATCTATCTCCATAGTATACAAAGCGCTTGAGCATTATGTAGAAGAGTGTCATATCTAATCTCGGAATCTTTATAGATTGACGTCATTATTGACATTTCTATATATTAAAAATGTGTTTGTTTCGGAATTCATTCATTCTTGTGCAGTATTAGATTATTCGCTGACAATGCTTCTAAATTAATTAAAACTATATATTTTAGAATTTAAAGAGATGAATGATCCATTGGCGAATTACCATATATTATTATTATTTAAATGAACTTCATGCTATATCCCGCGCACACCAGGGTAGGCAAAGTAAAAATAATAATTCCCTTTGTGGGGATTGAACCCACAACCGTCACGTTACAGTCACACTCTTTTGTCAAAATTTCATGGAAAGTGGGAAATGGAAGTGCCTTAACACGAGGTACCCAGGTTCCATCTGCCTACCCTGCTATATGCAGCATAAAGCAGTACGAAGCTATAAAAAATATTTTTCATTGCTTTATGTAAATTAATTTAACCCACTTTAGCGATCCAAGTTCCCATTGGCATTTAGAATAAACCCATTGCAAATATAACACCTACTTATTTCTATTCTTACCAGGCGGTACAAAGAACAATTAAAAAATAGTCTATAGTAGAATAATAAGAATAAATAGCTACTTATTTACAGCCTCTTTTGTTCATTGTACGTATCAAATTCACATTCTTTCCGAAAGTGGCGAAGTTATATTCTTGAATTGAAGTTAAAAAAATTAAGCGAACCTAGAGTTTGTATTAAAACGTATTTTATATTAGACTTGGAATATAGAATCTATTAGATCTCCACTCTGTTAAGTATATCACGTTGTGGCCCAGTCATAAATTTTACTTGAAGTGAACGATAATTGATTACTTTCTACTAAAACTGTGGGGAATGGCCCGGCGTTTATTAGTACGTTTACTCGAGTAAACTATTTTTTTTTTATATAGAAATTGCTTTTCTGTGTAAAATATCAATATGTCATATATCATATTTTTATAACGTAAATAATAAAAACGATATTGATGATTTACAATGGCTAGACACTAAATGTTCTATTCTAAAGGGCTGTGTAATCGTAAAGTATTTTATACAGATTCACTCTGTAAGCCTCAAGTAGCAGTATAGGCATAGTCTAGTGTTTAGACACTCCGCTCCCCATTTTCTATATATCAGTTGGTTGCGGCTTCGATTCCAATTCGAGGAAGTGAATTTATTTATTTCTATTATCACTAAAAGTGCTTTAAGTAATATTTTCTCTAAGATTTAGCATTCATTTGTATTATGATAAAACTATTTTCATAATCATTAAGTATATCTTATATAATCTTCACAATAGATATTTATAGCTTTTACAATTTTAGGGTCTTTCTTTTTAAATAAGGATTTAAATTTTTTATAAAGATACCATTATTACTATATATAATCTGTTACAATAAGCCGTATATATGTTGTTTCAATGGACCTTAACTCCAATTTAACAAAGCTTCCACTAATACTATAAAGTTTTAATAGACGCAATAAGTGCTTGAAAGTTAAATACTTCAGACAATCTAGTTTTAGCCTCTACAATGTATAGTAAATCTAGATCTTAAGGTAGTTCTGAAGTCGTAATTACAACACTTAGACGCGTAGACAACAGCCTATGTAAAGTTCTACGCTGCTACGTATCTCTACGCATGTTCTGTTACAACTGGTTACGGCTAGGTATATGTCGTAGAGCCTACGTTATATAACTTTTATTTAGCTGTACGCGATATTGCGCACATAGCATAGTTAGCAGAAGGGAGTTTTAAGAACCTGTTCCCATTAAGTAAGCTCCGTTCCACACTTTCCGACGAATTCTGGAGGTATTGAATGTTAAGTGGCGCGATTTTCGTTGTTACTAGAGCAAAGAAATTAAAACATAAAATATTCCATTTCTTCTAGTTGGAATCGAATCCACAATTTATCGTATTTACAGGCACACCCCTGCCGCTCTGTGGCATATTTGCAATCAAGGATGGGAAGGGATAGGAGGTCCCTGGGTAGGCGGCTCATGACGTCAGGCGGGCGGAAATAGTTTTTACATTTTAAAGTTGTATTCCACACTTATATACGTTTTTAAAACAGTGTTTTTTCTGTCTTAGGCATAGAAAAATAAGAAAGATAAAATTTCTTGTTTACTGTACAAAGCAAAGCTTTTTTACATGTTTTTTACGCGTACAGTAAAACCAGTCCTTAGGGGCACATTTGTGCCCCTAAACGACAATATGTCGACGACATGAAGATTCTTTCGTGTTTACTGTCGTAAACAAGAAAGACTGTGGGTTCAATTCCCACTTGAGAACATGAAATATATATTTAAAATATTTACTTCCATTTAAAACTTCAGCGGAAAGTGGAGAACGGGGTGTCTTAACGCTAGATTCCCTCTTCCTACCCTGCCGTGTGCGGGATACAGCGTGAAGCTGAAAAAAATACTATATTTAATATTCTTATACCCTCGCTCCAGTAATAAGGCCAAATGCGGCGTTGAGTTCATTCAAAATGCAAAGCCTCCACAAAAGAGAAAGTGGTAAACGAAAGTATTTTAATAAAAACAGACTTTCATAACACTAGACTCCCTCTACTTATCCTGCTATTTGTCGAATACAGCGTGAAGCTAAAAAATAAATTATTCTATGGCGGGTAACGACCGACGTTGTTTTAAATTGTTCACCGATCGTAAAATAAAAATACCTTTTTGGAGACTAAAGGAAGATGTATTTTATTTTAAGATCCCCATAAAACTAGATATAGTCAGTTTATTTGCTAGTGTATTCGGACTTCGTCCGAGCATGCATGATTACAGCAAAAATTTACTTTTACGAGTTAACGTTTATATATTGCGTTTGAAACAGACGCTCCTTTATACCACAGGACGGCAAACAACATATCTGACCATTTATACAATTTTATTTATTCAACTCTCCTGAAAAATTTGTAAATACTGTGCACTCTAAGTATTTCATTTAACAATAGAATTGTAAATATATGTTTAAATATCTATATTTATATTTATATATATATTTTATACAATGAAGTACGAATGCACTAAGATTGTGTTTTTGAGCACATGTTAATGTAGCTGATGTAAGGAAATTGACGGAAAGAGGGGGGTGCGGAGTGTCTTAACACTAGGCTGCCTCTAGGCTCTCTCTGCCTAACCTGGTACATGCAGGACGCTGGTAGGCAGAGAGACACTGACGCTGTCTCCAGCGTGAATTGAAAAAAAATATTTTACAATAATTTGTATCGTAATAAAATATGCCCATCAAATCTCAATACTATTTATTTGTATTTTTTTTTGTTATTACTAATTTTGAAAGCAACGATTTTACTAAAGTTTACATAAAAACATAAGAATACGCTCTATAATTTTATGAACATACATAAAAATCCAACGCGACAGCTGTTTCCATTTGGAGTCCTGCATACATTACATAAACAAAAGGACCGCGAGCCAGCATTAGTTACCAGGAATGCATATAGCTGTTTGAATATAAATCTGTACATTGAGATGCAAACATGCATATATATTATGTTATAAAATATATGTATAATATAAAATCGTAGTTTAAAAGTTATAGAAGCCGCCGTGGCGCAGTCGATAAATATTATGATTGTAAACGTGACAGTTCTGAGTGCGATTTCAATTCGGAGGTATTAGTTAGTTGGTATTATTTGAAAGGTCTTTGAAAGGTCCCCACTTGTAAGTGGGGATCTTTCAAAGTGGGGAGTCAATTTTCCTCCAAGAGCCTCATTTTCAAATTAGTGAGTAGGTATATGTCTAACTACATATTAGACTAATAGTCCCAAATATTTCAGCTTTGCTAAAATGACGTATGTCTGGTGGCTCTGGGATCTCGGGCTAATAGTATAGGGCTAGTGGGAAATGGAATATATTGATAGTAGTTTTCCTCTGCCTATACTTCTTCTACAGCTTGCATATCAAATGTAGAAATAAAAAATAAATATATTATATACGCAGTGCGACAGCGTCTGTTTGAGATAGAAAAGAGGCGAGGCGCAGGGGCACAAGAATGAAATAATTTCCGTTTTCACTTGTTCGCCATTTGCGGCGCCCAGCTTTATCGATTCGCGTAACTTGAGATGCCTTACATAACGTTCACTTTAATGGTATGGTGTGTGTCCCCGTAATTAAGCGATCATTATGAGAATCGCAATTACAAGGAAAAGTAAGTAATGACAAGGGACGACCTACTTGCGAGTTTCATATTGAATAATTGAATAATAATTAAATAGAAGTTGTTATGTCAATCATTCTTTGTCAACTTCCTCCTGTGGGCATAGGCAGAGAGAACCTAGTGTCAATACACTCTAGTGCCCAATTTCCACTGTAATTCTGGAAACATTGTGTGTTAAGTGGCGATAACTCAACGCTACACTTTGCCACCAGATAAGCGAAGAAATTAAAATATGAAATATTTAATTTCGTCAAGTGGGAATCGAACCCATCACCGAACCTATCATCGACATATTGAAATATCTTTCATTTTAAAGTTCGTTTACGGGCATACTATACGTGTATATTTCAACGGAAGAGTTTATTAACATTTTATTTATTATCTTACTTACTATAGATTATTGTAATTCCAAAGGGACAAAAACCGCAATTATCAAGGACAAGTAACCTGCAAACGATAGAGTGCTCGAATAAATCAAGCAAAATACTTCTTTACAGATTTTCCCGTAATAACAAGTCTAGTGTGGACGTAACTTACGATTTATTATGAGAAAATAATCGTTATCTGACGTTAGTGTAACTAAAGTGGAAAAGAATTTTGATATATCGACGATTTACTTTTAGTTTTACCTTACGTTTTTATTTTCTTACATGAAAATAGTATCTAAAGGAACCCTGAAAGTTAGTAAATTATGTGTACCGATACAGCATGGAATGGATGTGGGTTCGATTCCCGCCCAGGAAATTAATTATTATGTACGCGTGAAGTTGAAAAAAAAATCCACAAGAAGGATTTCAATCTCTGTTTATATTAATATTTTAGGTATAACGAAAATTTAAAACAGTAAATAAATAATCACATGAAAGATATTGGTATTTACAGCGTTATTTCACATTTAATTGTTATAAAAGAAGGCAAACGCGCGTGTAGGTTCTTATTCAGAAAGTACATGAAATATATATTATTTTCACGTTTGCTCACGAGTTGCGGGCAATTTGGCACATAATTTATTTTCTCTTCGCTTTGTTTCTCATGGATTTAGTTACAAGTAAATAGAAACTAAATCAGTAAGAAGAGAGTAAGATTGTGAAGTATATAATGTTTTTAATATAATTTTCATCGTTTTTAATATATTTATTTCAGGAGAAATAGACAGTTAACTTTGTTTACGTCGCCATTTCTCACATTTTCATTTCATAATGTGACAAATTGTTTATGGTATGGTGAATATTATTGCGAAAGTTTATTTGCATGGATACTTAAAGATTTTTTTTTTTTTTACCTTCTCGCTGCATCCTGCATATGGCAGGATAAGCAAAGAAACTTGGAAACGTAGTAATAAAACACTGTGTGCTAAAATATTTATTATTTCATTTCGTTCTTTTACAAAGTCACGACTGGCCTCAAATTGCATTCTCACTTTTAGTTAGCCTATTATATATATAAATAAATTTATAGTATATTTAAAAACACCAGTAGCACTTACGCAGTGGTGTCTGAATCAAATTGTCTCTCTGTATAATTTGACAAAATGACACTGAAGAATAGTTCAATAGAAAATCCAATAAATCGTATTAGTTATATGAGAAAACGAATTTATAAAGGTATACTGACCGATCCTTCATTGACGACATCAGCATGATAAAAAGGTCAAACTTCTTGCATCGATTCCAGTGTAAATTGAGCTGAAATTGTGAACTCCCCATACAGTCGTGATGAGGGTCAGAAGCTTTATTGAATATCGAAGATTTTGCCTTTGTCTGACAGCTCCCACAACACCCCCTTATCAAAGTTTAGAATTAATTAAATCTTAGCTTCACCAGTCTTTCATTCAGCTATAATTGATGTTATTAATGATACATAATGAAAGATGATAAGGGTGATGATTAAAAAACATACTAAAGTATAGGAAAATACAAAAATTGAGGCCAGTTGTGGCAAACACAAGTGTGTTAACGTTATAGGTTTTGGGTTCGATTCCCACTCGAAGAAATAAAACATTCAATGTTTTCATTTCTTCTTCCTGGTGTCGAGGCAATACGGTATGGAGCAAGGCCTCCATAACTTTGCGTAAATTACATTCACGCTGTAATGTAAAGCTAATTATAGATTCACGCTGTATCCCGCGAACAACAACATAGGAAGAGGGAACCTAGTGTTAAGATACTCCATTCCCCACTTTCTGCCGAGTTCTGAAGGCATTGCATGTTGAGTGGCAGAACTAAACACCGCGCTTTGCCTCGACACCAGAGCGAAGAAATGAAAATATAATCGTAAATAAATATTCTACTTCCGCGAGTGGGGATCGAATCCACAACCGTCGTGTTACAGTCACACACATTATACACACACAATTCAAAGACGGATGCTATAATTGTAGTTAAAACATTTAATTTATAAATTTTCGCACTTTTAGACAGCCTACAGTTATCAAGTTATGTCCCTGCGTAATTTTTTCTATGTAAATTGATGTATAAAATATTAAAACTTTAAGAAATATACAAGCAAATGCAATATTCCATTCCATTATTTTTGGTACCTTTATAGCGTAAGTTAACCCATAAGACGCAAATTGAAATTGAAAATGTTTACCTATTCAATTAATACTTATCTAATAAAATTTTACTTCCTGCAAGTTGCTCGCAATGAGATTATTCTTTGGCGTTTTAAAAGTAAAAACAAACATTAAATTTGTTTGTTTCTCCTAATAAATATATTCGACAATTTGATTGAAATTGTAAAAATGATAATTGTAAAAATATATCTAAACTGATTTCACAACCCTACTAAATTTACTCATTTTGAGCTAGTTATAAAAATGAGGAAACGAAAGCTCTATAAAAAATTCCATAGATTTTTAGTGACTTCTGGTACCAGTGCCCACAGATTGCAAGCGATAAACAATATTTGATGGTGGCAGTTCGTTGACCGAGGCTGGTCTCGATTCCAGCGGGCGCCTACGAGGCGGCACGCTGCAACTACATAATCAGTCTACACTACAATGAATATTGGAATTGTAAGAAGATAATCAAAATGAAACACAATACAAAATCTATTGTTGAAAAGATATAAAGAAGGTTCATGTTGATTAGTCTTTTGAATCTGTGTGCTAATTTAATTTGCTGTTCTTTTTCTTTTTTTGTAGCTTTATGCTGTATTCTAAACATAGCAAGGTAGGCAGAGGAAACCTGGGAAACTAATGTTGACACTCTGCTTCCCATTAAGACATTTCCGTTCTCCTTACTGCCAAATTCTTGAGGCATAGCGTGTTGAGTAGTGGATGGTATTGAGAGAACTTCGCCTCTGAACTGTTTCCAAAGCAAGAAAATGAAAATATTGTATATTTCATTTCTCCGAATGGGAATCGAATCCACGACCGTCGCATTTACAGTTGAGTCCTGCGATTTCCAACAGCTTAATTACGTTTCATGAACGGAAACATGATTATGATAAAATTTTCATTCAAAATTATATAATTTAACTCTTTCCTGTTTAAAAAGCAACTTCAAAGTTGATTGGTTTAAATTTTATAGCGTAGCTTTATTTGAAGAGGTATATTTATTTATTCATCAAATTGATTACATCGTGCACGTAATATGATAGTAAAGCTGCGTTTAAATTATATTATTTTCATATATGTTCAGTCAAAAATTGTCTAGAAATTCGTAAAGCAAAATTGAATGAGTTTCTTTATATTATAATGTGGTTAAAAAAATTAAGAAAAAATAATACCATATTTCACATTAATTATAAAATTTAATACTTATCAAAAAAAATATTTATTGTTATGGCAGATACCGTTAAAGAAAAGCGCACGTTTTCATATTTACACCGATATTAACGTAATTTTTTTTTTGTATGTATGTATGAGGCAAGGCCAGGAGGTCGTTACGTGAATGTAGAAGCAACTGGTTGTTGATTCAATCCCCACTCGAAAAGAAAGAAACGATTATATTCATTAAAATTTATATATTTATTTCTTCGCTCTGGTGTCGAAAAAAAACGTGCCGCTGAGTTCCGCCACTCAGCACAAAGCGACCAGAATTAGGTGAAAAATGGGAAACGGAGTGTCTTGCACTTTATTAAAAAAATATATATTTTATATTAGTAGAAAAACAGCACAGAAATTTGTGAAACATGTAAGAAAATGTAATAAAAATTATTAACATGTAACAAAGACGCAGAAAACGGGCGCCGTCTCGTCTAGTCGGGACGCGCGGTGCAGTAAAAGACACTTAAACTAGGGCAATGGTAAAATGCGCGTCTAAATTGCTTTCCAGCGGTAGAAAATTAACATTAGACACTTAAAATTAATTCTATTCTATGAAAGTTCTGATAAAATTGTAAGTATTTTATAAAATCGAGATTAGACTTAAATTACATTTGTCTTTGAAATAAATAAATTTTAAACATTAACAGAATTTGTCATGATAATATTAAGTCATTAGTAGGCAAACATTTAGATCCTGTTGCAAATAGTGATGCAACGAGACCGTTGTGGCGCAGTGGTGTCACGACTGGTCTCAAACTTGGTCATAAATTAATAACTTTTAGCTAATATGCTATGCTCAGTACGGTATCAATACAATTTCCAGAAACACTTCGCATAATATATTCAACCACATTAGTACATAATGTATATGTACATGCAATTATACAAACTACTCAAAGAACTGAACTTTAGAAGACTTTTGCGAAAGTTTGCCACATTTCGTTTTAATGGCCACACTTGTTTAGCCTTAATGAGGTTAACGGCGATGGATGAAACGGTGAGTCAGCGTTACTCGGTTTTACTACAAGCGAATATATGGTATTAAACTTGTACTTTATACCACTTTAATACGTTTGAGGGGATTTCACATTTAATTTTGTTAGTGTTATATAGTTAAAAGAATAAAAATGCATTTCGAAAAAGCGCGTCGTTGTGTTCTGTCACTTAACATGCAACGCTTCCAGATTTCAGATCAAATTCTAGATTCTATTCCCAGATTCTCTCTATTACGTACCTTGTCATGCGCGGGATATAGCGCGTAAGTATCAGTCTTGTATACACCTCCATGCGTAGGGGAGGCCTATATCCAGAAGTGGACTTTGAAAGGCTGATGGATGATGATCATAGAGTATAGTGCTATAGAGTATTTACATATTTATCTACTCACACACATACAAACGTTTATTTTATAATTACACAGAAAACGCTGAAGCTTCTCTAATTAAAGTCTGTCGAAAACACTTGGGGGGAATGAATTATTATGTAATAATATATATAAGTTCTAATAAAGGACTGTCGAAAACATCTACGATTCATGTCTCTAAGAAAATTGTCTTAAGGAAAAACAGTATTACTACAGCTATTATTTAATGAGATCTCTACAGAACCTACGTAATCAATCACACGTCTAGTGTCTGTTGTTGGCGAAATGTTACGATCTTAACGAAAATGACGTAGCATTTTTCTTACAATAGCAGGAAACTTTGGACCTTACTTACCCTCATTTTGACAGATTGTGACGTCATCCAAATAATCTCATAAGGTTGGGTTCGTTTTTTTTTTTTTGTTAAATTCAAAGAATTATATTGCATAAGGAAATGATGGTTTAGTGGTATATCATTATATAATATATATTACTTCAGCTGTATTTGTATATTTTCATTTCTTCGTTCTGGTGATGAGCAATGCGCAGCGTTGAGTTACGCTACTTTGTTACCCATGAAATTTTCAAGACATTGCGTGTAGAGTGGCGGATATAAACGCCGTTCTTTATTATATTACCAGAGCAAAGAAAAGAAAATAATTAATATATTTTTATTAGGCATCAAACGAGCAAGCTTGAACGCTTCAGTTTCTCTCATACAATTAACATATCGTTTCAATGCGTTTGACAGTGAGTAATGGGCGAGTGTGTAAAAGCTATTTCGTTATTTTGTTTTCAGAAAATAAATATAATATTTCGACTTTTTGAATTTAATGTATTGATTAAGGTTGTGCAACCGAAAGCTGCATTTATTGTAAATTATTTTCTCGAATGTGTTTTCTCGAAAACAACATATTAAATTGACAATAGTATTTCAAATTTACACAGTCATACCAAATTGTATACTAAAATAGATAGCCCATCAGAACGCCTATCTGACGTCCAATTTATGTTCTTGAGCATGGGCTGGATTACGCAGAATATCCGGAATAATACAGTTGTGGACTATATCTTACAAACCTGTCGATAGTAAGCCGATTCTATATCTGCACGGTCTCTATTCAAATCGTGATTCGGTATCGCATTTACATAGAAATACATAATTCCTTCGTATCGTGTGACTTACGCTTTAGTTATTCATGATCTTCGATCTCGTATGTTTTAAATGTATTAGGTATTTTACTATTGTTACACTAGTCTAGCGTCGGCGCAGGGGCACAACGGTGAAACTGTAAACGCGGCACTTATGAGTTCACGCGCGGCACATTTCCGCGCTCGGATAATGAGGGAAAATGCAGAGTTGAGTTCCACCTCTAAATACGCAATTCTCGAAAATGTTAATATAAAAAATTTAAATTGTAACTTAAAATGCGTTCCCAACTTTTTTAAAATAAATGAAAAAACTTAGTAATAACGAAGTTTTCTTCCTAGCTTCATACTTGAAATATAAGTAGGTCATCAGTGCAGTCTCTTGCATAAATCTTATCTTGCTTCAAAAAGGACTTACTTTCTTTTGATTAATAGTAAAATGGAATCCCTAGAATATAATTACTCATAAATTACCCTTGCAGCAGTTCCAACTGATATTTTTCTTTACTTTTATTAGCTGGATATTTTGTTAAAATTAATATTATAACTTTGTTTATCCTGCTACGCATGATGAAATTAAAATCAAAATCAAATTTTTCTTTATTCAATTAGACCTTTTGAAAGCTCGGGAGGCAGTTATGCTAAAAAGAGTGATACCTAACAAATACTTACACCTCTATACTGATTTATATATTTGACTCATTCATCATAAACTATTAGGAACATTCAAAATCCAACTTTTATATAGGTTACAAATAATAATATACGTCTGTATATATTAGAAGTTCTGCGTTACATTAAACACACTCATTTCAGATATGTTGACGTCAATTGCGTTACGATTACGCGTAACCCAATAAGCATTCGTTTGAATGGTAAAGAATATTTCATTAACGGCGGGCATGCCCCAAAAGCGAATCAGGCCACGAATCTCGTGAACAATAAGATAATGTTGCAAATTTAGGCTCTACTTAACACCCCCAGGCCTTTTTCTTGCTAATTGTAAATGGCAGTTCCATTTCGCCCTGGTGGCCCACTTTTTTCTCTTATTGAGTAAGATATGCTTATTATTAGGTTTACGCGTATTAAATATATATTGAATACATTTATCTGCACGCCTGCTGCAGGTTAGTCATAGGGAAAGCCATAGCTCTCTGCCACACTATTAATACTGTTATAAAACTAGGTGTTATAACACTCCACTCCTCAATTTCCGGCGATTTCTGAAGGCATTGCATATTGAGTGTCGAATTTTTGATACTTTTTTAGTCTTTGACAGTTGACTGGAGAAAGTTCACTTAAAAACCGTGAGAACCGCCGGAGGGCATGCATGAAGTAGTTGATTATAATGGACGAGGCGAAAAGCGGCGCTCCGTTCTCTCTGACTACCCCGCTACGGATAAAGCGTGAAGTTAGCGTAAAGCGCGAAGGAATGGAACCGACTACCTGTTGCGTCTACAGTCACACGTCGTTTCATCATACTGAATACTAATCTTACGATGATGAAGTGATCACTGAGAGGAATCGCTTCTATAAATCCACTTTGTTTATACGTCATACTTTGTATATAACTTTTAATGCGAATTACATCATATACCATATTTTTTTACATTAACACATTAAATAAAGAAGGTGGTCTAACCCACTCAGTCGCGGCTGTACATTATTTCATTTAATTCATTTCAAAGTACCTTGCTATGTTGCATTTTAAAAAAGGAAACATTAAAAAAGTTGTAATTTGTCTTTTTCGTTATGCTGCATATGACTGTTTATACAAACTTTAATCTCACTCCAGCTTTCGTAAAAAAACTTTTAAAAGCAACTGATTATATACATACATTCTCTACTTTATATTGTAATATTTTTCGATGCACAAGTCGATATTAGCTGTTATGTATCCACATATCAATATCATTACCTACCCTACCTTCTTTGATACCAATTATCAAAGAAGGCAGAGTAAATACCCTACTTCGAAATTTATAAACCCTTCTTTTTTTTATCTTTATGTTCTACCCCGCACATAGTAGGGTATGCAAAAGAAACAGGGAATCTAGTGTTAATACACTCCGTTCTCAATAAAATGCTTTGCGTGGTGAGAGCCGGAACTTAACTCTGCGCTTTGCCTTGACACCGTGGCGAAAAAATAAAAATATTGACTATTTCATTATTTCGAGTGGATATTGAATCCACAACCTGTCGCTCTTCAAAGCAAATGAAGATATAATTCATAAAAACTCTTAACTTTGTATACTTTCTTTAGTATTTTTCCTCCATAGATTCAAATGTATACTGTTATTGCCCACAAAAAAAATAATCTATTTATTCATAAGAAAAAATAAATATATTTATTCATATATAGGTAGTGTTATATAAAAACGAAGATATAAAAACATAAGTATAACGATTTTTAAATGTTTTTTTTTATAAAATAAATAATATTTGCATATGAAACTAAGAGCCGCAGTTTCACATCCAAAGAGTCGCATGTGGCTCGCGAGCCGCAGTTTGCCGACCCCTGGCCTAGATCATCGAACAACGTATACATTTTGTTGCTAGAACGTATACAATAAATACAGTTTTAATATTATACTATTTTATTCTAAATTATCGTTCTATCTATTATATAATTATCAAATCTATTATTTATTCTAAAACTGAAATTCAATCGCCGTTTATTCTGTGCCTCAAATTGAGTTCAAATTTAATTTTTAAATTTTATAATTTTAATTCTATGATATAAATGAAATCAAGGTTACTCTGTCAAGTAATGTCATTGGAAGTATTTTAACTTTATGTTCAAAAACTCTAACACTACTTTTTCACGTGTTACAGATTTAATACTTTTTTCAAAAGTACATTAAGGGCAAGTATGACAGCCGAGTTTTTCCTCACGCATATTTTTATATTCCGTCAAGTAATGTCATTGGAAGTTTTTTAATGTAATATTCAACTCTAATACTACTTTTTCACGTGTTACTGTTTTAATACTTTTTTTCAAAAGTACATTAAGGGCAAGTATGACAGCCGTGTTTTCCCTCACGCATATTTTTATAGCTATCACAAACTCCATCATACCTTATTTATTTATTCTTTAACTGAATTTAAATCATCAATTTTAAGTCTGAATATTTCAATTTTAATTCTATGATATAAAAGAAATCAAGGTTATTCCGTCAAGTAATGTCATTGGAAGTTTTTTAATGTAATATTCAATTATCAATACTAAAAAAAATCTTCAACTATTATGTTCATCAAACATTTTTTGATGAACATAATAATTTATCATGCACTCTTCAAAAAAATTATTGAATGAACCACACAATTTTTTGTAGCATCAAATACAGGATAGGTCCACTGTACTTGCCCGGGCCGCCTTGGTCATATTGATTGATTATTGTAACTGACTAATGTGATCAAAGTATAATGCAGAGAGCCCTATATGATTTTGAATGAAAATTAGCTTATTAAATCGTTATGCGTAAAACTATCTTATGTTAAATGTTTGTATGATGATAATAAATAATAAAACGGAATGATGATAATAAATAATAAAACGGAAGCCAGGGCTTGTTGAAAAATGACCAAATATGGTTTTCGAAATCCAGAACGAAATTTTTATATAAACACTACCTGTTAAAGCTATCTTATACAAGTAAGGAATATTTAAATAGCTGAAATGGAGGAAAAATGAGTATGCCCAGTACTTAAATAACATTACATATTTCAGTTCATAAATGTTTATCAGACTACAAGGTCAGCTGTATTTGGATGTACTTTTTAATTTTTCATGTTGAAGAACCTTAATGATTATTCAGCTTATCAAACCACTTTGAACATGACGGAGGCGGCCCGGGCAAGTACAGTGGACCTATCCTGTATTTGATGCTACAAAAAATTGTGTGGTTCATTCAATAATTTTTTTGAAGAGTGCATGATAAATTATTATGTTCATCAAAAAATGTTTGATGAACATAATAGTTGAAGATTTTTTTTAGTATTGATAATTGAATATTACATTAAAAAACTTCCAATGACATTACTTGACGGAATAACCTTGATTTCTTTTATATCATAGAATTAAAATTGAAATATTCAGACTTAAAATTGATGATTTAAATTCAGTTAAAGAATAAATAAATAAGGTATGATGGAGTTTGTGATAGCTATAAAAATATGCGTGAGGGAAAACACGGCTGTCATACTTGCCCTTAATGTACTTTTGAAAAAAGTATTAAATCTGTAACACGTGAAAAAGTAGTGTTAGAGTTTTTGAACATAAAGTTAAAACACTTCCAATGACATTACTTGACAGAGTTACCTTGATTTCATTTATATCATAGAATTAAATTTATAAAATTTAAAAATTAAATTTTAAACTCAATTTGAGGCACAGAATAAACGGCGATTGAATTTCAGTTTTAGAATAAATAAGGTATAATTGATATTGTGATAGCTATAATTATGTGTGAGGGAAAACTCGGCTGTCATACTTGCCTTTAATGTACTTTTAAAAAAAGTATAATATTAAAACTGTATTTATTGTATACGTTCTAGGAACAAAATGTATACGTTGTTCGATGATCTAGGCCAGGGGTCGGCAAACTGCGGCTCGCGAGCTACATGCGACTCTTTGGATGTGAAACTGCGGCTCTTAGTTTCATATGCAAATATTATTTATTTTATAAAAAAAAACATTTAAAAATCGTTATACTTATGTTTTTATATCTTCGTTTTTATATAACACTACCTATATATGAATAAATATATTTATTTTTTCTTATGAATAAATAGATTATTTTTTTTGTGGGCAAGCGAAAATTTTGTGGCTCTTTAAAGCTCTTGGCTCTTTTCTAAATTGTAATTTTTGGCTCTCCCGGCTCAAAAGATTGCCGACCCCTGATCTAGGCCAAGATTTTTGTTCTACAATTTCATTTTTTACGAAAATCCAATTTTTTTTCGCGATTCTTAACACATTTCTTTCTCTTTCAAACTTGTTACTCTGGACAAAGCAACATAAGTCTGACCATCTTCGAAAATTTCGTTTCCTGCATCAATAATAGTATTTTCTGTTCCTTTCGTAACGAGTCGTTTGTATTCTGAATTACATGCACGACGTTGTTCTCGAGAAATTAATACGAACAAAAATGATATTTCATATGAAATATTAATTATTTTATCGGTGGCAATTGAATCTTTAGGTCAGGGCTTCTTAAACTTTTGTCATTCACGACCCCATTTATGATTGCGAGTTTCTTAACGACCCCCCATACAAATATAAAAGAAAAATAAATTAATATTTTTTGATGATTTATTTATTAGGTAACAATATACGTATACATATGAAAATATATAGTTTTAGAATTCGTTTTGAAACATACAAAAATCTAAAATTAAAAATTGCACAAAAAATTATAAAATTTTATTTATTATAGTTTCAAAAATAAAAATGGATTCTGAACGTCTTAATTCGCTCGAATATATTCAAGTAGTTGCGTGGTAAGTATTATTGTGGCGGTCCGAGTGGGAAGTCAGCGGCGCGCGGTTTACTCAACATGTATGATACCGACAAACGCACTAACAATGTATAGCCATCAATAGTTTACTGCTGTCGGTGGAGATAACTCAAAACCTTCAAAAACGCTGCAAGTCCACTGTATTCCACCAACTCTAGTGATGTTATAAAATGATATATATAAATATTTGACATTAAAATCTCTCGCGACCCCAGAATTTTGCTACGCCCCTTTTGGGGTCGCGACTCATAGTTTAAGAAACCCTGCTTTAGGTTATATGGTTATTTTTTGTTTATATTCACTTTTTTTTATATGTAGAGCTGCATTTTTAAATCTTTTGTTTCTTTAGTATTAACTTACTATGCACGGTCTCACTTAAGTCACGTACTGTTCTCAATGAACTATATCCTTCGTAGTGTCACTTCTCTCCGTTTTCGTAGTGACAGAACTCTTTGTTTTAGTAGTGTCATTTCTCTCCGTATTCTTAGAGTTACTTCTCTCCGTTTTTGTAGCGACAATACTCCGTTTTCGTCGTGTCACTTCTCTCACTCTCGTTTCCTTAGTAGCAAGTCACTTATCTCCGTTTTCGTTGTATCACGACACTCCGTTTTCGTATTGACAAGACTCGCCTTTTCGTAGTGTCACGATATTCCGTTTTCGTAGTGACAAGACTCGCCGTTTTCGTAGTGTCACGACATTCCGTTTTCGCAGTGTTGATGCGTTGATCTAAATGATCAAGTCCCCGCATTGCGTGAATGTATTTCCTGACCACTTCGGGGCGTTCAAGACACCAGACACCATACTCAAGACACCAGACATCAGACACCAGACACCAGACTCAAGATACCGGAAACCAGACACCGGACTCAAGACTCGAGACACCAGACACCAGACACCAGACATATAACATACATACAACATACTAATACTAATATTTTAATCGGTTTCGCCCAAATTTGTCGTCAGAACAACATGTCCGGTTGTTTGAGAATGTCAACCTAAAGTTTAGATTGGACATCGGATGACCTTTTTGAATCTGGTTTCATTTCGTTTTGATATTAATAACTATTACAACTTATTTATAATGTTAGCATCACTGTAGGGAGATTTGTAAAAAAATTGCGCCTGCTCAAAAATAATAGCCAAGAATTATCGTCTCGCAAGAGAGAATATTATTTATTAAATATATTTGTATTATAATAACTTTATTACGAGGTACTGCTTTCACTTGAAAAGTAATGTCTTTTAGTCTTTGATTTAACAATGGCGAATAATGTTCATTATTCAACAATTTTTTCATCCAAAAAAGTATGAGGTCTACGTGAGTGTCAAGGAGTCTGGAAGAGTTTGTCATAATCATATTTCTGTGATTTTCAAATAAATCGTAATTACTGGGATCCATAATGATTTATTAATTTAACAATATATTTATTTTTGAATCTTCTTTTTTTATTTTTTATATATATAATAAATATAATATTAATATATATAATAAATATATAATATATAATATAATAAATATATATGTATTTTTCTTATTATTATTTTAAAAACAATAGTTATTTTTAAATCCGAAATATATTAGTTATTATTACAATATTCGTTTGAAGTTGTTTTTTTTATATATGTATTAATTATGAGCTTATCGAGTATATTTTAAATATATCGACACTCGCAGTCAATCGATGCCGTGCTCAAACACAACTGATTGAAAGAAAGAGCACGCGCTATCGTCTTTACGAGGTGTAAAAGAGATGCGAAATGACAAACGGCTATCTTATCCGTGATAACTTTATCACGTGACAACTTTCACTATCAAAATAGCACTTTATTACTGAGGATTAAGGGCGTTTTTCTATTGCGTATTTACAACCTGAAGTTGGCCGTGATAATTTTCTTGTAGAACACTAAACGAAATCGAATAGTTAACTTTTTTTTTAATTTGGCTATTATTAAACAATTACAGCATATTTTCAAACATGTGAATATACTTTTGTGGCGCATTTTTTCCCAGGAATCGAATGCGCTTGTCCGATTTATTCTATCATTAATAGTTTTTAAATGGGGGCAGAAAATAGTTTTCGCGCCACTCCAAAAACCCGACTTTAAAGTATATAAGGAGTGCGCTATCGCGCTCCGTCTGCCATACTTGCCAGACGGAGCGCGATACCGCGCTCCTTGATATTTATGTAATAAAAAATTTTACAAGTGATAAACTACTAAATCACAATTTCGGCTTAAATAAAACTAGTACTAATATAATTCTTAGCGATTACGTACTCCGTACCTAAAACACTAAAATTTACTTGCACGTTTATACATATTCCAGAGTTCGGTGGAAAACGAGTAACGGAATGTCTTTATTAAGAAAATGAGAAGAAGCCGTTGTGGCGCAGCGGCACTAGGGTGTGACTGTAACACGACGGTTGTGGGTTCGATCCCCACTCGAAGAAGTAAATTTTTTTCGCTCTTGTGTCGAGGTAAAAGGCGTTGAGTTCTGCCACTCAACACGCAATGCCTCCAGAATTCGGTAGAAAGTGGGGAACGGAGTGTCTTAACAACTAGGTTCTGTTCTGCCAACGCTACTGCGAGAGACAGCGTGAAGCTGAGTGTTTTAATACTCTTCCAACCCTCCAGTGTGCGGGATACAGCGTGAAGCTGATAAAAAGATTAATACATATTATTGTTACCGCAAATTTAGTTAAGTAATTTACATAAAAACTCTTTTGTTCTCATTGAAGTTTTAACTAAAAAGTAATTTCATTAACACATGTTTTGCTATACGATAAAAACTTGTCTGAACAGGCTGCCATCGAGTTGTATTGTAAGGCTTCATAAAAACTTTGCAGACCATAGAATTAAACATATTAATTAGTTGAAAGCTTAAAGTGAATCATATATTACTTTTTATAAGAAATATAATAATTTGAACCTGCCCCTCTTTGGACGGTTTCCAAAGAGACGCGGGTTCGAATCCCATTACAAACAAACTTTTATATGCTTTCTAAAAAAAATAATTCTTTCCTAAGTGTGGAATAACACTATACGGAATAACACTCTAACAGTCGTGGTGCACTGGTACAAGCGTGTGACTGTCAACGCGATAGATTATGAATTAGATTCCCACTCAAGGTAATAAAATGCTTAAAATTTAATTTTTTCGCTCTAGCATCGAGTCTAAGTGCGATAAAAACTATGATAAAAAAAATGTCTTAAAAAAGTAAACCCTTTATCGTTTATTTAGAGCTACCATTGAGTATTTAAATTTATTTAAACATTACGTGAGACACAATTGTACATTTATTAGCTTTTTTTTAAAGCAATTACGTCATTGTAGCACTAAATATGTATTTACGGTCTAGTCAAACAAATGAGAGTGTCGTATGTTTTCACGTTTCAACGCTTCACTGCGTCAACTGATCGTCGTAAAATAAAGGCTGAAATAGTTTGCCATGAAAAAGTCGATATGTAATATTTTATATCCACATAGCAAAGGGATATTGAGTTAGAAATTTTATTATATTATATACTTACTTAGAAATTTGTAAGGCCTTCTTTTTTTAGGTTCACGCTTTACCCACAAATAGCAGGATAGGCCAGAGAATACTGGACGCATTGCGTGTTGGGTGGCGTCGCGTATATTTAATATTGCGTTTCCTCGAGTGGGATTGACCTGTGGCATTTACAGTCACACCTTTCGTTAATAGTAGTTTATGTGAAATACTATCATTGCCTTCAATATCATTCACTTTAATATCGAGGTTTCACGTCACATTTCTCTATAGATCTCTTACAGCAGTATTCATATTTTTTTTTGTAAATAAACCCATAATGCTCATATTGGTCGTATAGTATCGTGAATTGCCAAATAAGTGAAATATTTTTTTTCCATAACTGAATTTCATCTTTCTAAAGCGAAGATACGGTGCATTGCAAGTGTCATTAAGATTTTTAAAGAAGCTTAAAAGGAGAATAATAAAGGGCTCCTTTATTTTACAACCATCAACACGCAATGTCTCCAGAATTCGGCGGAAAGTAGAGTGTCTTAACAATATGTTACCTCTGCCTATCCTATTACATGCATCTCACAAAAGTTTATTATTACTCAAAGAAAGTTTTATTTTATATCGTTTTTAATTAACTAAGTCTAAGCTCTAACAATTATTTTATAAAAAAGGAAGGAACTCCTGCAGTTGGTATTAAGTAATCAAGACTTGAAAAATGTAGAGCTTTCGAAGCTTCATAAATTCAGCTACAAATTTAGTTGTTCTAAAATTAAGTGCATTAGCTATGGTACTCATAAGCTTGCTCTTATGCTGGAGCTGCATAAATAATAAAATTTTAACAAGTATTTTTAGTATTTTACTATAACGGAACATTTCCTTTTTAAAATACAGTAAGAATTTTATTTATAAATTATGAAAATTATAATTTTTTTAACGGTTCACCTTCACGTTATTTATTTTTAATTTAATAATCTTAGAAGCAAATACATAATATTTTAAAGGCTAAGCTATTTGAAATAAATAAATGAATTGTGGGTTGTGTATATGTAAATAAAATTTAAGTGTCTTTCTGTGATTTCAAAATAACAATGTTTTTTGAGCTGCATTAAGCTGCACCGACTAGGGACTTTTGGGACTTTCACTTAAAAATATTATATTAACTATTGTATATTCAATTTATCTCATAAAATAATATCTTTCAATTGTACTGTAATATAACTAAAAATTATATACATTTTTTTGCGTGTTGAGTGGTGGAACTTAAAACCGCCTTGCCACGACAAATACTTAATTTACTCGAATGGGAACCGCACCGACAACCATCACGCATACAGTCACTCAGTCAGCAGAGTAAAAAAAATATATTGGTATGATTCGACGTCTCTAAATTATAACAACTTTTTATATTTTGACAATTTGAAATTTCAAATTTAATGTGTATAAAAGACTTGTATTTAATTTTGATATTCAAAGTTAAAGCCTATTAAGGTCACGGGGGCACGTTGCGTGAAATGGGATTCGATTACGAAATTCTACTTAACTAAGCATTATTCGCCACCGCTAATGAATATACAAAGTGTTTCTGATTAAATAAAAATACAGAGAACAGGTGAAATATTTCAAAAGAAATAATAAATTAAGTATCTTGAATAACCAATGAGTACATTTTAAAGGCCGATGTTTGCCTTGTAACATTTTCAGTCTTTCATATAGATTATTCCTTACTGTTACTTCAAGATGTAAGCCGCACATAGGGGGAACCCTAGTATTAAGACACTCTCTTCACATTACACCACTTCCTTTCCCCTCTTTCCCCCAACGTCTCGAGGCATTGCGTCTTGAACTTACTTAATCGAACCCACAACCGTCGCGCTTACAATCACATGCCTGTGCTTCTGCACTACGATGGCCTTTAAATTAAAATATACAAATTTAAGAAAAACAATGGTAGCAATTTATTTTTTATTTAAAGTTAAAATTAAAAATAAATTTAAAGTGTTATATGTAGAATACGTATAAAAATAAATAAGTTTTAGCAAGCGTGTAGGACGTCAACGTAACTTGATGAGAACGCATTGCTCAAAAAGGCTATTTAGGAAATTTAACCGACGAATTTTATCGAGTACTGTATTATATCATTTTTTCGCTCTAGTGCCAAGGCAAAAACAAGGCACAGAGTTGAGTTCAGCTATTCAACACGCTATGCCTCGAACTTAACGGTAGGTTCACTCTGCCTACACTGCTATACAGCGGGATACAGCGTGAAAATAAACTTTATAGAACACTCACTTTTCAATTTGGCTGTACCCAATTTCTTCATTAGCTCAAACAGTGCGTGTAAATACTGGCCTGACATTTAATTAAGTAAACTGTGGCCCACTGATTACTTGATTAACCGTTACAGTGTTTCTCTAAAAACACGATACTATATTCAGAGTTTAATCTTATCTTATGTTTTATATAATAAAAAATAAATAAAGTAAAAATATTTTCTCTGTACATTTAGTATTTTTGACTGCAATTGATAAAGGGACAGTTAAAAATAATAATAGAAAACGAAAATTCTTATATATATATTTTTTAATTTCTTATCGGTCTGTCTGTAAGTATGATCATGTTTATCTCCGAAAGTACTGATGTGTTACAATTTACTTAAAACTTTCACTGATTGCTTTGTTTTAATCCACAAAACATTTAATTTTTAATTAAAGTTTGTATTATAGAAACTGATTTATTAAAAAAGATTATGATCATTAGAAAGAACTCAAGGCATTTACTTACAAATATGTAGCTTTCCATATCTATACTTACACTTCAAATAAATCTGCATTTGCTAATAATTAATCTGTATTTTTAACCGACTTCCAAAATAAAGAGGAGGTTCCCTATTAATTATTTTAAATTCGATATTATATTAATAATTTCGATTCGATATTGGATTATTCGATTCGATTTGAGTATTTTTGGAAAGACTCCTTAAACCTTTTTGCCAGAAATAAGATTCCTCAATCGTTGCATTTTTTTTAACCACACCCTGTCACGAAACCACAAACAGTCATGTTAAATAAATTAATAATAATAATAATAACTCAAAATAAAATACATAAACTGAAGTAAATAAGCAAAATATTTATCATACTGTAAGTATAAAGGAAAAGAGATCGTCGGAAAATATGAATCCTTTCATATAATTCTACAAACGATCGATGATTATTACTACCATTGTATTTACATTGTATATGCTATATAGTTTTATGACATAATTTCTTGTGAAATTTAATACTTACAATTTAGGCTACAATCTATAAATATTCCTAGGCAGACGCCGGACGTTGACATAAAGTTATTAAATCGTAAATGGTGGCTCTGTTACGTAACTGTCTGTACCTATACGTTACCATGGCCACGTATCGCCAAAAATACGCCAAGAATTTTTCAATTGAAATTTCTCTTCGTTCTATCTGAAAGTTTTCAGTGAAGGCTTTATTGTAAGAAGTACAAAACATGATGTATAAAATTCATGTATAAAATTACTAATTAATTCTCATCGATATATACATCGATATATAATAATAAAATAAATGTTATCTATTATATTGTCAGAAAACAAAATTGTTAAACATTTTAAAAGGAACTTAAGGGTTTTTGTACATTTTACTCAGAGCACCACTAAAATTCATCGTATAATGAGATATCAGAATCGTGAGGTCGGCGTAGAGCACATGTCTACAACCAATATACGTGCACGTGCACACGTCCGTTCTGTTTTTGTCTTTTTTTTTTATAATATAAAGTTTTAAAATTAAAACAAATAACATAATATATTTACGTGCCTACTATATGAAATATAATTGAAGAATAGCAAAAGTTTAAATTAAAAAAAAAAAACTTTAAATTCACTGTATATCGATCGAGGCTTACAATTCGTATCTCAAGCGGCACTATCTTGTCCAGGCCACAATATTTACTGTAACAATTAGTAGAACTAATACAAATTGTTTTATCGCAGGTCATCGCGGAGTCGGCTGGTAGACACGCCCGCTTCCTGGCCAGCTGTGCTTGATAA
The DNA here is from genome assembly GCA_037355905.1 of Heliconius aoede. Lineage (NCBI taxonomy): Eukaryota > Metazoa > Arthropoda > Insecta > Lepidoptera > Nymphalidae > Heliconius > Heliconius aoede. Next base: position 1,547,951 of record JBAIZZ010000269.1, read on the forward strand.
GGCATAATGCCTTATCGGACCCTCTTTGCTATGACTTCTGGTGTTATCAGTCGTGGACGGAGCCCGGTAGCATCCCGACCTAACCGTTAGACAATGCTATAGCGAATAATGAGTGATCTCTTACAATGGGTGATCTGTTGCCGAGTATACCCAAGAGCACGCTGGCCAGTGAGGTAGATGGTCACAGTTGGAGTGTGGGTTTGGATTCATATAACACTGATGAAGAGCTGGCCGCGGTTGAACTTTTCAAGGATTATCCAGAGGGTCTCCTGCGTTTTGCGTCAGTGTGCTGCGTGCTGTTCATGCTTGTGGGCATTCCTGGGAACTTGATTACGATTGTTGCTTTGGCCAGATGTAAGAAGGTAAGGCGATTTGTTCATAATTTAGATTAGTTGTATATTTAGATTATTATTGAAAATAAAAGCATGGGGAACGGAGTGTTTTAACACTATGCTTATTACCTATATGAGGAAAACAACATAAAAAGAAATACTATTTAAAATTGTAATAGCAATTTTCTTTTACTTATAATGTAACTTTACGGTGGAGAAAACAAATTAAAAATATTAAAAAATGTGTAATATTAATAATATATATTTGACCATTCAAAACATAAATTTTTGAAAATTGGGTGGAAAACGGGGAACCAAATTTCTAGGTTCCCACCTCTGCTTACCTTGCTACGTGTGAAATAGAGCTTCAGTAAAAAAATATGTACCTGTACAAATATTTTAATAATCATAGTATCTGTACTATAAGCATATAACAGTACTATTTTGGTTAATCAACATCGCACATTATGTATGTATATCGAAAGTTTAAGTTAAACAATCTAAATATATTGTAATACCTTATTTTCATGTTTAAAATAAAATAAGTAAAAAACCTTGTGATTGATGGTTAGGATAGGCGAAGAAGTTATTTATTTTTCAAGAAATTTTGCTAACTAATGTGGGTGTTTTATCTTTTAATTATTATTTTTATAGTATTATACTATTAGGTGCCAACATTTTCATTAAAAAATCGAATTTTCACAAAGGAATCAATTCAATCTAAAACTTAAATATACAACATAATATATATATAATTACAAGAATTTGCATGTTAGCTAATTTAATAGCTGTAGAAGCTTTAAACTTCAGTGCCAGTTACAAACTTTCTCTAGAGGGTCGCCTATTATAAGTTTGGAATTTCAAGTCCATATTATATATTATCTACTAATCTATTAATAATATTCTTTTAAAAATGTCGACATTTAAAATACCATAAAATCAACACTTCACAATTGTCCGTCACATTAAAGATAAGGCAGTAAAAACAACTCGGCTTTACTTTAAAATTATTTTATCAAAAAGATAACAAGAGAAATGGTTCAAACAACCACCATAATAGAAATGATTGACACGTTAAGGGCATTTCTTTTAAAAAAAATAATTTAAAATATGCTTTTTAGTCCAGGGAGCTAGTCGTGGTACAGGATCATAAGCGTGTGACTATGACCACGATAGGTTCGATTTCCATATAAAGTAATGAAATATTTAATATTTTCATTTTTAGCTCATTCGGAAAATGGAGGAAGGATTGTCCACTGGGTTCCCTTTTCCTTACCTGCTGTGTGCGGTGTACAGCATGAAGCTAAAAAAACTATTTCTTCCTTGATACTCTTTGAAATAAATAAAAATACATATAAATGTCATTTAAATTGAATAATACAAATATTTTTTGTTTTAATCGGTGTTCAAACTAAAAAGCGTGTTAACTTAGTTTCTAAATTAAAGAGCTAGAAAAATATGTGCATGTGGTCGATAAAAAACTAGTGTTAAGACACTCCATTAATATCTATCAATGAAATCCGTTAATTACTTTCTGCCGAATTTTGAAGGCATTGCGTGTTGAGAGGCAGAACTCAACGCCGCGCTTTGCCTCGTCACCAGAGCGAAGAAATAGAAATATAAACGTAAATGTGTCACTTCCTCGAGTGGCGATCGAACCCACAACGGTCGCGTTACAGTCACACCCATGTACCACTGCACCACGACAGCCTCATTAATGATAGAGTAAATAAAAATGTTATACCACCTCAACCAACTCCTGTTGTCCGCAAGACGTTACACGCGTTAACAACAGATATCTTCATTAACGCATCAATAAACACATGTGTACGGTCGCTTATATACTATTTCTGTTTTTCTTTCTAATATTTTTTCGACAACACATATAAGAAACTTACTGAGTTTTTGTTGCGACAGTTGCGGAGCTTATTGCGGAGTTGCAAAGTCGATGGGTGTGGGTTCGATGTTCGCTTAATTATATAATCATAGATGATAGAAATAATATATCTACATATGATATATGTACATATGAAAGTTAATGCTATTCATTAAGCGCATAAAGCTGGACTAACAGCTAAAGTACACTGTAACTAACAAGTTAAAAACTATTTTCACGAGGGAATTGTGAAAGCATGTTTCGCGAAATTCAGACTTCAATTTTTCTGAATAAATCCATTTTATAAGTTTAGTAGATATTAGTTTTTATCGATTCACTCTTTATTCTGCATATAGCAGGATAATCAGAGTGAGACTAGTTTTAAGATACTCCTTTCCCCATTTTCTGCCCACCTTTTAAGACATTGCAAGTCGAGTAGTGGAATTTAACGCCGCGCTTTCTCTTGCTACCAAAGTGAAATTAAATTCAAAGTAAATACTTTTTATAAACATATTAATCTCTTGCAAAAACTATGCAAAGAAAATAAACACATTACTTCGTATTAAGGCTTCGTAGTAAAGCTTTATAGTTATAGGTTTTTTTTTGTTTTTATATATTTATGTTGAATATGTACGAGAATTTATGAACTGATTATTTAATACTAACTAATAGAGCGGTTGGCCCGTCTGTCCTGTCTGTAAACGCAATTTTAAGTTTTATTCTATTATATATTAAATAAAACGCTAGAAATTACAAAATTTATTTTAAAATGCGTTTCTATGTTTAATTTTAACAGCTTTTTTATCATAAAGATAATGCAGTACTCTTGGTAACGTATTCAGATTATTTATAACCATATCTCTTCCTCGCCCTAGGTCAATGTTCATAGTGGTTGTAATAAATAGTGGAACACGAGAACGCCGATAGCAGGACGTCGTTACTTTATCTGACTCCAAATATATTGACATTTGTTATATAATTAGTATGAATGAGATATTCACTTTTATTATGACAATATTTACAATAGAAATTAATAGAATTAAATGTGGCCAGTTGTGGCACAAGTGAATGATTGTTAACGATTGGTTGTGGGTTCGGTGCCTATGAAATAAATTTATATTTTCATTTCTTTGTTCTGGTATCGAGGCGAAGCGTAGCGTTGTGTCGCCACTCAACACGCAATGCTTCCAGATTTCGGCGGAAAATAGAACTAAAAACTAGGTTCCCTAGGTACGCGGCTGTGTGCGGGATACAGCGTGAAGCTGATTTAATTTAAATAACTGGAGTTAAAAAATATTTTTTTATTAATAACAGAAAAGCTAGATTTGAAAAAAATTGTTCAGCTTCTTGTGTAAATTCAAATCGATATTTTATTACTTGTTAGGCTTGCAGCAAAAATTTGTTGAAACAAAATTGTAATTTTAACACACTTATAGTTCGTTTTCGATGTTACCGACTTATATTAAATGTATATCTATTGTTATAGGGAACTTGTTAGAAACAATTCATAGAATCCTCGTCTTCAGAGGAAGTCATCAAAGTATTTTTTTTTTAAATCTTTGAACTTTGAGCAAGTTTCCTTTTTTTAGGATGTATTCGTATTATTTGAAAATCATAAACCAATATATACCTTGTATATTTAATTAATAACAACATTTTTCAATGATAAATAAATAAAACGTAGACAAAACATACACTGGAGATGACATTTAAAACCACTTAGTGTCTTTAGTTTTAATTGGCTTGTCGATGCTGTTCAACAACAAACAGTATTTCAACAAACATCGTTATCATAATGTATTAGGGAAAATAGTCAGGAAAATAATTAAGCCAGTCATTACGCAGGAGCAGACGCGTGTGTCTCCAAACGTGACAGGGTTCAATTCCTACTGGAGGAAATGAAATATTAAATATTTTAATTTTTTAACTCTGGTGTCCAGTCAAATCGCGGCGTTGAGTTCCACCACTCAATACGAAATGCCTTCTAAATTCGGCAAAAATGGGGAACGGAATGTCTTAACACTAGTTACTCTCTGCCACCTTGCTGTGAGCGGGTTACAGCGTGAAACTGAAAAAAAAACTATACTGTAACAAACAAAAGTAATATTTTTACGTTCATTACAGGTTCGGAATGCAACAGCAGTATTTATAATGAATCTCTCCTGCTCAGACCTACTCTTCTGTTGTTTCAACTTGCCGCTGGCTGCTTCAACTTTCTGGCAACGTTCTTGGTCTCATGGGAGGACACTTTGCAGGATGTTTCCGCTAGCGAGATACGCACTGGTTGCTGTATCGTTATTCACAGTGCTTGCAATCACCATTAACAGATACGTCATGATCTCCCATCCGAGGCTTTATCCTAAGTAAGTAATATTAATATAGAAAAAAATGTAAAGTATGTAGTTAACTTATTTAGCTATAAAATATTAATTATTTTTATCAATATATGATTCTTTTTATCATTCTACTTACAATATTAACTTTTTCCGCATATTAATCTTTTTACAATTGCTTCTCTTTTGCAGACTTTATAAAAGACAATATTTGGCAGTGATGGTGGTTAGCACGTGGGCTTTTTCCTTTGGAGCTTTAATAGCGACGTGGCTTGAAAAATGGGGGCGCTTTGGCTTAGATCCCTCAATTGGATCTTGTTCTATACTACCTGATCGCAATCATCGATCACCAAAGGAATTCTTGTTTGTAGGAGCCTTTATGCTGCCGTGCCTGGCTATAGTAATATGTTATGCCCGAATTTTTTGTATAGTAAGAGAAGCTGCAAGAAGATCTCGAGCACCTGGTCGAGGTCGACCGAGACCTGGCTTAGAAGATTCGGCAGTTGGATCCGCTTCCACTGCGTTAGAACGATCTCCAGGCCCAGAGAATGGTTACAATCATGTAGCGCCTCCTAGAAAGGCTTTACTTGCCCCGCCTATTTTACATTGTCCACCGACACCAGGACCTGAACGATCATCATCATCTGGCGTAGATACACTAGATGGTCACGATGACGAATGTGCTCTTGATGGTAAACCCAGAACTCCGAACAGCGGCGATACTGCAAAACGCCTTCGCCAGGCCGCTGTCGCACTTAGACGATCACCCGCTCCAGTTAGACCTCCCAGACTAACGCCAAAAGACAGAAAACTTTTAAAGATGATAATGGCAATAATGCTCTCATTCTGGGTTTGCTATTTGCCTATAACGCTAACGAAACTATTTCGAGAATTCACATCGCACCCGGCCGCAAACATTGCGGGCTACATTCTGATATATTTGACGACGTGCATCAATCCTATAATTTACGTGGTAATGTCCAGTGAATATAGGCAGGCGTACAAAAATCTCCTCATGTGTAGAAGGAGGGCGTGACGTTCGCCCGGCGATGGCGTCTCCGAGAAACGCCCGCCGTAACTGAACGCGAATAATACTGTGAAATTATTTGTGGACCTCTCAAAGTGATGTGATAGACAAACTTTGAACTCACTCGTAGTTAGATTGCATTACTCATTAGTCTGTCAGTATTTATTTGTATGAAAGTCAATGTTTTGTACATACAATACGTTATAGTCGCGAGCCGTCCGTGATTGTGCTATGTGAAGGATATGTAAACGAGATAAGGAACAAACCCATTTGGTAAATTATTATTATTCGATACAATATGTCATTGTTTCTAAAATAATTAAAATTATACTATATAGGTTTAAGTATTAAATTATAAGAATATATAAGTACATTCTTAATAAATTTTTCGAAAGTAATTAAATGATGAAGCAGGAAAATACAACAAAAACAATGGTAATTGCATTCCGCAAATCTTCATTCTTATATTATTATTATTATTTACAATATATTGGATATTTCTTAGATAGTGATGCGAATTTATTTACAAAAATCCTGAACAGTTCTCATGGTTATTGGACATGTTAGATTTAAAAAAAAAAGTAGATTATATAGAGTATACATACATATTGTATATCTATGTCAAAGACTGAACTAACAATAAATACGGTGAGACCCGTCGAAAAATATCCAATATTGAGTCACGGGGGGAAACTAATTCTAAGAAAAATAAACGATATTTACAACAAGCATTCATTTGTAGTGGAATAACAGTGGCTGTATGACGTTTGTGCAGATTAGTGAGATGGGGACTTTGTTAAATAATAGTGATGTGCTAGTGAACTGTAGTGCGTTCATTCCCGATTCGGATCTGGCTTCGGTAAATTTGTTCAAAGGATATCCAGATGGGTTGATGCGATTCGCCACCGCCTGCTGCTTCATATTCATGATGATTGGAATACCTGGCAACATCATCACAATCGTGGCATTGGCGCGTTACGAAAAAGTGAGTTTTTTTTAGTTAATTTTTCTCTAAATTCTGTAATGTACAAGGTGTTTTAATTGGGACATTGATGACATTTCGGTACCAAAAGACTTTTAATTAATTTTATAATAGACAAATTTTACCTTACTCTAGAAATAGTCGAAAAAATAACAAAATTGAACGAGAATGAACTCTATTCGACAAGACGTAATTAAAATTGTTAATTAATATTTGCCTTCACATTATACGACAATTTCTCTTGCATTATCAGTGAAAATATTTCATAGAATTTAATTAATGATATTAATTAAAATGAACTGCTTACTATATAAGTGCTAGTCAAATAAAGTTATCGCCGTTCTAGCTCTATGCTCACACTATTCAATAGATAGTTGAGAGGTGTATGGTCTAGTGATTTATAATGTAGTCGTCTCGTACTATAAAAAAAATAACTGTGCAAATAAATATTACATATTAATATCAGTGGTGGCGCAGGGGCACACGCAGAGGTTGTAGGTTCGATTCGCCCTCGTGGAAATGAAATATTTAATATTTTAATTTTTTCGCTCTGAAGTCGAGGCAAAGCGTGGCGTTGAGTTCCGCCACTCAATACGCATTACCTCCAGAATTTGGTAGAAAGTGGGAAGCGGACTGTCTTAACACTAGTTTATCTCTGCCTACGGGATAAAGCGTGAAGCTGAAAAAAAAATGAAGGACATTCACAATAATAACATCTGACGGGATGGCGTGGGTTTAAATCAAACTGATATTTTAATACCAAAAATATGATAATTATAATACGACACATTGACAAAACTTTGGTTTAATGAATATGGCTTCTTTATAGTTTTATGGTCAAAAGATGATTAAGAATATTTGACGTAAACACAGTCTCGGTAAACCCAAGCCCGATCATTCCTTTGTATTCTACTTATAATACAATAATGTTTTTGTTTTCCTTGTAAACTAATCGTTACTACGTAACAGCGCTATATGTATTCATTTATTTGGGTTTTTTAATGAGTATTTCTTACACAATAGAGAAGTAATTAGGACTTACGTGTAGAAACGTAATGTCTATCAGGTACTCAAAACACTATGATATATAGTTATTTCTTTTTATGTTGAGTTATTTCTATCTACCTATGAAACGGCACACGTGTGAGCCTGTAAGTAGGTATAGGTTCGGTTCTCAATCGAGGTAATGAAATATTTCATATTTTCATTTGATCGCTCTGGTGTCAGTTAGTACTCGTCGATAATAATGGGGAACGGAAATATCTTAATGAGAAAGGACTGTTTTAACCCTAGGTTCCCAGGTTCCCACTGTCTATCCTTCTAAGTGCGAAATACAGTATGAAGCTAAAAAAAAATAGCGCATAAGTTAAATGATATATAAGAAATATATGTAAAAAATCAGTCTGAAACTGTAAAAATAAATAAAAAGAAACTGTCGAAAGTCAAACACAAAACATTTGCCGTTTTGATGAACCGTTTGATAAACAAATAATATATATATTTATTTCCGCTAACAATTTACCCACATAATATAATAATGTTTGTAATATGACGCACGTAAACCGTGTTCAAGCCACTTTTGTGGATAAGTAGTCATCCTTTAAGAAAATGTTGTAATAATTCTTAGTGAATATGACTAAATAAATGACGTGGAAACGATAAGAGATAGTGACGAAGTTAGAAGTTGAATACTTTTATATACAGAATATATGACGCCGACACAATCAATTTCTATAGTAATACAAATTGATACATTAATAAACATATATTAAGTATATAGATAACACAGAAAGATAAAACACGCTGTACTCATTTCATTTCACTACGATTCCCTACTTTCTGCTAAATACTGGCATTTGCATGTTGAGTGGCGGAACTCAACGCTGGGCTTTTCCATTGCTGACTTGCCTTGTTATAATATATAAAAAACCAAATAAAAATAAGAAATTAATCATAAATTATTATGGATATTAGCTCCTTGTTATAATATTCCATACAATGTGAACATCACAACAAAGTATGGAGATGCTCTCGATGTAAGCTGGCACTGCATTTACCGAGTAAAGAACCACTCATAAAACATATTGCTTGCACACATAACCTATATTATTTTAAAAAGGATAAATTAAATATTATTTTTGTGCTTTTTCTTGCATTTTGATGAAATCAGCAACTTTAACGACAATCTCGTAAAATCTCGTTTTTTTTTCATACTTCTCAAGGAGTCTTTATTTTCTAAATTTCGGCTTTCTACGCTCTGTGGTTTTGATTTTCCGTGGTCTGTCAATCATTTAATAACGAAAGAATTTTGTATTTAGATATACAGTAAATTGAAAAAGAAAAATATTGGTATATAAAATTGGAACAAAACAATAAATCCAAAAGGAACGTTGTAAAAGTACGTGCTTTGAACATCAAAGTGAGTTCGGCGCCTGACGGTGACGCAACTTTCTTTGATTTCTCCATCCAGCGCGAGAGATTTCACACATTTAAAACCTCATGTTCCATAGCTTTTCCGTAGCTGTAGCTTCTGCTTAGTATACCGTTGCTTTCTAGGTATGCTATAAAAGATAAGTTACAGTCAAATTTTATCTAAATCCGTCCAGTATTTTTTGCATGTAAGTGGAACAATCATCCATGATCGAATTGTACGTAAAATTAAATCTGCTGTAATAAAATGAAAAACGAAATCCCCACTTTGTGTGTGTGAGTGGCAGAACTAAACGCCGCGCTTTGCCTCGACACCAGAGCGAACATAAGAAATATAAACGTAAAGAAATAATTTACTTCCTCGAGTGGGAATCGAACTCACAACCATCGCGTTTATAGGCGGCACCCTTGTGCCACTGCGCCACGACGGCCATCTCTTTTACATTATACATACATACTATACATATATTATTTTATAGTACAATAGAGAGATCTACCTATCTGTAAGCTATATTAGGAGCTGTATTAAATAACATAATGAATGTAAAGCATGAGCTTACAATTCAATACTTTCACAAATTGAAAAATTTTACATTTTGAACTATTTTTATGTAAAATATTTGCCTGATCTCGCATAAATGTTGTGATAAAAATTGATGGTGAACAATATGGGATATAAATGAGGATAATCATGAATATCCTTGCAGGCTAGGTACATTGCACAGTAAAAACAGTTGATTGAGACGAATAAATATTTTACTCGTTGTGACATTTATAATGCAGTTGCGTCACGTATGCACGTTTTGAATTAAGTCACGAATTTTGTATTTAATTTTTTTAAGGAACAAAGAAAAATCGTGGGTGTCACACGAAAATTCAACGCAGCAAAAAGTTAACGGTATCGGCAGAGCTTTTTTTCATATTAGCTTCACGCTGTATCCCTCACGTAGCGCTTAGCCAGATGGGACCTAGTTTTAAAAGACTCCGTTTTCCTTCCACTGAATACTGCGCTTTGTTTCGTTACCAGAGCGAGAAAATTAAAATACTAAGATGTAATTTCCTCAAGTGGGAATCGAACCCACAACCCGTTGCACTTACAGTTCAACGATTGTCCCCCTAACCCACGACTCACCGCAAATTTCGCAGTCATATTGTTAAGCTTCACATTGTTTATGAATATTTGCGAACTTTCAAAATATGCTAGATCAAAAACAAATGAATGAAGTTGAAAAGTTAAACCGGATAGCATTCATTATTTTTAAGATTTTTCTTAATAAATTTAAATATTTACTAATTTGCTCAAAATATCCACATTTATATATTAAAATTTTACATCTATATAATAACTTTTTAATAACACCTAAATTATTCATATTTCTAGAAAATGGACATGACAAATTTATGACAATCATAAGCTATTAATATGTATAAAATATGATATTCAAATCTGAACCATCCAAAGTCATGGCCGCCATCATTGTTTTTTTAAATATCAATGTCAAATAAAATCAGTTTGACGTTGACAGCTCGAAGTTTGATGACTATCAAAAATTACAAATTATTCTTATAGATTTACCAGAGATATCATAATTTCATTGCTATAGAATAGATTAATATCTAACAAAAGAATCACAAGTCCAGCGGAATATCAACTTATAACAATATTGTGACATTTTTGATTTATTAGAGCTTTTCATGAACGCTTCGATAACTTTTTCTTTACAATATTTTTTGATAAAAGAACTAGACATAAGGTAAAACTATATTTTTACATTGTTATAATCACTATAAACTATAGGGGACAAGTTAAAATTAATGTTAAATTAATAATATCTGTAATAATGTCTTCTTTTTGAATATTATTAGTAAAAAAACACTAAATTCAACCCAATAGTTCAATTTGATACCAAAATAAGTTTAGATAAATAGATCGATTCCCACTCGAGAAAATAAATTATTAAATATTTCACTTCCTCGAGCAAGAATTGAACCCTTAACCTATCGCGCTTACAGTAACACTTTGCACCACTTCACCACGACTGGCCTCAAAATTGTGAATAATAAAACGGGACACATAGGGAAGGAAGTAACGCTTATCTTATCACTTTCTGACATACTCGGAAATTACTTTACACATGAGACGGAATACTGATAACAGATTTAATCGCATTTAAACGGACTTCTGTGACAATACTATCTATGTTTTACGTAGATTTCCCAAAATTGCTTTCATAAAAAGAAATAAATAGCGTGAAGAAACATCGGATCATAAAAATGTATTGTATAAGAAAATGTATTTATTTGAGTATAGATAAATGTAATGTTTTATAGAAAAATATTTTACAAATAGGCCAGTTGTGGCGAAAGGGCAGAAAGTGTGACTGTAGAACCGACATTTTGTGGGTTCGATCCTCACTCGAGGAGATAATATTTATTTAAATTTATATTTCCATTTCTTCGCTCTGGCGTCGAGGCAAAGCGTGGCGTTCTGCCACTCAACACGCAATGCCTCCAGAGTTCGGTAATATATTTTGATAAAATATATTAACACAAAACAAATTATTGTTGTTCAAAACTCCAACTACTATTTTAATGTCAAATATTTATTGTTCTTTTGGCCGAAAATATATTTACAATTTTCTATATTATATATAAAGTAAAACCGAAGGAAAGAAGTTATGCACTCGACCTTTAGAAATCTTTAGAAAACAAAGATTGTGAAAGGTTTCAATGGAAACATACGATTCTATCTAGGTTACTTTCAATCCTCTGGCACTTAGTTTACCTCGGTGCTACGATAAAAATATCTACATATAGGGGTTATTTTTATAATGGTATATAAATAAAATACATTTTCAGGAAATTGTCATATAATAGTCAAATATTTGAGCAAAGAATACATAAAATACTTAAAACTTAACAAAATTTCATATGAAATAAGCCGCTTGGAAAACTATGCACAGACAAACTTTTAGTATCAAAACTGCTTTATTAAATTTCTATTAAATATAACAATAAAATTCGTTATTGTATTAAAATTAGTTTCTCTCTCTCTCTTATCTTTTTTTGGATTGATACCCAAAATCAATTTTCTAAAATATAAATGAATTCATATATTTTACATTCAGGTTCGCAACGCAACAGCCATTTTTATAATGGGCTTATCCTGCTCGGACTTGCTGTTTTGCTGTTTCAATCTGCCACTGGCGGCGTCCACTTTCTGGCATCGATCCTGGGTCCATGGGGGAACCTTGTGCCGAATGTTCCCGCTGGCTCGATATGCCCTAGTCGCTGCCTCACTGTTCACAGTCTTAGCAATAACGATAAACAGATATGTTATGATAGCACATCCGAGACTTTATCCCAAGTAAGTTTTAATATATAATATTGTAAACAAATAGTTATACTATTTATTTATTTATACAAATTAAATAGTCTTGTACTATAGTCTGAAATATCTGAAGCCCTTGTTTTTTATATTATGAACTTTTATATGCCTCGTAAAAAGTGCTTATTTGTTCATTTCACAGAATAGTTATTTAATTATATGAATAAATTAATATGAATATTTACTCCTACATATAAATAAATAATGAAAATTTAAATTATCAGTTCAGTTCTTAATTTACGGTGCTTCGCTTTCTTTTACTATGGATTTCCGAGCGTGAACAAAATCGTAATTAATGTAATATTTTTCGTTGACAGATTATACAAGACATGGAACATAGCGATGATGCTGATCTTCATATGGCTGCTGTCGTTTGGAATTATGATTCCAACGTGGTTACAAAAATGGGGCCATTTTGGACTCGACTGTAAAATTGGCTCATGTTCAATTCTTCCCGACGAGAAAGATAGATCTCCAAAGAAGGTTTTATTTCTCACAGCGTTCACGTTACCCTGTGTGGCAATCATAGTCTGTTACGCTCGAATATTTTTCATTGTTAGGAAAGCGACAAAAAACTCCATGAACTGTCCACAGCGTGTGCCTGTTGCAGAAGAGTTGTCATCCACGGACACATCAACATCGATGTCGGCTCGTGTTACTGCTGATCTAAGCAGTAGTACCACTGAACGAAATATTTCTACCACAAATTCCAACGAAAGTCCGAAATTGCAACGCGGCGCTACATTCAAATTGGAAACGAGAAATGGAACTCGACATTCCGATGATCCTAAAGAGCCATCTAGATTACGAAGAACTGCACTAAGGAAGTCTATGGCACTTCTCAAATTATCATTACCAACACGAAAAGACAGGAGGCTGGGCACCATGATTATGGCAATAATGATATCGTTTTGCTTATGCCACCTGCCGATAACTATCACGAAAGTTATAAACGAAATAACTCCGAACCCAGCGTTAAACATCGCAGCATATCTTCTATTATATTTATCGTCAAGCATCAATCCTGTTATTTACGTTGTTATGTCAAACGAATATCGGAAAGCTTATAAAAGTTTATTTAGACGAAGAAATAAAGGGCATATGTCGCTGAGGGCCAATAAAAACCCGTCATAGCGAAATGAAAAGTTTAATGTTTTAATTTAGTGAAATGTAAATATTAGTTTTTTTTTTTTCAAGTAAACGACATTAGGTGTAGATGTGTTCTAGTATTTATTGTTTTAGATTTAGTGTCTTATTGTACTGAGTGTATAGGATTAAAATAAAATGTATACCAGTTACTCAGTAGTGATCCGTATTGTATATAGATAGATAAATAGATAGATATTGGAAGGACGAAAAGAATGATTGTTCAAGAAAAGGGGCCCAAAGAATATTTGCTGTTAACATTCCTGTTATATATATTAATATGAATATCATTCTTAATACGTTTTACGCAAATGTATATATTAAACAAGACAGCTGCTTCCAAAGATAATAGTTTGATAGATTAAACATTGTTTAAATGATAACACAGTAGAAACTCGATTAACCGGTGTTGTTGTTATTGGGCGTTCGGATAATCGAAAATATGTTCTACAAATCAAGTGTTTAATTTTAAAAAAAATATACAAACGAAAATCAATATTTATTACGAAATAAATAAAAGATAAATATTCCAATATATGACATAATACACTTATTTACATGTTTAATATTGGTGGGCCTGGCGCGGCTTCACCTATTTAAACTATAAGAATATTTATTTAACATTATTTAAGTGTATTTAGCGAAATTGGTTGGTTATTTTAGTGAATTAATAATCAAAAGTGTCAAATATCAATCAAAATCAATCAATAATCAAATTATCAATAGTCAAAAAATGTCAAAAGTGTGTTTCTTTGTAATGCTACTCCTCATAGACCTTTCTGAAATTTTCCAAGAACGTTGTGAACGATACGGTGATACCAACAAAGTAACTTGGTGATAATTGTAATTGTAGTTTTTGGATAAATGGTCAATATGTGTCCCATAGAGTTAGGCTGAGGAACGTTTTGAAGAGAGTACCTCCACTCAGCTCCACCCACCGTGCACAGCATGTGGCGAATCCTAGTATATATTATATTATAATTTATAAAAAGTACGTAAGAGGGAGATAACAGAGGGTCGGTTGCTTGAGTTTCTACTGTCTGTATCTGTAACTGAAATATTAAACATGTGAATACTATATGTACAATTTTGAATTTCAATCAAAATTTACATATAATTAAGTTATAACGTTTAATTGACTGAGAGCAATAAAGGTAAAGAGGGGATTGATACAATAATAATGTGAAAGCAATCGAATTGTGTAAATATAATAGTATAGAGCAAATCATTCAAAATATTGTAAACTTTATCTTAGAAGAAAAGAAAACTTAACGTAGTATCTGAAAATATTACCAAAGAAAGAACGATACTTGTAATTCTATTTTAGTGTACGTTATATATTTATATATATCGATCAAAATCTAGATTTTGTATTAAAAAATAATAATAATATTTGTGAAAATTTATAATGAAATTAGAAACAAAGAAGTAAGTGGAAAAATAAGAATACTCAAAGATGTGTCTCTCGACTAATGCTAAGTATATAACTTTGCTATGTGATATTGGATGCCATAAAAATTAAAAAGGCATGTAAAATACTTAAATTATGGTGCTCCCATAAAATGACATGGAATCCCACCAATAAATAGCCCATAGTAACTCATAGCTTATAGCCACAAAATTTTATCTTTATTAATATTAGATTGCAACAAAATTAAGATATGCTCAATAATCACATTTTTGATTCAATAAATTATTAAATCTTAATTTAATACAAGACGGATAAGCTTCTACTAAGTAATTAAAACTACGAAAGGCGTATATTAATGTTTATATAATAACGTTATAATATCATTAAATTTAGATGTGTCGTTTTTATAAGGGATATTGTTCAATATGTTGACAATTAAATATTGTATATTTATAACAATAATTTCTAAAAGAAAAAATAGAGTCCAAAGTTATAAATCCTGGCAACGTTGTAAATAGACAGAATTAAAAACAGTATAAACATAAATCTTAAGTTATTTTACTGTATAATTTGTATAATTGTATACAAAATTTGTAACACTTTTATGGATTGTAAAAGCACTTTGTAAAAGCAGATTGTAATATAAGTATACCGAATACCGATATAAAGAAAAACAAGTAGACATATTAAATAATTATTTACGATAATATTTTTAATCGTTTCAAATATAATATGTCAAATATGTTTTACTTAGATCATTTCTTTCATTTGGAAATGGAATCGATTCATGTTTGTAGTTTAATATTTATATAACAATCGACTCTCCTGGGGAACCGGAACCCAAGCCATTGTACTTACCAAAGATGTAATTAAATTAATAAAAAACAAGTTAAAATTATCTTTCATTTCTTTTAATAAGATATAGAAAAGCTAGAAAAGGTAGCAAAGGTTATTTGGTTTTCAATTACTTTTATTTACAAAAGTGTTGGCGTCGTCATCGCGCTGGGGCACAACCGTTCGTTTGTAAACTTAATAAAATATTTAATATTTTCATTTCATCACTCTCACTCTAATAAAGCAAGGCAAGGAAAAACAAAAACAAACCTATATAGGTCAAAGCCAAATTAACTGCCATAAGAATTTAAAACTACTATAAAGTTAATATTTAGAATTTATCCTTTTATCTTTGTACATATTGGATATAAAATATAATAAAAAAAATATCATTTCGAGGCCGTTTAAGTGCACCGGCGCAGTGTTCAGAAACTGGGGACGGTTGTGGGTTCGAATTCCACTCTGACTTCCTCGCTCATAAATTACTCTCACTTCCTCGCTCTGATAACAAAAATTGACTACCAACACATACTCGTATTGTCTCGAAAACTAAGAATGCTGAGAAAAACTGAGAATTTCCTCGAGTGCGAATCGAACCCAAAACCAGTCGATTTTGCAGCACACTCTGTGCTCCTGCACCACGACTGGCCTCATAAAAATATTAAGTGAGAAGTTAAAATACTGGTCTGTAAACACAATAGGTAGTGGATTCGATTTCCACCCTTGTGCCACTGCGCCACGACGGCCTCTTATATCTTATGTTAATTATTTTTATTATATTTTATGTTAATCATATATTATGCAATATGCAGACATTCAAACACCACAATATGATTTTCTAAACATCATAAATCAATTATAATATTGTATTAATTGAACATGATAGAAGATTAGTTATCATATGAAATAACAAAGGAGATCGGGAGCTTTGGGTCCTTTGTACCCACCTATGTACCGGACCCGGTAATACGTGATTAATTGATATGTGATATAGAAAACTTTATCCCAACCTCTGGGCCACCTAAAATTAATTTTAATTAATCAAGAAGAAGCCGTCGCGGCGCAACTACAAAAGGTGGGACTAACGCGATGCTTGTGGGTTACATCCCCACTCGAGGCAGTGCAATAATTATTTACATTTAATATATATATTCATTTCTTCGAGTTTAAGAGCAGCTTTGAGTTCCGTCACTTAACACGCAATGCCTCCAAAAATCGGCTTAAAGTGGTAAACGGAGAGTCTTAACACTAGGTTCCCTCTGCCTCTGCACCCTGCTGTGTGCGGGATACAGCGTGAAGGTGATTTAATTTTCTTTTCATTTGATTTTAATTTAAGAATCAAAATACTTCTTACCTTACAGTAATCATATTACTATTACATATATTACAATAATTTAAATGGAATACACATACATACCAACATTTTGTTTGATAAGTTGATAATAATTTTAATTGATAAGTTGGTGGGGTGCTAGTGGATTACCGTAACTTCGTCAGCGTTTCCACGCTAAGCTTCTAGTATTTTAATAAAATAATTATATTATAATAGTATTTTAAACATTTATGTAATAATATCATTTTATTATAGATATACATATATCGACTTGCCTCAATAATCAATAATTTTATGATACATTCACCTCTACGGTAGTCCGTAGACAAAGTGAATTTACCTCGTAAGAAATTTCCCTAAAGAATTCGTGTTTTTTTTTTTGTTTCTTTTTCATTGTTAATAAATTATTCATAAAGACAATCTTTATCATTACATTTTATATGAAACGGAAAAGAAAGAAATTTCATATTCCGAGATTTGTTTACATCCTGCCGTGGAAAGTAAGCTTGGAGACTTTATAATTGAATAACGCGCCACATAAATCAATTATATTGCGAAATTTTGTATAATTTTTCTTATAATTCGCTTTCTTTTATACAGCTTAAATTATTGATACAATCATTTGACTCGAACTCCACTTAGGCTAAATTTTGTATCTTTTATAATAGAAATGTTAATTAAATAAACAATCAAAAGTATTTTTAACTTATCCCTTGACAAGACCGTCCATATTGTCGAAGGCTTCTTCAACATTACAAAATTTACCTCAAAAACTTAAAGTTAAAGGTTTAAATATTCTATTTTTATAATAATATGTAAAGAAATTATATAATATGTAGAGAAAAATGTATATCTATATCTATTTACTATTCTCCATATACATTTCTAATGTCAGAACTGACGTAACAATATACATATATTGTATTACAAAGAGAAAAAGAACTGACACCGACAGATATTAATGATATAGAATATTTTTTTGACACCATCCTAGTACTAAACTTCCAAATAAAAGAAACACATAAAGAAGAATAAATTTTCTTGCTTTTATCAGGTGAAAATGTAAATCACTGTCTGAGTAAGGCAGTTGGCGGTGTCCACGTTTCCAAGGCCTCTTGAGTTGTGATAGGATATAATAAATTACTGTCGACTGAAGTGCTTCTCCTCAAAGTTACAACAAGAATCTGTTCTATACGTAAAGTTACGAATATTATATAGTCGGTAATGTCCAATGGTATTTAAGTTACTTGAAATGTAAGTATAGTAAAAAAAATTTTTTTTGGGTTAAATCCCAAAAAAAATTGTATCAGACCTGAAAAAGAAATTTATTGTACAAAAAAAGAATAGGGGTTGTATGAAAAAAAATATCTCACGAACGATGACTGAGTGCTTTTCTAAATTAATTATAATCCGGTCCCTGGCGTCGAAAACATAGAGTACTCCATTATGTTAACATATGTGATCCAGATCATAATAAAATACACAGATATAATACAATTACATATAATATTACGAAAATAGTATACAATATGTAGCTTTTTCTCGGAGTTTTATGACGGCTTTGTTAAAAAACCATCGAAATAAGCCATAAAGAATGCATATAATCATGCCTTATATGCATTCAACATTTTCAAAATTCTGAAATCTTTGTCGTTGTGTGTTTGTTTTCACAGTCAAACATAAATTGTGCTGACGTTAAAATATATTAAAACATTTTAAAATACATTCATTAATAGTCCCTTCATATATTTTAACATATTCTTAAAAATTACATTTAAACAAAATACAGAAGCTTTTCCTAAAATAATATTTTTTTTTCTTTATGCAAATTCCTCTTGAGTTCTATTTCTATGACACTTAATATTATTATTATACTAGCACCAAGTCCTCGATCAAGAAAAGATTGGAAACCCCTGATGCAGTCAAATAATTATTTCAATTATTAGTAATATATCTTAATATTCATTGTAAATCTTTTTAGAATGAATTTTGTTTTATAGAAATTCGGTTCACGGTATATGGTTTAATAATATGATATCTCTTTGTCTTCTTCAAAACATAAAAGAATATTTAGTTTTACTTTTTTCGAGTAAAAAATTCTCAAGCAAAGTGTAACAACAAATTCAACGCTACATGTAGAGATTTACAATCCATGACTTCTTGGCATTTGAAGATAAATTCTTTACCCGTTAAATTGAAACAAGCATGTATGAATAAAATTATGCTAAATCATAAAAATTATTTATTTGAATCTTTAAAAAGTATACATCTTAAATGCACTTAAATAAATAATTATTTATGTACCTACTACATTTTTATATTTTTCTTTATTTAAGAATAAATCTTCCAAATGTACTGGTTGAACCAGAAATACTCGTATATTCTGGGGTAAAGAAACTATATTATATATATAACATCTCAAATTATGTCGTTCACGCTCCCGTTTTTGCTAAGTTGACACCGATACTGGTATAATGGCCGCCTAGCCTTATTTGAAAAAGAAAACATTTATATTTTAAATAGGCTATATCCCGCATTTAGCAGAGTAAGCCGAGGGAATCTAGTGTGAGGGAGAGAATGTTGAGTGTCAAACTTGTCACTTCGCCTTATTTTCAGAGGGAAGAAATTAATGTATTAATTAATAATAATTCATTCCACCGAGTGGTAATCGAACCACCGAACATCGTACAGTCACACGCTTAGGCCACGACGGCCTCCTCATTATAAGTGAATTAAAGGAAATAACATTAACAAACGTTACATTTTTTTACTACGTTTTAGTTTGTTCATAACGAAAATAATAATTCATTGTTTCAGAAGCAAACAAAAATATTACAATATAATTAAGTCACATTTTTATTTACAAAATATTATAATAAATTTTCTTTCTTGTAATAACGAAAATGGAAATGGACGAATATTTATCTAAAAATTACAAAATAATAAAGAAAAATTTCCTTAAAGCACAACAAATTAAGTAAAGGAATACGAACTCATTAAGTAAGTATTTTCACTTACTTTAAAAAGAAGAAGCACAAGTTCAGTTCGATACGAAAAACATCAACCAAGATGTTTTTTTTAAATTACTTGTTTTAGAATATATAACAAAGGTAACAAAAAACATTTTGGTGACTTATTAGAAAGTGTCTCTTTTCTTGGTAAGTAAGTGTCTCTTTAATGTAATTGGCAAACTCAATGTTTGCTGAAATTTTAGTATCTGATACATTATCTTGAAAATGTTCATGTTATTTGAATACAAAAGTAATGAAGATTTGTAAATATCTGATATCTGTAGTTCAACAGCACAAAGTGTGACGGTAAGTGTGGTTGTGGATTCGATTCTCACTCGAGGAAATCAAATATTTAAAATTATAATTTAATCACTTCATTTCCTCTATCTGGTAACGAGCTAGAGCGTGGCGTTGAGTTCCACCACTCACTCATTGCCACACGCAACGGGGGTTCCAGTATTCGGGGGAAAGTGGGGAACAGAAATGTTTTAATAAGAATGAGTGTCTACGAACTAGGTTCCCTCTGCCTACCCTGCTGTATGCGACATACAATGAAGCCAAAAAAATTATATAGTAGAAAAAACAAATAAACAAGAAAGTACATTTATGTTAAGCTTTTTCAGTATTATTAGACGACCGTCGTAGCACAGCGGGAAACGACTCACTGACGCTACCTCCCGCGAGTTCTATCTGACTAAAAATAAAATACAAACAAACAAGAAAAAAATATATAACATTAAATATTTTCTGTATCTATCTTGAATATTATAACCTTTTCCCGTTCGTAAATATCAACTCATTCATTCACTCATTCAATCCCAACAATGGGGAGACATCAGAATTGTTCGTAAGTTAATTTCATTCATTGAACATGTAGGCGATATTATCCTTAAATAATAACAATAAGTATAATCGATGACCCTTTGTTATAATTTAATATTAGATTAATTGAATTGGTTGAGGTTACACATGTTAATTATATCGACCTTTTAAGATATCTGGAAATAATGTAAATTTCATAATTGCGCTACTGACACACTAATAAGAAAACATAATGTTTTTTTTTTAACGATTGCGTTTCGAGTTTTGCGTGGTGGAACTCAACGCCACGCTTTATCTTGGTACCAGAGCGGAGAAATGAAAATATTAATAAATAATAATTCAGTCCCGCGAGCGTGTATCGACCGCACCGCGATCCACAACCCACTACCGTCGCGTTTACAGTGAAGCCCTCGCGCCACTGGCTAAAAAAAGGTTATAATTATAAGTGGAATTTATAATTATATATCTTTTCTTTATCTACATGTAAATACTTCCGACTTTTATAGTCAAACAAATCGAAAAATCATGAATCGTGAATTCCTATTTAAAGATATCTATCTCACTTAACGTAGCTCGATTCGTCGACTTTTATGTTTGAGAATATGAATTGTCGTTAGCGAACACATAAACGCCAATTTTTATACCTTCTTTTCAATTTTGTTAACATAATTTTTAACAAAATTATATTAAGATTGAAGACATTAAGAAGTCTAAACTATTCTTTTATTTAATAAAAAATTAAAACCAGCCTGTCACATTTATTAAATAGCCTTAAGCAATATTATTAATATATTTAAGTGTCACTTAGCAAAAGACAAATTATACTTTTTTACGCAATAAGTTCAACAAACTCAACACTTCATCGAGATTGATCAACGTCTATTTATTTTCAACGACTCTTATATTCTCAAATCTCAATTACTTTTTAGGTAGTATTTTTCTCTAACAAATTAGTTTAGCTTATAGCTTAATATATATATATATATATATATATATATATATTTACATTAGTTGTGCTTACTGGTTTTCCTTTGCGGCTTAACGAAATAAAATGTGAGTAAACAACATTAGTGGTCGAAATTCTGCGACTAGAAATACGCATTAATCAAGACCAAAAGAGCCCTGTTCAGGTGACAGCCGCAGAGAGGTCGGGGTGAATTTCATTTAGAAAAATAAAATAAGATTTCAGCCTGCTGAAAACTTATCAATAATGGAAAAAGTAGTGAAAATATATTAAAAGAATCGCGTAGCTTTACTATCAATTTGAGCTAACTCCATCTTTGCCACAATCGTACCTCGCAAATACGTTTATCCCGCAGGACCGTTAACGAATCAGGATAGATTGTGACCCTATTGTCCTACTGACATTACTTTTCAACACACAAAGCGCGGCGTTGACTTCCGCCACTCAAAGAAAGTGAAGAACGAGTGTCTTAACACTAGGTTCCCTCTGCCTACACTGATGCGTGCGGAATACAGCGTGAAGCTGATTTAATTTTAATTTATGATATTTGCGTCTCTTATTTACGTTTCAAACAAATAAAATTTTATTTCCAACATCAACTAGGAATTTTCAACAGCTTAACAGCCCCCTAAGCACTTTAGTTTATCTGCCTTATGAAGTATTTTAACTTTATGAAACGAATAACTATACCTTTCCCGAACGTGAAAAAGTTTCGCAAAACAATTTTATATATTTATTTCTTCTTAATGTATGTTTTATAATTATATTTTAATATGGACACAAATTTTGACAACAATTAATGTCGCTTCATATGTACATACATGTACAAATCTATACAAATAATTTAGTAGAGCTGGTGATTTATGACCGATAACATTAAAATTATTAATATTCAACCAATTGAAACCAATCTTATACAGCTAGCTATGGGAATTGTCATATCCAATACAAAGGACCAGATTAAGTAAATATAACTTTTCTATGATGCTCTAATTAAAGTACACTAATCGTATTACAGAGAATATGTAATGCCGAACTTGCGAAGAGGATGTAACATTAAGCTACTTTTTGACTCCAGAGACATTGTGAACAAAGAGATTGCACGTAAACTATTAATACAATATATTTTCATGAAAAGATTTTACTATTAACTAGAAATTATTACGTCGTTTGTTGTTGACTAAATGTTTGGAAATAAAATGTATTGCTGTTAACTAAGATTTGTTAATGGTGTTTTTAGGGTTAAGGGTATCTTGAAAGGAAAAAACGGAACCCTTATAGGATAACCTTGTGTGTGCGTCCGTCCGTCTGTCACGACCCATTTTTCTCGGAAACGCGTGGAGGTATTATGCTGAAATTTATAACAAATACATAAGTGTACTGTCACTACGAGCTTTGAAAAAAATCTAATTATAAGCTAAGGTAATCACAAGATACAGCCATTTATGCCGCAAATTTATGTAATTATTTGAACCTCCAAAAGATCCTTTCAAGTTCATAAGTACGTATACCATGTTAATCCCTAAGATCACACACCTCAAGCATCACACCCTTATAAGATCACTCTGTTATCCGTCTGTCTGTCTATCCGTCTGTCTATTTGTATGTCTATTTATCTGTCTGTCAAAACCCTTTATCTCAAGAACGCTTAGGGGTAACGCGTTTAAATTCAAATAATATACTCAGATGTATGGCCCCATAATTTTAAAGATCTCATTTATATCGCAAACAATGCGTTATTCGAAACACTATGAAGGGAATCAAAATTAATAGGGTACTTCCGGTTGACCTAGAATTAAGAAATTTTGCAGCTAGCATCTACAGGTCTATTATTTTAGACTATTATTAATACTCTAACGTAGGTCTGGGGACTATAAAATCTATATAATAATATTTCTTATCATAATTGTAGAAAAATTGTATTTTTATATAGAAGGAGAAATTCACACACTATCATAAGAAATATGTTTACAAGCTACAATAAGTTCTTTTCCGAGCCACGAAGGCTCAAAAGTAGAATCTATTATGACCCTTTCATCTAAAACATAAATTGTTGAGATCCTCTTTATATGGAAATTTTAAAAGGGACTTACTTTGTATTGAACTTTTATTTATATTAAAAATAAAAGGAGACTAGGACGCCCATCTAAGTTTTTTATTTTGCTCAAAAACTCTTTAGAATACCAACTATTAACTACCACATTCAAAATTGGGAATTTGTAGAGAATTTATCTCAATTAAACCCGTGCTTGAACACTATAAAGGGATTCAAAATAATAAGGTACATCCGGTTGACCTAGAATATAGTAGTACTGACCTAGAATTATGAAATTTGGCAGCTAGCATCTACAAGTAGTACTAGAGAAAACTATATATAATCATAGTTAAATCCTAAAAAAATAACAGCCTCAAAAGGGGGGCAAGATTTAGTATTAAAGCTGCTAGTTTAAGTGAGCTGTCAGATGAAAGGGCTGTGGCTAAGCTAAGCTTGAATTTCAGAAAAAGCTCGAGACAACAAAATATTTTCAATTTATCTATCCAATTATGCCTCTTATACAAAACAACAACAAATTAGGTACAATATATATCTATATCTTGATCGTAAATTTAATAGTTATATAATATATAAACACATCTATACCTAATAGAAAGCTAAGAGTGGACGTATGTACACTCTTTAATTAAATTGTTGAACTACTTTTACTTCATGACGACATAAAATGGCGGTCAACTACAACATAAAACTATTACATTTCATGACTTCTTCAAAGCACGGAAACGAGAGAACTCTAACAAATCACTTTAAACACATTTAGTTCTCAGTGTAATTATTTTTTTTTACTATTAATTAGTTAATTATATTAGTTTTACTATTAAGAACGTCGTGTCGCAGATACCAAAAATTGGAGTCTTACATATAAATATTTATAGATAGATAGATAGATAGAAAATAAATTCACATAGTAATAGGTTTTAATAAATATAATTAACTCGATATTTGCAATATGTTCAAGCTTAGAATCTAGCTGGAAATATTTTGTGAGGGTAATAAAGTATAAATGTAAAGTTCGACCCAAGAGGCTACTTGTTGACGTCTCCCTTACTTATGTTCAGAGTTGATGACTTACTTAACTACAATCCCTTTATGTACTATGAAACGTTTAAGATTAATTATAACATCTTATATACATAGTATATATATACGTTGTGGGCGCCATGGCGCAGGGTACAAGGGTGTGAATTTGATTACGCGATATGAAATATTTATTTCATTTACAATTTCCATTTTTTCGCTCTGATCTCGTGGAAAACCGCAGCGTCAGCGAACTCGCGGGCATTCCGGCTTAAAACGTAGCCTATAATATATTACTGCAGAACTCTCTCTAGCTAAGTGTCAGTTGTTTGCAAACTTTTATATATGTTAATGGATTTTAATAAAAGACTAATTGGAAGCAGGTCTATTGACATATTTTCATATTGTCTTTTATAAAAATACCGTACAAACGCGAGTCGAGCTCACCCATCAAAGGTTCCATAGAAAAACCTCACTTTAAGGCTATTATTTTTTAGGAATATTACCACAAATATATAATTTTTAGATGCTAGCTGCTAAATTTCATAATTCTAGGTTAACCAGAAGGAGTAGTATTTATTTTAATTTCCTTTATAGTGTCGAAATACGCGTTATTTATGATATAAGCCGCCTTATATTTTTTAAGCAAATGTATAAATACAATTTTTTCTGGAAATCATAGGATCATAGATCTAAGTATATGGTTTGAATTTGAACTCGATATCTCTAAGCATTCCTGAGATAACGGCTCTTAATAGACAGACAGACAACAAAGTGATCTTATAAGGGTTCCTTTTTTTGCCTAAAATATACAGAACCCTAAAAACAAGTTACTAAGCGGAAAATAGAAATATTTACTATGAACGTCACCCTATGTCGCAGTACATTCTTTTATATGCCAGGCTGACAGCGACACCGGATATTTAGAAATTGCGATATACATATCTGACGCGTCCATTATTATCTTCCAACATTTCTGTGCTATATATAAAAGCAATTAAAATCTCCCTAAGGGTAGTGATATGTGGAAAAAATATATTTCCACTTATTTATTAGTTTTTTGTACATTTTCTTACCCTCTTATATAGACTTTCTTTCTCAATATAATTCTTTAAAGAAAATAATTACATTAGGAAGAAGAGTTTAATTACAATAGAGAAAAAGCTAAGTTTATTTTTAGTTTTATATATAATAATATAATTCCCAATATTGAAAATATGTGTCATTTATGTTTTTTTCAAAAATATTTTATATCATATGAAAAAAAAAAACGCTGAAATTCAAAATTTCTCGTTACCTAAACTGCCTTACAAAATTGTTCAAAAATAAGCAGCAAAGTTGTCAAAACAAAAGACGACGATTATCACAAATCGTCGGACCTTAAGAAATATTTTAAAACTTTTTTAATAAAACCCCAATGGCTTAAACTGAACAAGAGCAGTATAATTTGTTTACGATTTATAATAAAATACGTATAAGTCAGGTCGCATTGGTGGAATTTTTTATAGGTCTCGTAAATATCAAGTATTTTTTAACTTTGTAATATTATTGTTATTCAAAAATAAAAATAAACCGTTTTAGATTGATAGCTTTTTTAACTATTATATAGTTTTATTACGTCACACATTATAATAATTTATACATAAAGACCCAAGAGAAAAACAACATTTTATTGGCATATCAAATTTTAACTATTATTAAAATTTGTATACTAATTTTATTTTTCTTTATACCCTGCACTATTACGCATCCCAAATTTTTAATTACGGAAAGCTCTTAAATGAGCTTTATTATTTTAAGCTGGTAAAAAAATGATAAAAAGAGGCTACAACATACTACACAATTAAAATATAAGTCGAGATACTTGTAACGAGTATGTAAAGCCTCACTATTATTATAAACTACAGGTAAAACAATTCAAGAAACAAATTTAAGGCAACTTCCGACAAATTCAAAATACACAGCACACTAAAGAATATTAAATGTAGTCTCTGCTTGAAATGCAAATGCTTTTGAAACTACTTTTAAATTGAAAACTAGATTGTTTAGCTCTTTGTGGGCTATTTTCATTCTCAATGTTCTAACTGAAGCACAAAATAATAATTATTAATAGTCCAATTTGACAGCAACAGTGTGCCGTGTGGATTTGAGGATTGAACATAGAACACGAGGATTGTAGGCTTATATCTCACTCAGAGTATAGAAATTAGTATAAGATGTAAGATAATAAGATGTTGTCTACAAATAATAGTAATAAAATCGTAAGAGCTTCATACATTAATGACCATTAGGATAATATACTGACCAAATATGTGAGGAACGGAGTGTCTTAACGCTAGGTTCCCTCTGCCTACCCTGCTGTGTGCGGGATACAGCGCGAAGTTGATTAAATATTTGCGAATGAGAGCGATAGGTACATGTTCCATTAAAACGCTTGTTTTTCAATTTTGCTTTCAATACCTTTACAATTATCTAAAGGAACTTTTCACAAAATAAAGGTTTTATACAATTAAAATATTTAAATTTGAAAATACGACTAAATGTACCACCGTTAAATTATATTAGTGTAAAAATAAGATTTTTATAAATCGTATTCGAGTATTAACTATAATATAAAAAAATATTAAGAAAACATTCAAATACTGACATTCGTTTCAGTACTAGAGCCACAAAGTAAATTGCGTATAAAACCATTGAGGCGTGACTTTCTGATAAATGCTTAATGTTAACCAAATATCGAGTTAGAATAATACTCACGTAAAGATTTATCATAGAAAATTTATTTAAATGAAACACTAAAAAGAGAACATAAAATTTGTCTACGTTTTCAGACTGTACAATAGATAGGTTTGTATATGATTTTTTTTATAGGAGAGGACAAGGCAAACGAGCGTTCAGGTCATCTGATAGTAACTGATCATCGTATTTAGAGTTAAATTTTAATTCGTCTTTGAGTTTCGTAATCTGTCTTTTTTTTAGCTTCACGCTGTATCCCACACACAGCAGGGTAGGCAGAGGGTACCTCGGTGTTAAGACACTCCGTTCCCCTCTTTCTGCCGAATTCTGGAGGCATTACGTGTCGAGTGGCTGAACTCAATGCCGCGCTTTGCATCGACACAAGAGTGAAGAAAAATAGAAATATAAATAGAAATATTTCACTTCTTCGAGTGGGAATCGAACCCACAACCGTCGCGTTTACCCGCGACGCCCTTGTGCCACTGCGCCACGACGGCAATAATCGTAATCTGTTCTATCTACATATCTTCAATTATAATATCATTGTGATACCTTCAGCATCTGCATATAGGGTTAGAGCCAATCAAGTGATCTAATGGAACTCCATATATTCTCAAGCGAAGCCATGGACCAGCGACATCAAACGTGTCTTACTAAAATGTAACCAAGCAGTAAATTAACAACTACAATGTCCTTTGACATTTACACGAGCTTAAACAAATCAATTTTAGCTGCCTCTAAAGAAAGCTTCTAGAAATAATTTCTGTATTTCTCTTTACTTTATCAAAACATCTGAATATGTCAAGGATAACATATGCAAGAATTGGCGCTTATTTTTTCCAAGAAATTAATTTAATTCTATTTGAGGACCCCCCGGAGGGCATATATAAAGACGTTGGTGACAATGGACGAGGTGATAGAGGTATGTAGAGACCGTACCCCGCAATGGATAAAACGTGAAGTTAAATTAAGTTAGATGAATAACAAAACATGATTGATAATTTCACTGTCGACAGTTCGCCATCTTTAAAGTTAACTAGACTTTTAAAAAAAATAGTTCATTACTATTAAAATAATGTCCCATTATTTTAACGTTTCATCTAATTTGCAGAAAAACAATATTCTTCAAAAAACTATGAAAAAAACAGAACGTCCAAAAAAATTTAATCGACAACTCAATTTTTGAATTTTAATACAGCAATATTTTTAACATAGTATTTTTTTTATTAATAGTAAAAATATACTAGGTTATTGGCTTATCGGTTAACCGCGAAAAATAAACTATACAAACCGTTCAACATGTGACCTATATTGAATAATGTAGAAAATTTCTATCCAGCATCCGGTTTATGAAATCTTAAAATTTGCTACATTATTATTATAGCGTTTACGATCCTTTATTATAGTCAACTCTTCAGTATACATTTATGAACATCTTTCAAAGGCAAGTCTAAAAGGCGCCGTTAAACTTTATATACTCATATATTCGTATTCTATGTCTATGAGATTGCTTTCTATATAATAACAGCATATATAATGTGTATATAGTAATAATACATATTGGACATACATATTTTTATAAAGGCAAAAGCCCTTAAACCCCTTAAAATATCAGTTTATTATCTATCAACAACATCTGTCTCCAAACCGCGTGGATGTATCAATCAGAAATTTATATCGAATATTTCAGACCCCTCTTAAAGCGCAGAGCTTTCGGTATACTCCTCCGACTCGCATTTGAACGCTTTTAGCTTTTAAGTTCAACATACAAAACTAATAATTTACCTTTTACCTGGCTGTTGTTCTGGCTATATATTTTGTATTCTATATTTTAATTTATGCACGTTTCTTAGCACCATTAATCTAGCTATATATTTCCGCGTTTTTACGTGATAAAATAATAATTTGTCACTAAACTTTGTTAACCTACTCTTATTTATTAATTATGCAGATTACAGTAAAAATATTATCCCAGAAACATATTTTCTTTTCATTAAGAAAAAAAATATTGACCCTATTCGCACAGTGAAATGAGAAAGAGTTTATTTAAAAAAGAATATTTGCAATCTCTAAATACACCTCCTTAATCTGTTGAAAGGAAAGGCCGAGCTGCCCTGAAAGGCTTTTGCGATCGCTCTAGGTTGTTGAATGTAAATATCCTTAAAGCGCTAATTGCTATTTGTTTTTCTTATAAATTACTACTATAACAGCCTTTAATGCGAAGTTAAATAGAATAAAAATCTCTAGACAATTCATAAAAATTTACATTTCTCGTAATTAAGAAGGAACAAGCATTTCCTAATGAAATTAAACAATTTTAATTGTACTTCATTTCTATTGTAAATAGAAATGCTTGTATTTACAATAGAATTATAAATATAAATGCAAGTTAAAATATATATTATCATTTGGCTATAATATAAAAATAAGCTTAAAACGGGAGATGTCGCGCTCGAGTCTGTAACACATACATAATTTGATATTCTGTTTATGACAAGAGGCCGTCGTGGCACAGCGGAATATATTGGCAATCGGCTCCCAGGTGTCTTCTACCTGTTAAATACGCAATACAACTTAAACCTGAAAATATATCTATAAATAAGAAATTATTATTATGTATATTTTATTAAGAAATATATCAAAGCTTGCTAATATCAGCTCATTTGTAAAAAGGTTTCGATACATTTTGCTCTACGATTATCAATTAATCGTAGCAAATGGCGAGTTGTCGTGCAGAGATTGATGAGAGGCAGGCTTGAGATTAATTACTGTGTAGCAAAAGTATTATCTGATAAGTGCCTGAACGATTTATCAATAGATAAATAAAATAAGATTACAATCAAAAGAAAAGTAATATATTTTTTTTATAATATACAATATATATTATATTGTTATTAAACAATGTTGTTCCATAGTAATTTTTCATCAAAATACCCACTTCAAAACATTTTCAGATGATTATTTCAGAAGAGAATAATTTCTTTCAATCCTTTATGTTTAGATGAGTTCAAAACTCGCTATTAAAGTGTGAAAGTTCATACAAGCGAACCTTTCAAAATTAGTTAATACCCAGGCTAATTATTTACTTATTCAAGGTTATATGAAAGGATTAGTTAATAATATAATATAAATAATGATCTATAAATTAAGCATGTTTTAACTAAAGAATAAAAAAGAATTATATATGTATGTAGGTGATGATGCCAGTCTTGATGCAGGGTCACAGGAGTTACAGGTTACAGATTACGAAGTGAAGTGGAAAGTTGAAAATGGATTTTTTAACTTAAGGTTCACTGTATCGACCCTATTAAACCTATGTTGTAAAAAACGATAGATAAATATTACGCTTTTATGACTGTATATAGCAAAACCACTTTCAAAACTTGACAAGTTGTTAACGCAATAAAATTCAATTTTAGATAAACTGAATTTCGAATTTATATCGAAATAGAATTCAATTTTTAAAAAAATATTTGATGGAAAATTAGTATATACAAAAAAATATAAACACATATAAACATGTCCCAATCCTATATAGAATTACACTACACTACGCTCTATCTCATCTGGAATGATCTAGGGTCTGTTCATCTCGAAATGTATTAGATTTGTCAAGGCGACGACGTTATCATGGTAATCTAGTGTCTGCATAGTCTCTATACTACTATGTAACGTGTGTACATGGTATTATAATAAAGCCATTTCAAGCTTCAACTTGTCATAATAATAATAATTATGTGTTTTTTTTTGTCTATTAAATGTTTTCGAGAAGAAGTAAAAAAAATATATTCTGCTATTCAAAATTTTATATTCATAATATGAAGAAATTATTGTAAATGTTAAAAAAAAAACAGAAATAATGTAAAAAAGATAATATTTCTGAATATTCTAACGCTAAATAAAAGAAACATGTATTACATACCCCCCACTTGGTAAATGAATTATTAGTGCCAATACAATAAGCGCGGCGTTTCAAATTCAGGAGAAAATCGTCAACGAAATGTCTTAACAACAGATTCCGCTCTGCCTACCCTGTTACATGCGGGATACAGCGTGAAGAGAATATAATGTAACTCTTAAATGAGCCTTTACTGTAGTTATATAGATCACTATATTTGAACGCAACATATAATGTGCTTAATCATAGCAACGCTAACGTTACAGCAGCATCGATCATCCTCGACGACAGACACTATAGAATATCAATCATCTGGACTATTCAGATTTCAGCATCCACCATGCAATTGTAAGCTACATTGTAAGGAAACTCTACAATGATAGATCGTAAGAGCAAACATGTGTTTACTACAAGTTCCACTGTATTATTAATGAGTCTTTTGACGCTAGTCGTGGTGCATGGGCTAACGAGTGTCTTTAAATGTGATAGTAGGTTGTGGGTTCGATTCCCACTCGAGGAAATTAAATAATATTTTCATTTCTTTAATCTCGTTTCGAGGCAAAGTGCGGGTTTGAACTCCGCCACTCAACACTACCTTCAAAATTCCGCGGAAATGGGAAAATGTTATTTAGACACTATGTCCTTAACGAGAACATAGTGTCTAAATAACATTAAGCCTACCCTGGTATGTGTGATATGCAGTGTGAAATTAAAAAAAATCTTATTATATCAAAATGAAATTAACCATTTGAGGTTGAAATTTTAGCAAAATGGTCACTTGGGTTAATCAATCGACCAAATTACTTAACAACCCTAATTATTAATGTGTCCAATCCTGACATTCAAGTTTCTCTGGAGTAGAGAAATGCTAGTTTCATCTACTCTCCCATATCGACGTGAAAGCTTTCGTTGATTACACTGAAACTTGTGCAAGAACCGTTGACGCGTTGTTGTTTCCAATTCAGCTTTGATCGACTGCCAGCAAACGTGGCGTCCACTTTGAATACCGTTTCCTCATTGATGAGTGTTCATGCAACACGACGAATACACTTTCAGAAAATATTAAATTCCTCTTCTATTTCAAACAACTTCAATGTGTGTTAGAAAAATAAAAAAGCACTAATAAAAAAACCTACGACAGTATATGATATATGATAATGAAGCACATACCAGGGGCAGTCTCAATAATAAGAATATTAAATATTTCATTTCTTCGAGTGCGCCACGACTGGCCGGGGGCAATTTTCTTATTATAAGTCGCTGTAAATTGATAATATCATCATATGTGTATCACTTATACCTAAATGGTGGGTTTGATTTTCACTCGAAGAAATGAAATATATAAAACTCAATGCAATGTATCCAGAATTCAGCGGAAAACGGAGAATGGAGTGTCTTAACACTGCCTACCCTGCTATATATGGGATACAGCGTGAAACTAAAAAACTAAAAAAAAGAATTAAATATATCCACAGAATATTGCCTGTAGTCGTCACATTAGTTTATCTGTTTACGGCATGTGTACCTCCAGTAGTCGCGTTGATTAATTAACTTGCAGAGTTAAGCACTTTCAGTACGCTTCAGCTATTTAAAACCAATTATTACACTTAAACATTATTATATTATTCATTTAAATTTGAGACAAAGTTTTATAAACGAATCTATTCAGTTATATGCTGGTGAGGAAGTGAAAAAATTATTCACGTTTATATTTCCATTTTTCTTCGCTCTGGTGTCGAGGCAATGCGCAGCGTTGAGTTCTCCCACTCAACTCGCAATGCCTCCAGAATTTAGCGGAAAGTGGGGAACGGAGTGTCTTAGTACCGAGGTTCCCTCTGCCCACCCTGCTGTGTGTGAGATACAGCGTGAAGCTGAAAAAGTAATAATAAATTTAATAGATTTTTTTTTTATAATTTAAGCAATTTAACTTTTATATGTTTTTACATTGTGTGCGTATACGGCTACTCCAAGGGACTGTATCCCTGGATGTTGGATAATAATTTCAGATTTTCCTTTCCACGGGCCATTGAAAAATATTATCTCATCAGATGGACAGCCGCCAGACCGACGCAAAAATGAAAAATAATTATATTAAATTTCTCATTGTAA
This sequence comes from Heliconius aoede, assembly GCA_037355905.1. NCBI lineage: Eukaryota > Metazoa > Arthropoda > Insecta > Lepidoptera > Nymphalidae > Heliconius > Heliconius aoede. The sequence goes on from JBAIZZ010000269.1 coordinate 1,581,656, forward strand.
ATATAATGTTATTAGGTACTACAAAAGTTATGATTCAAAACTTAATATTATAGGCAATCTGAGCAAATTGCATAAGTAATTAAAATTTTGCTAAGTAAAGCAAATTAATTTTATTGTTACGTTCTGTGGACGACGAAATGGGAAAGTTTTCTAATTTGTGTAAGTTTTGCAAGAATAAAGGCTTCAAGGAAAAGTAAAGTCATAAGTGGATAGATTAGATTAAATTGCAAAATGTATTGCTTCAACAAACAATTCGAAATTTTAACAGGTACTTAAAAAGATTGAGGACATCTATGAAATGGAATTAAGAATTTACAATTACTCGTATTCTAAAATTTGTAAATTTTTAATTGTTTTTTTTTTACGTAATTAAAATATTTAAATATAATGACTGTGACATTAACTTATTAATCGTAATTTATCTACCCATTACTAAGACACTTCATTCACTAGTCTCTGCCCAATTGTCGAGACGCCACACTTTGTGAAACAGAAACGGCAAATAAAAATTATTTTAATATAAACTTTCCTCCAAGTTGGAATCGAATTTACAACCATCGCACTAAGAACCAGACGTTGTTCCACTGCTCTACAATACCTTTTTAATTACTGCAATCTATAAATAAATATCGATAAATAATTGATAGAGATTTTAAAACTCTGAGAAATACATGTATTGGGTAAATTGAAAGAAACCATTTGACATACAGGATCCAACAAGCTTTATAGCTTATTTTAACGTCCTTTGACAAACCCGATATAAAACTCCAAGAATAAGCTACAAATTGTATACTATTTTAGTAATATCATATGTAATTGTATTATATCAGTTTATTTTATTATGATCTGGATCACATATGTTAACATAATGGAGTACTCTATGTTTTCGACGCCAGGGACCGGGTTATAATTAACTTAGAAAAGCACTTAATCTTTGTTTGCAATACATTTTTTTTCATACAATAACTTCTTTTTTGTAAAAGAAATGGTTTTTCCTGATCTGATATAAATATTTTTAGGCTTCTAAACGAATAAATAAATGGGCTTTTTAATTGTACTTACATATAAAGCAATCTTAGTACCTTTAAACATTACCTGCTAGGTAATATTCAGAATAATATTTTAAGCGTGGGTCATTAACTTAACATCTTGAACAGCTTCTAGTCGTAACTTTGAGGAGAAGCACTTCAGTTGACCGTAATTTATTCTATCCTATCACGACTCAAGAGTCCTTGGAAATGTGGACACCACCAACTGCCTTAATTAGACTGTGATTTACATTTTCACCTGATGAACGTAAGAAATTCTTTATTTTTTTCTTTTATTTAGAAATTTTGTATTAGGCTAGCGTCAAAAAAACAAAAAATATGAAAAATAATCAATATTATTAATATCTGTCGGTGTCAGAGTTCTTTTTCATGATATCCACATACACAATGTAATGTCAGTTCTAAAATAAGATTTTTTTATTATTTATCGTGTATTTTAAGACAGTAGTTTTTTGCAGTCAAATAATTGTATCAATAATTCTAATAAAGAAGCTCTATAAAAGAAAACGAATTATAAGAGAAATTATATTATACTAAATTTCGCTATATAATTGATTTACGTGGCGCGTTATTCAATTATCTATAGGTCTCCGAGCTTACTTTCCTAGGCACGATGTAAACAAATCTTGGAATTTGAAATTTCTTTCCTTTTCGTTTCATATAAAATGATAAATATTTTCATTATGACAAATTTATTAAGAATGAAAAAGAAACAAAAAACACGTAGTCTTTAGAGAAATTCCTAAAAGGTAAATTCTCTTTGGCTAGTCCGTAGAGACGGATGTAGAATAAAGTTTGTGATTATTCAGACAAGTCTTTTACTTTCAAGTCAAGAATTTTCGTCAACTAAAATTATCTACCATCTAATGTTTGTCAATTTATTATATTTCTTCATAAGCCATTACAGATATTTAATTTTTACATATCATTCAAAAATTTTTAACCAATAAATTTTTAATTATGAGTATAAAAGAAAGGCATGTTTGTATTCCACTTAAATCATTGTATATAAAAATAATATTTACTGTACGATAAAATAGTACTTTGATTATTAATTATTCCAAATTAATTTTAGGTTCTCATGAGGTTGGGATAAAGTTTTCTATACCACATATCAATTAATCACGTATTACCGGGTCCGGTACATAGGTGGGTACAAAGGACCCAAAGCTCCCAATCTCCTTTGTTATTTCATATGATAACGACTCTTCTGGCATATTCAATAATTAGAATATTATAATTGATATATGATACTTAGAAAATCATTATGTTGTTCTTAAATAAAATTAAGACAACAAAATATTGCGAAAATTTGGTGATATTATGTCGTAGCATAGTTTTCTTTTTATTATTAATATGAGTAAGATAGGAAAATATTTTATAAGCTTCACGCAATCCCGCACATAGCAGGGTAGGTATAAAGAATCTAGGGACTTTGTGTTAAGATATTCTGTTCCCAATGAGACACTTCCCTCCTCTTCGTCCCACTCTCTGCCACATTCCTGAGGCATTCCGTGTTGAGTGGGGGAACTTGATGTTAAACGCCTTAAAGACCATCGCCACTTCTTACGCCCATAGTGGTATAGTACTAATAAAAAAATTACAAGAAACTTGTATAGCATCAAATATAAAATGAAAGCAACATATTAAATATTTTTACCCTACATATAGTACAGCTGTTTCGTAAATGGTTAATTTTGTATTCGTAATTCCCTGTAGACTATATCTGACCTGATAGTGCTTCATCTAACATGGAAATCTCATTAGCTCGATCAACAATCAAATATTGTGAATGCTTGTTATAGATTAATGATTTTTGTTTTGCTTAAAGCATATTTAATTTGGGTTGCAGTTAAATATATGAAAATAATGTGGGTATAGCTTTCATTGCGTGTTGAGTGGGAGAACTCACACCAGAGCGAAGAAAATATTAATGTAGATATATAATATCCTCGAGTGGGAATAGAACTCTCAATCTATCGAGTTTACAGTCACACCTTTGTGGACTGTTTTTTTTTAATTCAATATAAAAATATAACTTCGATAATTGTTTAATATAATTATACTTAGTCTAGAGAAAGTTAACAAATAAACGTTTAATACTAATAATAGGGTTGTGTATATTGTTAATTTTATACAATAGCAATTCTATTCTTGGACTATCTTGAGAATTGTTAGACAGAAATTGTCTAAATCTCCAATGTTGACTGGCGGAGCCATACAATGTTAATTAACGTAACGCCCGTGTTTGTGTCAAAATAGAAATTCATTTCACTTGGTAGTTAAGTAAATTTTAGTATCCAAGAAAGAATTACTAGATGAAGTATATAAATGAGAAATCTGACGCCGTGAGATGTGACAATAACGCGAAGGTTGTGGGTTCGATCCCCACCCGAGGAAATCAAATATTAATTAACATTTATGTATATTTTCATTTCCCAATATTTAATTTATATTCAACGTATGTTCAACATACGATTTATTTTTTAGTAATATTTTTTTAATAGATTCATATTTTCATTTGCATATATATATTGTATTCAATATACACACGACTTGTACAACACAATACGCAGAAAACCCGCGTATGTTCACACATTAGATTAAACGAATTTCCAACTAACCAAATGATCAGTTAATTAAATGAGTTGCTACTGTATTATAATTTAAACAATTTTAAATCTATGAAACTCTTATATAAATTACCTCGATAAGAACGATTAATCGAATTAATTAGTATTATTATTTCCTAAGTGTGGAATAACACTTTAAAAATTAAAAAAAATATATAGACTAATTTTTCATTTTAGGAAATGGGGTTATTAAAACCCAAAACTATGGGTATATAAATAAGTGGGACAAAATGTGCTTAATGTGAACTGTACCACAGAGTAACTAAGTTTATTATAACTACGAATTTAATTGTTAATTATTACAAATTTAATAAACTTCTCAACGTACTGTTCTGATACTAAAAGTTTGTCTGAACATAGTTTTCCAAGTGGCTTATTTCATATGAAATTTTGTGAAGTTTACTGTATAAACTATTTTATGTATGCTTTGCTCAAATATTTGACTATCATATAATATATACAAGACAATTTCTTGAAAATGTATATATATATATATATATATATTATTTATGTTCCATTATAAAAATAACCCCTACATGTAGATATTTTTAACTTAGCACCGAGGTTAACTAAGTAAAAGAGGATAGAAACTACGGTAACTAAGTTAATAGAATCGTGTTTCCATTAAAACCTCACAATCTTTGTTTTCTAAAGATTCTGCATATATTCTGTTCTAAATATAATAATATAATAATTTTGAACATAGAATTGTCACAGAAGTTCGTTTAAATGCGATTGTAATCTGTATTCCGTCTCATGTGTAAAGTAATTTCCGTGTATGTCAAAAAGTGATAAGATAAGCGTTACTTCCTTCCCTGTGTGTCCCGTTTTACATATTTACATTTTAATATCGAAAAAATAAAATCTTTAATGTTTTAATTTTTTCGCTCTGGCGTCGAGGAAAAGCGTGCCGTTGAGGTCCGCTACTGAATTCTCTCTGCCTACCTTGCTGTGAACGGGATACAGCGTGACGCTGAAAAAACACTTCGTTCTACGCTGTCGCACCCGTAACAATGAGGGCAGAGAGAATTTGTTGTCATTCGACACATATGCTCTACTAACATAATGAGTGTGCAAGTGTAGACGCGGTTTGTCGTGGGACTCGAATCCATGACCGTCGCATTTATGGTCATACAGTTTACCATTGCGCTATTAGTTATAGTAAATATATCTTTAACACTTATTATTTTCACAATTGCGCTGAAACTAGTAACTTAATTTCACATTATGGTAAAATTTTTATACAAACTTTTTTATTTGTAGTATTAATTTATTTTGCCAATATAAAACCTCACTGAAATAACCTTTATTTGAAGAGAATTTTTTTTGTTTAACGTTTTAAGAATTGGTAGATTATGTTGTGTCAAGATCAAATATTTTACGTACAATCCAACTAATATAATAAATGTCATACTTTGTGAGTGACTTTTATGCAAAAACTACTAAATATATTTAGATATCAGAATAACACTTGTGTAATTTATGTTAATATTTTGAATAATTTGACTATAGTGTATTATAATAATAACTTAAGAATAAATAATATAGACAGTAAGTTTAACACGATTTTATTATCTACACATCCCACTAGACATAGCATACATAGAAAGCAATAGTATACTAAGTTAAAGCTGAGAAAAGCCACAGAAAATAAGATTTTAAATGTGTGAAATCTCTCGCGCTAGGTGGAAAAATGGCAGAGAAAATTGCGTTACCGTCAGGCGCCGTTCTCACTCACTTTGATGTTCAAAGCACGTCCTTTTAATACGTTACGACATGTTCCTTATTGAGTTTTATTGTTTTGTTTCAATTTTTTATACAAATATTTTTCTTTCATTATTCAATTTTCTATATACGTAAAAACAAAATTTATTTGTTACTGAATGATTGACAGACAGCGCACAGTTGAAACTACTGAGCGTAAGCGTAGCTGCGGTGAAGCTGAAATTTAGAATAAATATATATATTCCTTGGATTATTTCCTGGTCTGATATGTTGATCTCTCTAACTTGAAAGTAATAAATCTCTCAAAGAGCCCCACCCCACACAAAGGACGACTATTAGTCTAATATGTAGTTAAGACAGTATTGTCTTAACTACATAGTCCTCAAAATTTCAGCTTTGCTAAAATGGCGGAGGTCTGGCGGCTCTGAGATCTCGGGCTATATATATTATAATATATTGTTTTTACATTTTTAGCAAGCAATAACTACTTATTATTTATAATATAATTATTACAATGTCAAATAATATGAAAAGTAGGAATAAAACGATCAAATGCCACATGTAAACACTTTCCCTTTGAAGTACAATTTTCTATAGGTTTTCATTAAATATGAATGAACATTAAAAGAAAGCAGTCATTTGTTCTCGTCAATATTTTTCTGTGTTGTTAGGTTGGATATTTATTATTTAATAAAATATATATTTTTATGATAAGCAAAATTATTATTGTTTTTCTTGTTCTTAATATAAGTAAACAAGTTTAATTTGCTTTAAATTTTACCGTATTGAGGCCAGTCAGTTACAGTGAGACTGTAATCACGACTGATTCTGGGTTCGATTTCTTATATCGAAGCAAAACTAGGCGATGAATTCGGCCAGAGGCGTTGTGAGGGGAGTATCATGCCCTGGGCGATATTCCTAAAGGGGTGCCGAATGGTCAGCGAAACTATTTAAACATATGCATTTAATTAAATACATAATATGCATTTGATTTAGTTATGTAAAGGCCATTAATTTAAAGCTAAGCTTGAGCCTTAAACTTTATTCACTTGGTAATTTTGGAGTATATTTGACATATGAAATTATATGGGATCGTCTGGGGGGCGCTGAAAAAGTATTTTACCCCGGGCGCGAGTTAAGCCCGCTTCTCCACTGAATTTGACAAATTTCGGAATCCCTCCGAAAGTTGAGAATGGAGTGTGTTAAGATTAGGTTGCCTCTGCCTACCCTGCTGTGTGCGGAGTGAGGAGGAGGAGGAGGAGAGGAAGGAGACAGCGTGAAGAGTGAAGATTGCGTGTATAGATATTTCCTATACTTTGCCGTTATTAATAGGAACATAGAAATATCTTGTTAGTTTGTTCTTAAGATTTTATAAGTCATCTTAAGAGTTTACAATGCTGCTATAAAATTACCAAGAAATGCGTTTTCTCCTGAAGAAAACGATTTTTATGGGATGTTCGTTTTACGTTTTCCTATTGTCTAATGGCATATAGAATGATCGAATGGAAATTCAATAGCATATTAGCATAAGACTATGTAAGGTAGACGTATATTTACATAATCACCAAAATTTTATTCCGGTAATTTTTTGCGAGTCAAAATCCGTTTACTGAATTTGGGCTTATTGAGACTTGATCCTTGCTAACTTTATGGTAATGGCTTCCTTTAAAATTTTACGAATGTGTTTTAGTAAAAAGTTAATAAATTACATGATGAACAAAATTTTGTATTTGAAAAAATCATATAATGAATAGATCTTAATTAATATACTAGGATCCGCCACATATTTTTATTATTATTTTTTTAGTTAAGTTAGTCAAAGTTATATCTGTGCACGTGAATTTCTAAACTTCCATAGCTTAACTCTATGGGACACATTTTGACAATTTACTCAGAAACTACAATTATCTCCAAACTACTTCGCTGGGATCACCATGTCGTCCACAACGTTCCTGGAAAATTTCAAAGGCTGTAGGCTGTAACGGTCTAGGAAGAGCATTACAATTAACAGATTTTAATTAACAAATTTATTGTTCAATGCTAATAAAGTAGCTGAAGATAAAAGCTTTTTACGAATTCAGCCACGATAACGGAAAGCACACCGTGCTTACTACGTCAACACGTAAAAATAAAATCAATCGTATAAAATTATAACATATCTCTATAAAAATCAACTTTTGCTTGTTATTTGAGATGAGAGCTCGAAATTCGCACCACTTCCTTGTTTATTATTTTTTATAGCTTCACTTGGAGTGACACCGTAAAATGTTACTCTTAGCGAATTATTATTGTGGATTAATTGAAAATATTTATTATAAACATATGAATTTTTACGGGGGGCGAAGTGTTATATCACTATACTCCCTGTGCCTACATAGTAGGAATATAGCGTAAAGCTGCAAAAAAGAACAAATATATTGTATTTTTCCACACTGGTGGAATATTTTCACACTGCTTTTATAAGTTGAAATAGTATTAACATCTATATATATATTATCGAAAGGTCACTCACACACTTATCTAGCTAAGAGTTTCAAGTTTTGCTTGGGCATTGTTTATAGGAAGTAGGTGCTCATAAAGATGGGAATTTACAAATTCGATCCCTAAGGGGTTGTTTTCGGGGTTTATAGTTTGTATGATACTTCGTTACTACAAGTGCTAGGAGGCTTAAATTTTGGGCGTGATCTTACAGGACGTAGGAGATCTCTATGATAGGAACTTGTAATATTTGACCCCTAAGGGGTATAAGTTATAATAATATTCTATTATATATTATTCCATTTTAATTTATTGAACATTTGACACATAATAAAAGGATAGAAAAGTCAATTTTCCCCATGAAAGATATAAAAAACATATGAATTAGGTCCTTTAATGGTTCTGTAAATTAATAACACAAGTTTAAATTCTTTCAGCAGAATTTGTGTCTGTCTGTCTCTACGCTCTAAGTGGTTCAAGCTAATACCGAGATAAATATTTTTATTTCTATAAGCCATAATTATAATTAACAAGAAAAAACATTTGAAGTTTAATGAGAAGGCAAATAAAAATATGTAAAAATGTTCGTATTTGAGTATTTTTTCAGTGAAATCATCATTAAAGGATTTTTCGACGTAAATATTTTCACTGCTGAACTTTGGAAAATTTTCAACACAAACATAAAGGCCGACTCGGCCATAATAAGCTTAGCTGACGAAGGGCAAGTTTGAAATAACAAAATTGAATTTCATTAATTGTCGGTAAAAAGTCAAACGTGTTTGATAATTACAGATATTTTAAAAAACAGGGAAAAGTCCAAGTGTAAGTGTATATATATATGTATGTATATATAGGTACGTATATACGTTTTTGGTTCTCTTCTTCATATTTTTCCTACCATTAATCCCGGCTTTTGCCAGGATCAGAAAGCTATTTTAAATTACATGACCATATTATTATTATGGTCAAAATATCATTAAATGTTGAATTTGTAAGTTAAATACCTCAGAAGTTAGTTTAATGATCTATAATTGTCATGAACGCGAGTTTTTTAAACTTTTACTTATAATGATGAGAGTTGTGATTTGTTCTTATAAAAGTTAAAGCTTAATGAACGCCAGTTACACAACAGTTAGTAGTTGCTTTATTATAAAATATTTGCTAAATAATTGCCTTACATAAGGCAATTATTTATTCATATATAAAGATGTATTTGAATTAGCTTTTTTCTTTCTTCGCTGTGACAATGAAAAAGCGCGGCGTCGAAATCTGCCACTCACCCGGTGTGATCGCAACATAACATTTTTGTTTCTTGCGTTTTTCATTTATTTTTGGTTTTGGTAGATAGCGATAATTCTATTTTTCCTAGAGTTGAATCTAAAATCATAGGCCTCCAAATTGCACTCGGTCTGTCAAGTCAAATTTGAAACAGTTTTAATTATATTTAGTGTCTAAAAATTATTTTATATTAAGTAATATTGAGTGAAAAATACACATCTCTAATATTTGTATAAAATTCGGCTTAAGAGCAATTGAATGGAGTAGCGAATTATATTATCTACTAGAATTATGTTTTAGAAGGCTTTAAAGGCTCTTTCCTTTACAATTAATAAGCTGGATCAATGCAATAAAATTAAACTTAATCAATTATCACGCTTTTGGACTGTCACCTTTATAATACAATTTGTTCGAGGAATCAATTTCGGGAAAATCTCGCTCTAGGTCAATTTCTATGAAAGATATTTAGGTAAATGGTAAAATAATTTGGAGCATTTTTTATACTTTTTTTATAATTGTGTTTATTATAATTTTTTTTTGTATTTATGCTCAATATAATAAAAATCTAAGTAAAAAGATTGCTTATTTTATAATTAGTGTTCATTCATTCATATTCCCTGTATTAAGATACAGGGATGTGCTAAGGCACACTACATGTTTTTATAAAACAGGGTAGATTGTTTCATTCGTTATCGACCATTCTGATATTTTATTTTTGTATTTAAATTTTTTTGGAGTAAACATGTACTGGCATATATAAATATAAAATAATCCAATATTAAAAAATATATAGATACAATACAGGAAAATACCGCTCACCATAAGTTTGTCAATTTTATAAGTTGTAGATATATCGTGGCCGGTTTTTTTTTATCAATAATATTCTTTATGATAAAAGCCATCAAGAAACTCAACAGTTTCTCCACTCAATATTTAGGGTACAATTTTATTTTTTAATACTATGGTAGTTTTTCTGCGTAGAATTCAAATTATCAAAATTAAAAACAATTTTTAATCGTTGCGGAATATTATTATAGAGACGTATACATAGTCATTGATCATGATTTAGTCATTTTTGAAGGCTTAATACTTACATAGCGCTTGCGCTTTACATAGCGCTTTAAGATGATACATAGATTTCAAGGCCTTTTTGAAAGATAAATATTGACCCATGTCGGGCGAGTCCGACTGATGAAACTTGGCTAGTTTCACTCATAACGAACACTAATTATTACTTTTCGTATATTTTCTAGAAAGATTTACTTAAGCTCATATTTTAACTGCATCTTGAATTTAAGATAAAGAGATTGAAATTGTATGTAGTATTCAAGTATAGTATAAAATTACACGTGTATCGTTCTGTCCTAGCGAGCACTGAACAAGGTGAGAACACGTTATTTTATTACTTATACTACAATGTAGATTCGCTTTACAATATAGATTATTGGAGAAGATAAAATGTTTATTTACTTTAGCACTTGGGAAGTGTCTATCTTTGGACGATTGAATTTGAAAACAAAAAAGATTTTAGAAACCGCAATGCCAAATAAATAACTAGATGGACTTGGATAAAACAACTTTGTTTCACATGTAAATGAATATTTTAATAGTGTTTCTATGTAACAATAGGCTTTGGATAGTTGAAGTATACTGAAAGTGCTCAACTCTGTTAAGTTAATTAATCACGCCTGCTGGAGCTACACATGCGTTAAACTGATGAATTAATGCAACTGCTGGTAATATTCTGTGGATATAGTTATTTTTTTTTAGCTTCACGCTATATCCCGCATATAGAGGGTACGCAGAGCGAATTTAGTGTTATAGATCGGAGAAATGAAAATATATTATAAAATATTTCATTTCCTGGAGTGGGAATCGAACCCACAATCATTCACGCTTGTGGCTTTGCGCCACGACTTTTCCCAATTTATTTTAATACATATATATAATTATATACTCAAAATGTAAATTTCAATTGTCACTACATAATTATTTTTCGACTCACGTATATTACTTTTCTAATTTCATCGAGATTTTGAATCTCTTTTTATAGAAAATTACCGTATTTTAATTTTCATTCTTAATTTAATTCTTACTCTAAAGTAAATCATATAATAGATCTTTCTATACGTATATAAAATTAATCTTTCAAACCACTTTTATTAAATTGGCTTAATGCTAAGGCGTATACTTTTACGGACAAAACGAGCTTACGAGCAGGAGGACCACCTGATGGATAGTGGTTACCTTCACGCATGACTGTCTCCATGAGTTGTGGATGCGTGGCTGGTCTCGAAGGTGAAGGTGTCAACACACTCGAAGGTTGAAAGCCCCCAAGTTGTAACGGTTAGGGAAAACCATAGGGATACAAAATATTTATTTATTTATAACATTTAGCAAAAAGCTACACAAGAGACAATTTGTACGATAATAACCCTTATCCCACAAACGTTGTTAACTATAAAAAAATAAATTACTAACTGTTGTAAATATATGAAACGGAGCAAAATTTACAATAAAATACAAAAAAAAAACTTATAAAGTAAAGTAATATAAAAGTGTGAGGGTGCGTGCTTTTGAAATTTAAGTTTCATATTGTTAGGATACGAATTATACGCTATATACGGATAGAAAATAGAAATTTTATCCGTTAAATCCGTTAAAATCCGGTAGATTCTAACGTTTACGTTAACTTTATTACATAGCGTTGGACTTAAATAATTAATATTTGAGAAGAGAGGCTTTATATTATCTGCGTTTAAAAGTTACACTAATCGTAGCTGTAGTTTTCATGGCTTCAATACATTCAGTTCAAATTCATTTAGGTAGGTTAAATAGATTGATTATATGGAAATGCAATGAAAATACAGGTTCTTGCAGTTAATTGAGCTTTCCATTTGTTTGTATTTTTTAATTAATTGTTTTATGTATAGTATGTAAATTTATACGGCTGAAGAACCGGTTGAGAAAATTCTGGTAGTTTATATGGTAGGTGAAGAAACAACATGTAAAGAAAGATAAAATACAATTTGTTTCTTTTTGTCAAAGCAACACTTGGCAGACCAGCTCAGATGTAGATATATTTAATAAGTATAAATATAATTATTAAATTATTTAATCAACTTATATTAATAAAAACTTATATAATATAGAATTCACCTCATATCTTTCATGAATATTTTTTACTGGTCATCTGCCTGGTCCCAAATAAATCCCTCAATAGGGCCTATTTTAATATAAATAGGCCAGAAAACCGACAAACTTTTAGAATAACCTTAATAATTCTGTTTTACCGTCTAAATATATCGAATTTTCGCGGACTCCTATATTATTATATTATTGTTATGTTTACAGGGACGGACTTAATACTTTGGTTTCATAAAAACGTTGACCTAAATATATATTAATTTCAGAACAAATATTAATTTGCCGATGAGATGAGAAAATTTATCGTAAGACTTTATACGGCTTCATGTTAATATGTTTCTTGAGTTAAATCGAAACGTGATTTATTGTATATTAATATATTTTAAGTTATTTAATCAAGTATATTTTGATTGTAATCTCACTCTATTTATCTATTGATAAATCGTTCAGGCACTTATCAGATAATACTTTCGCTATACAGTAATTAATCTCAAGCCTGCCTCTCATCAATCTCTGCACGACAACTCGCCATTTGCTACGATTAATTGATAATCGTAGAGCAAAATGTATCGAAACCTTCTTACAAATGAGCTGATATTAGTAAGCTTTGATATATTTCTTAATAGAATATAATATTTTTCTATCATAAATATAATATAATAGATATAAAATTAAAGTATATATGTATTACAGACTCAAACGTGACTTCGCTCGCTTAAGCTTATATGATAATATATATATCTTTTATAAAAAATTATTCATTGTCCTTTCGTAATAACTCTGAGAATATGTGCGTTAATGTTATAATGTATAATCTTGGCAGTCTGATGAAGGAGTCAGAAATAGTGGAACTCTAATCAAAATCAGTCGCTTGAATGCTATTATACAAATAATAACATAAAACCATATTTAATTTTTTAAAATCATATTTAAAGACACTTTGTTTAAATTTATTTTACATATACAAATTTAATAACAATACAACCTCGGTCAGCAACAGGTACTCTTCTAATCCATCACGATCATATGAATTGCAAATTTTATAAAATAGACGGAATCATAAATATATTGGTAATAAAGCTTTTAATTTATTTCCTAATGAGCTAAAAGATGAGCAGTTTTCAGCCCTGAAAACTGGCAAAATGATAAGAAAGTGGATTATTGACCTTTCACCCTCGATTATCAAAAGTTTATTTCATCCAGATCTGTGATAGGCTGTTTCGAAATTTTTGTTTTTAAAAAAAAATGTTTTCTTCCATTACTTCATATACTTTTTATTTAGTACATTATATGTGAGAAAATTTATTATGTACACGAGAATTAAGAGACTATTGTGATAATATAAGTAGACAAACTCGCAGGTCCGCGCACGGGCAATATGCCTTCTGCGGAGATATTATAATTGTTTTGAGTTATATATTATAGTTGTTTTGAGAAACTGGTTGCCCTTTATCCTGGACATAGAGCGGGTGGACTGAGTAACCCAATCTTATGAACGGGGTGTAAGGGTTCCTATGTTGATTTGTAATCTCGTTTGACTATGTCATAATATCTGTAACTAATTACACCTGTTAATAAATAAAAATAAATAAATAAAATACCTACCTACCTACTTTGTAGTCTTTGTGAAAATGTTTACAATTTTTATGTTCTCTTTTTAGTGTTTCAGTTAAAATAAACTTTCTATGATAAATCTTTATGTGACTATTATGCTACTAACTCGATATTTGGTTAACATTAACCATTTCTTTTTATTTTTTTTATATTTAGTACTGTACTGTAATCGTATAATCTCGGAAATTGGGCCGAAAGTAGATAACTTTGCTGTGCGCAGGATACAGTGTGAATCTTTAAAATATATTATATATTAATAAAACTAAAAATCTAATATTATATCAGCTTCCCGCTGTATCCCGTACACAGCAGGGTTGACAGAGGGAACCTAGTGTTAAAACACTCTGTTCCCTAGTTCCTGCCGAATCCTGGAAGCATTACGTTTTGAATGGCAGAACTCAACGCCGAGCTTTGACTCGACACACCAAAGCGAAGAAAATGGAAATATAAACGTATATAAATAAATAATATTTCAAAATTTATTAAAATGACTATGTGCATTTTTATTGTGCGAAAAGTGTCTTTAGATATAGTGAAGGTATTGAACAAGAAAATTGAAAAACGAGCCCGGTTTAATGGAACATGTACCTATTGCTCTCATTCGCAAATATTTGGGCCATATATTATCTTAATGTTTATTAGAAAATAAATGAAGCTCTTACTATATTATCTATAAACAACATCTAATGGATGTGAGTTTTATATCATGCATGCATTCCGTTATAACTTCGTCTACTGAATGGATTTAGATAAAAGCTTACAGTATAATTTTACGCTATACCTTATACATCAGAATAACACATAACTTATAATTTATGTATATATTTTGTGACCTATAAAATAATAATATTTTTAAGCTGACGATTCCACGTTTGGGTCGCTATTGGTGGATGAAAATAAAAATTAAAGATACGTAATAGTTCTGAGTATAACGCAAACATCACAAAATTAAATGACGACTCACCCTTTTGTGCTTAAGTTTATGAAGTTATAAAGTTTTGATCATTAATAATATTAAATATTTCATTTGCCAATAAAAATGAAACAAAAATATATATTTCTGATAAAGCAAGGATGACGTAATGAAATGTTTAGTTTTTCCCTTAGTTCTTTATACATATTATAAAATATTACAATGTTATTGTAAATCGTTAACAAATTGTACTGCTCTTTTTATATTATCTGACGATAAGATAATATTATCAAAAAACAATCAAAATACATAACACAAGAAAATTAAATTAAATACTAACAACATAAATGAGTTTTATCAAGCGTATAAGAATTTTAACACAGCTTGACGACATTAAACTTGGTGGTCAGATCGCTAGGACAATGTCTAAAGGCGCAGGCTCAAATTGCCGCACCCAGCCAGCCAGCACCACCTAACACCATGAAAGTAGACATAGAGAGCCTGGAAACCTAGAGTTACAACACTCCGTTTCCCAATTTCCGCTGAAATATCGATGCATTCCTTATTGAGTGGAAAAACTCTGCGCAAGCGCTTTGCCTCGTTGCCAGAGCGAAAAAATAGAAATATTAAATTTCATTAATTCAAATGGGAATCAAACTCACAACCATCGCATGCTTATGCCCCTGTGCCACGACGGCCTCAGAAGTAAAACTAATCTAATATGTATAAAACTATTTAATTACAGTTAGAAGCCTAGAACACACTAAACCTGACATTTTTATTACTACTAAATGTGTTTAAAGTGATTTATTAGATTTCCCCCTTTTCGTTACATCGAAGAACTCATGAAATGTAGTAGTGTAATAGTTTTAAGTCGCTGAAAGACATTTTATGTCGTGAACTAAAATTAGTTGGACAATTTAATTAAAGAGTATACGTAAATGTCCCTGTTAGATATAACTTTTATTTATATTATATTTAATGCACATAAATATATACTTCTACACTATTATATAAAGTTATCGCTAATGTATTTTCTATAATTTTGTATTATTCTTTATCAAGATAAATATATAAATTAAATAATAAATATAAAAAAATAAATATGTGATGGAGGGTATACGATGAAAATAAAATAATAATCGCTCAAAGAAATTAAAATATTTAAATTTAAAATATTAAAAATATTATAGAAAAGTCATATTATGATAAGATATATAACTAACATTTCACTACGCAAAAAATTATATAGAAAAATTTCATTTTTACGAATGAACGAAAAATTCACATACTATTGCAAGAAATAACGTATTTCTTTTTTCTGTAGCCCTACCAGCTACATCAATATATACTGTTCCGGTTTACAAAATCAGTGGAATCTATTATGATCCTTTCATCTAAAACATACATTGTGGAGATCCTCTTTATATGAATATTCTTTTATTTATGTAAAAAAATAGTCTATCCCAATGCTCCCCTAAAGATAATGATATGGTCCCTATGGGATAAGCGAGGTGCGATTGGGGCTAAGACGTTAGCTGAAATTGCTAGTAAGCACACGTGATCTTTCTAATATACTAATAACTTTCTAATATTCTAATACACTACTTTTTCCATTGCTGATAAGTTTTCAGCAGGCTGAAATCTTATTTTATTTTTCTAAATGAAATTCGCGCCGACCTCTCTGCGGCTGTCACCTGAACAGGGCTCTTTTGATCTTGATTAATGCGATTTTCTAGTCGCAAAATTTGTACCACTAATGCTGTTTACTCACATTTTATTTCGTTAAGAGTTTTTTTAGTATATAATAAATATTTTGATAAATCTATAATGATAATTTTGATATAATGTATAAATCTATAATGAGAATTTTGGTATAATATATATTATTTTTCTATTATAAAATAATTATATTTGGGATATTATGTTTGTCCTTCACTGAGATATTTCACGTATATTATGACATTCATAAATAAAACAGAATAATATGAAAAAAATATATAACAATAACATATAGATATATAATATAATCATGATCTGAATTCTCTAATATGATTTATTTGCCCTACATAAAACTCATAGTTCTTTTTAAGTCCCGATTTAGTTTATACAAAGTGTTTTTATCATCATTTTAAATGAAACCACAGCTTTAACTACTCTAATAAAGCCTTATACAATTTAAACAAAAGAAATTTTGCCAAAAATGAAAAATATATTTTTTCAAATAAAATAATTGATAAAATTCTAATCTGTATATAAAAAGATTTTTTAAATTAAAATTTTGTATGTAAATTATGAGGTTAAGATAGCATGCCACAATGTAAAACCAATAGTACAATAGAAAAGTAATGTAAATAAAATTATATATTTGCAGGGTGGAACCACAGGCTAAACCAATTTGTTACAGAAAAATCTTATCTAAAAAGTAATTTAAATTGAAATATGACAATACAGAGTCGTTGAAAATAAATAAGACGTTGATAGATGTTGACGAAGTGTCGAGTTTGTTGAACTTGTTGCGTAAAAAATATATATATTTTTTTTTGCCTAAGTGTAAGCGTACATGTAAATATATTTTATTACGTAAGACTATTTTTAATACGTGTTTTATTTTGTCATTTATAATAAAATATGACTGTAAAGGGTGACAGTGTATTTCATTAAATTATAATTTTGTAGCAAAAACTCCTTCAATCCGGACCCCCCCATTATCAGGACCTACAACCTACCTTTTACAGAAGTCTGTCAAGAAAAGATTTCAATACATACGTAGATTTAAGTATTATTCGATGCTCTATAATTATTGACGAGCTTGTATTATCTGTGACAATTTTTAACTAAATTAAATCGAGTACCCTTAACCGATTTCAATTATTAAATTAATAATTGTAATCGGTTAGCGTGATATTGAGTTATTCGTCCATTGGTCCCACACATTATTAACGCGAATTTGAAACTTATGTGATTTATTCATGAATACCATTGTCAGAAATAGCCAAAATTACAATGGAAATTTCACACGGGAAGCACATGCATCCAAATAAAAAAAGAATCATCAAAATGGGCTTACACAGTTAAAAGTTCTGATATAACAAACATAAAAAAATACAGGCGAATTGATAAGCACCTTCTTTTCAGAAGTCGGTTAATAAAAGAATACTTGTAACTATTTATTTGAATATCAAAATGTTATAAATTATGTTACCAAAACTGAATAGAAAATCTAATGTTATTTACATTGTGTAATAATATATTATGAAATAAAATATTTATTTTTAATTAATTAAAACATTTTGAAAGGATAGTCTTTATTTCTTGATTTTTATGATTCTGAACTAATTACAAGCGACTTTAAAACTTCAATACCGTAATAAAACCAATAAGACAACGAATCGATATATATTAAGTGGATAATGTCGTTGAATGATTCATTGAAATAGATTAATGAAAGGATTCATTAATGACTTTTCACGCTGTATCCCGCACATAGCAGGGTAGAGAGAGGGAGCCTCAACATCAAAGTGAAATAAATATTTAATTCCTTTAAGTGTGTATCGAACCTACAACCGTTACGTCAACCCAAAGGCACTGCTCGCAGCGAATGTAAATATTTACAAAATATGTGACACCAGCTGGAAGACACATCGTGTAATCAAACGTTTTTAAAGCATTCGGTTTTACTTGCGGAAATATTTATCTTTCACGTACAGGCATCCCTCTGGCCTCGTTACGCTGGTTTCCTGAAATACGTTTACGTTAGGTAACATATTGGTACGAATTAGATATAAAAAGTCATAATAAATATTGTAATAAATTTCACTGTAAACGCGATAGTTGTGGGTTCGATACCCACTCGGGAAACTGAATTATTATTTATTATTGTTTTCATTTCTTCACCCTGTTAACAAGAGGTAGGGAGGCGTTGACCATTCAACACGCAATTCTTCGAAAATTAGGTGGTAAGTGGAGAACGGAGTGTCTTAACACTAGGTGCCCTCTGCCTACCCTGCAATATGTGGGATCCAGAGTGAAGTTGAAAAATAAACGAATCATTTTTTGTATTTCTGTATCAGTAGAAAAATTATAATATAATATTTAATTAATATTTTATTCAAGCCTGAGTATTTTAGGAAGATAGAACTCGCGGGAGGTAGCTCCAGTGAATCGTTTTCCGACTCACTGGCGCTGACGCCGGTCCAGTTGAGGAAATTTTTTAATATTATTTCCTAATTTTTAAATAAATATTCATCAATTTCCATTCTCGTTATTACAAGAAAGAAAATTAATTATGAAATTTAGTAAATACAAATCTGACATAATTATATTGTGATGTTATTCTTTACTTCTCAAACAATTAGTTTTGATTATTATTTCCATTGTGAACATATTCTCACAAATATATATTTTTTGATGAGGCCGTCCTGCTATGACGGTGTGACTGTAACGCGACGGTTGTGGGTTTGATTCCCAGTCGAGGGAATGATATGTTATTATAATTTATTATTAATATTAAGATTTTCATCTGCCTATCCTGCTCCTACCTCTGCCTATCCTCAACGCTGCGCTTTATCTCAACACCAGAGCGAATAAATTCATTTTTTCTCGAGAGAGAATCAAACTCACAACCCGTCGCGTTTACTGTCACAAATTTATGACCGTGCACCACTTTTTCCACTCACGATTGAATCGTCAATGCCATAAGACTTTATTAATTTATTATTTGCTTTTAAGCGCGTAATTTATCAAATGAATTTAATATACCGTTCTCCTCGAAACAGTTTAGTCGTTATACAATATACACCAAAGCGTTTGATCGAAATTGGATTATAAATCCAATTTCAGTCATCCGAAATAACTCGTAGTTATAACTCTTGAAGTATGACAGTTAATTGTATTAGTCATTTATGTGTATTATCATACTTATTGTTATTATTTATTTATTTATTTATGTTACTACATCACTGCCAACGTTATGTACCTCGGCTCTTACTTTTACTTATCATTTAACTAATTCTTTCTTGTGGGTTACAAAGTATGTATGTGGCTCCTAACTACAAGTGCCACAAAGGCAAAATGAAAATATTTGAAATGCTAACTTCTAAACCAAATTCTCTCATCTACGAATCATACATTTGAATCGAAATTTAAGTATTATGGCTCTTATGTATACGATATAGGCAAATACGTACTTATTATAAGTGTTGCGTGTTGAGTGGCAGAACTCAACGCCGCGCTTTGCCTCGACAACAGAGCGAAGAAAATGGAAATATAAACGTAAATAAATATTTCACTTCCTCGAGTGGGAATCGTACCGACAACCGTTGCGTTACAGTCACACCCTTGTGCCACTGCGCCACGACAGCCTCAAACTTAAACCTCTCAAAACATTTATTTGTTATATAAAATAACTTTGACGAAAAGCTGTCCTAAATAATATTTGCACTCAAAATAATTGATTGTGGACTGAAAAGCTACTGTCAGAGTATAAGCATTATTTGAGAAGCCTGCGCATTAGAGATATTCTCTGTTGGTATATCGAATTTAAACACATTCTTCTTATGTGTCTTTGTTTATAGGTGATAGATAAACTTGTATGCTTGTAAAAGTAAGTAAAGTGAAGTACTATTGATATACTGAGACATACTGCTCGTGTTTTGTGTTTTTACTTTTATTTAGTAAGTCAGTATGGAGGCCAGTCGTGTCGAAGAAAATCGCGACATTGAGTTCCGCCACACAACACCCAATGCCTATAGGATTGGGCGGAAAGTAGTCCCTCTGTCTACCTTACTGTGTGTGGGATACAGCGTGAACCTGATTTATTTTAATTTTGTTTTTGATCTGACTCGACTTTAATCGACTGAGAATGGAAATTCTTTAAGTTGCATTGCAAATGTTCACAAAATTAATTTCGACATTTTAGTAGAACAACAAAATTACGTAAAGACACCTACCTGCCCTATCTTGAATACATAAGAAAAGTCTCATAGAGAAATCTTTTTAATATTTTTTCGTTTTTAATTCAACTTTAAGATGGGGGATGTCCGAACTCAAAGCCGCATTTTTTCTACTAAAGCGAATATATTTATTTATTTATTTATTTATACAGGCAATCGCCCAATTACAATTCGACTACAAAATATATATTTAAATGTATGTTTAAAAATATTTTTTTTTCACTAAAGTAGGAACCGAACCCACAACCATAAGACAACGTCCACGCGCCACGATAACTTCAAATATTTTTATCAATAGATTGTATTAATAAGCTATTATTTTATTTGTGGCAAGCAAAAAGTTGATTCGGGCTTATCTAATTTTTATACGGAAAATATTTTTTGTAATAAGGAAGAAAGAAAAGTTGGGGATTTATATGAGTTTGATCTTTATCACATACATGCGTTTGGACGAACAAAACCTGTTACAAAAACAGCTTTTACGACACTATCACAGTTTTTCTTGGCACATTCTTAGTCGGAGGGCTCTGTAGGCGAAAAAGTTCTTTACTTTCTTGGAATCATTTGTTTTTCTAATAATAAATATAATGTTAGTTTAAGTATATACATCGTTTAATTTTTTTATTTCACTTCTGTGTTTCCTATAAACATTGAAGCCAATCGTGGTGCAGTGGCACAAGGGTGTGACTGTAACGCGACGGTTGTGGGTTCGATTCCCACTCGAAGAAGTGAAATATTTATTTACGTTTATATTTCCATTTTCTTTCTCGGATGACAATGCCATATTAATATGACATAAAGCTGTTCCAAGACGACGGAAACTCAGGTCCTCCCTTACAAACACAGCAACCCCGGCATGACGTAAAAAGTTATGTTCTATTTTGTAGCCGGGGTATTGGAGATAGGCTGTGTGATTTGAGTCTCCGTCAGGAATAGAAAGTTTGGCCTCGCTGTCTCGAGATGGTGGTGGACGGCATTTAAGGTGGTGTGAAGACACCTAATGTTGCAAAAGTCCACGTTCACGTTCAAAGTAAATAGTGATCGATTTATTCTATCATTAATAGTTTTTAAATGGGGGCAGAAAATAGTTTTCGCGCCACTCGAAAAACCCGACTTATAAAGTATCTTATCGTAAATATATGCGGCATCTAGTCTGGCAAGTATGGCAGACGGAGCGCGATACCGCGCTCCTTGAAAAGTTAGCAAACAGCATTGTTTACCTTACAAGTGAGAGCCACTTTGCATACTTAACGTTATGTATTATATATTTTATTATGTATTTGGTAGATTCAAGGTACAAAAGTCGCTCTGATTAAATTAACGCAAACTTGACCGCTAACTGTAATTAAGTCAAGGAAATATTATCTTAACGACTTAGGCCCGAACTCTATCGTCCTTTGAAGACCAGCGGTAACTTGATAATGCGATAAACGGTTTGAATATTAAATTAAAATAAGGCCTTTAAGTACCACTACATTCAAATAGTCTTAAGATAACATGTCTGAACCTAGTGCTAGGTAAACCACTAAATCGATATACTTAAATTATATTATAATATTTACCTACTTGCTCTACTTGTATCATGTAAATCCATATTTTATATACTTCATCTAAAACGGCATCAAGTAAAAAACACAATTTTAACATAAAATTTTACACTTGAGGCAATTGTAATAATTATTTCTTCAATTTCAATATTTACGACAATCTTTTAAATATCAACATCGTTGAAACCGACCTTATTATTTGTAACAGGAAAGGGTTAAGGTAAAGGATGAAATTAAGTCTGCACATGGTACATTAATATAAAATCAAGCTTGTATTGTGTCTGCAAGACTTTTGCCCATTTTATATTCTTAGTTGGCAACAAAGGTGTCGTAATTTTTAAATAGAAAAACCACCTCAATCTATTTAATAATTTATTAATTAAAAATTATAATAGATAATAGAATACAATGTCTCGAAAAGACCCGCCCAATTTTCGAGACATTGTATTGAGGGGCGGAAGACCACCTTGGGCTGTCTTAATTAGAAACAGCCACGATTGTAGTCAGATGCCGGGCCACTCCGCGACTACGGCATTTGTAAAATATTCATATAAAAAAATTCAGTTTTTGTGAAAATTAAACTTTCCATAAAATATCCCAAGCATATTACAATACTAGGAACTTGCTCGCGGCTTCGCCCGCTTGCATTACACAATTTTGGATTTTCTCATCTGAACCCCATACATTGATAGCTAAAGTTTCAGTCAAATTCACATTTCACAGTCTCCTTACCAACATTATTTTTTTTATGAATGTATTGAAATAAAAAACATATGGTTGGCCAAAATATAACAATGAAAACTGCTTTTAAATCGTTTACAAGATTAGTAGTATGAACAAACACAGAGACAAAGGAGCAAAAATTTTAAAATGCATTGTTATGGATATTATTACTATAAAAAGTGACCCCAACAATGGATTTTGTCGTATATCTACCATATAGAGAGAAATGAGTGACTATTTTAATATATGTATACATAATGTAATTTTAATTTAGTGACATAAAAATTGAAGATTGCTTTGTACAGTTTCAACTAATTGATATAACTGAGACGGTAACATATTAAACAAATTGTAACAAATTTAATCCACATTACACAGAAATTGTTACTCATATATCATTAATTAAATCACCAATCCACCAAAACACTAAAGTGTTTTCAACATTACTTGAATATTTCATATCACTATTTACTATTTCTGCACTATTTATTGTCACTTCACATTCTTCTATTTCCTTTTTGATGTCATTTTGTAACACTGCTATAGGATCATTAAAATGGAACTGACCCGAACCAGTCGCCAATATAGGTCTTATTGGATGTATCGATATACTATTGCAACAGTCATTATGTAAGGGAAACTGAAACAAATATTAGAAGTATATATTATGTGTGTTTATAGCAAAAAAATTGAATACAAAGCATTACAATTGGATTGTATATATTTTATTTAAAAAATGATAATAGCAACTATAAAGAAAACTTGATAATTAATAGTTAATTCTGGTTGGTTTAACAAATTAAAGTTAGTAAAATACAATATTTAGGTTTTTTATTTTGGCTCAAAATTAACACAACAAAATTTGCCACTTAATTTAAAATACTTACTCTAAACGTCGCATTATTTTGGCTATCGTCAGTCACATCCAAACTATCTTGCCAATTCACTTTATTGACATCCCACACATTGACCACACCATATGTACCACCACTAACTAAATACTTCCCACATGGTGATATATCAAAATAAATCCTTTGATTTGTGTCCACTTCTCTAGTTAAAATATTTAAAGGTCTATTATAATAACGAATATCCCATATTAGTAGTTTATTATCCTTTCTGGACCCAGAAACTAATTTTGTGCCATCTGGTGTAAATTTTATATGTGTAACACCACCTGTAATGTTATGAAAATATATTATAATGAAAAGTATAAATAGATTGAAATAGAATGAACACAGCATCTGACAGTAAATGCATGGTTCAATTTGATTCCCTCGAGGGAATGAGTTATATTCATTCGTTGATTGAATGACAAGAAAGGCATAGAATTCCACCACTCACTCAAAACATAATATCTCGAAAATTGTGTGATATGTGATAGTTTTTATGCACTAGATTACTGCTGATTACACATTGCTATGCAGGAATATCAAAATGGGAATAATAACTGAAACCAAATACACTCAACATGCAAGAAAATAATTTTTAAAATGTTATATAAAATTTGTGTTATACAAAAAAAAATTAGTAAATAGTATTAAGAAGTCAAATGCAAGTTGGACTCTCCAACATTAAAAACTTAAATTTGCATATTTATGCATGCACTCATTATATTTGAAATGAAAAATAATACATTTTAAGGATTTTTCTGTGATATACAATAAATTACTAATTTTTGAATATTTTTTCCTATATTTGCAATGTCCTCTGGCCCAAAGTTTAATAAAAAATAGGAGGTCTATTTGAAGACCTGAGGTCATGATAGCTTGACCTCGAAAGTAAAACAATTACCAGAATGTCCATGCATTTTCCCAATGCTCTTGAATGTACCCATTTCTGTGGTATTATAAAGACTTATAGATGTATTCCAAGATCCTACTGCTAACAAATTTCTATCAGTTGCCAAACATGATGCTGGGGAACTAATTCTATGTTCTGAAAAATCTCTTCCTGGCCTAGAAATGAAAATAGATATATTAAAACATTTATGAATAGTAATGTACTGAGGGGACTAAAATATTTGAATGTTGTTCAATATTATAAATAATATATTTAATTTTTATTGAAAGTTGTCAATTTTATAATAATACTAATATCAAATGCCTTTTCCACCTGCATCTTTTTAACTAATTGCATTTTCATTAATATTTTTAATTTACTTTATCAATGATAGTTTCTTTTTTCACAAATAGCCTTAGTAATATACACTAAGTAAAATTTTGTCAAATCATTGATAGCAAAAACAAATATCAATTACTTCTCTACATCAAATGTCCTCAATACTTTTTTGTATCCAGCAATGATTCTGTTGCCTTCTGGATTAAATGTAACACAAAGAGCTGGTTCCATTTCATCTACAGCATTGAATCCTCTGTATGAACTTCTTAATGAACCATCAAAAGCATCCCACAATTGTACAGGTGCATTTTGTCTAGTTGTAAGCCAGCTGAAATATTTATTAAATAAGTTTTAT
The DNA here is from genome assembly GCA_037355905.1 of Heliconius aoede. NCBI lineage: Eukaryota > Metazoa > Arthropoda > Insecta > Lepidoptera > Nymphalidae > Heliconius > Heliconius aoede. The sequence goes on from JBAIZZ010000269.1 coordinate 1,607,193, forward strand.
CTTTCCACTTTATCCCACATATAACAAAAAAGGCTGAGAATCTGATCTTTTACCCACTCTCAGAATTTTTGAGTTAAAGAACCCAATGCCACAGTTTGTCATATCAAAAAAAGAAATTGTTATTTTGAGTGGAAATCTTCACATGTCTTATCAAGCCCACTAATAAATTTACTAAAAATATTTTAACATTGTACTAAAATATTAAGAAAAAATGAATTTTCACCCACATGGCTGCTTACTTGTTACTGTTTTTTTAATAAGGTGTTTTTAATAATAATTATATCTTAAACTAAAACTCACCAACAAGTTTCAGGGAGGTTAGAATTCATATGAGGATACCAACAAAAATCATAAACAAGCCCAGATTCCTTTACATGTATTACAGAGTCTAATACATCAATACTTCTGTCAGCAGATACAGATCCAAAGTAAAGATCTTTAGGTAATTCAGTAACATGAACTCCATCATTATTGACTACTGTTAGGCAACAAGTACCGTCCGGAGACCATTTACAACCTCGTAAATACGGCTGGACGTCCTGTCTAGCATTAATTGCACGAGACCAAGAAGAATTGCATAGTTCTAATAAAGTTTTTGTAGAGAATAAAGGTGAATATTGAATAGTATTTATTTCTTCAGTTTGTATGTTTTGTTCAACTGGATTTGTTTCGGTTTCATCGACTATCATACTCTCCTCCATTTTACTTTTTTTATATTATAATTTTTACTTCATTTATATCTCACGTAATAGATAAAAACATATTGTGTGAATGCAACGCTGTTCCCTCAAAATACAAAATAAAATGTCACTTGTCATTCGAATTACTTTCCAATTTACGGTGTAAAATTGTCTTAAATAAGATAAATTTACACTTAAAACATAATACAATATATAATAATATTAACAACAATATATGATAAGTATTGTATTATAAGTCAGCTTTTATATAAATTTACATAATCTTTATATATTTATATATACCATGTTTTATTACGTACATATCAGCTGCTTATCCGTCACTCTTCTGTCAACGACATTTAATCAATCTATGTTTATCTTTCGCTCGGTTAGGTCGTGATTTCTTTATGGGAATCTGAAAAATACGTGATATAATTTAAAATAGCAATGAATAATAACAGCAAATCTAAACGTAAAGTTTTCTAGAAGTAAACAAATTATTTTTGAAACTGAAATACAAATATCGTATTGTAAGAATACGATGATATTTGCTCACGGAATATTTTGTAAATACATTTCGTGATGATTTTTGTTAGTTCTTAACAATTTGGTTTTTATGTACGTAATATTTTGCAGATGAGTCTTAGAATATTAATTCGTGGATTGCGTTCCGCCACCGGTAGTGGAAAATTTTATAAAAATATGGAGTTCTCGGATCCGCCTGCTAAAGCATCATTATGCTGCGAAGAATCTGTCGATAGTGCTCCTCCAACATACGCAATGTATGAAGCTTTGAAAGACTCCTGCCAAAATAATGCTACATACTTCCAGCCTGATGATAGTGAGAATGGACAAAGACTATATCAAGGATTCATGACACTAATTGATCACATAGATACAGTGTGGCCCCTCGTTGATCACGTTCGAAAGGTACGTTTTTACTACATTGATTTTTGTGACATAAATATCAAACCAATAAATATCAAAACCTAGCCATGCTATGGTAAATTAAATAATTACATTACCATTAGCTTCTATGGTGTAAAGCTAACTGGAGCAAAAAATTGTATTCCTTTCTGAATAATTAACTTGATATTTTTTATATCTCAGTAACTATGACTACCACATACTGTATTTGTATGAGAATTTAATTTCGTTCACTGTTTTTGAATTGAATGTATTTATTGCAAGATTTTTTCAACATTCTTTTCCTGCAAATGTGTTAGTTATACAATACAGAAAAAAACTTACATTATAAGCATAAAAAATATTATGTTGCAATATTTTTATTCCTTCTCAATATACCATGAATGCCATGGTCGATGAAAACCAACACAAGATATAGACTTTTTTCCAAATGGTGAAATATTGATTTCAAAAAAACATTACTGTTTTTAAACTCAATAATTGTTTACCAATTTTTGAACTTTGCCATCCTATTAAATAAGTGTGATTCACTTTAGAGACCATTTTAGTCCATTTTGATAAAATTCTGCAGGTTTTAATTGCTTACAACTTGCTCGAGATAAGTCTTACACATGTTCAATTATAATTATCTAACCATGTGTTCAATAGTAAATAACATTTACAGATAAATTTTAATTGTTTACTCATTTTCATATGAGCATCACAAAGAAAATTATTGTGTTATAATTTGGAAAACAACTTGATGCTGTAGCGGTGCAGCATCATCTGCTAATAAATGTAATAATAGTTGTGTGTTTGCGTTCCATATAGAGGAAAAGATTATTTTTATTTCTTTGCGGTGGTAACAAAATATAGAGTGGGGAAAGGACAGTTAAAATAATATAAATGCATCTTGTCATGAATGAATAAATATAAAATAAAACAATAATGTTTTTTGTAGTTACACAAAAACAACAAATTGTTGATGTGTAACTATTTGAGCCAACTTGATCCAGTGGACTGAGTCTATTTGGAAGAAAGGTTGTTATAATAATATATAAGATCACAGTATTGAGTTTTTCTCCTCAACATGAATTGCCTAGAATTCAGTTAACTCTTAAAACTATGCTCTCTCTGCCTACTTTTTGTGGGCAGATAAGAGTTTTAAGCAGGAAAAAAACAATTTTCCTACATAGTTTAAAGAAATATTCAAGATAAGAAGAACCTATATAAGTTAAAGAACTATTCATTAAATAGAATTTATTATGGCTTAAGTATTAGTTATGGGTCAACTGCTGTTAATCATAGTATATTGATTTGTATCATGATTCACAACTTACTTATACTATATCAGTAGTAAATAACATAATTTATTTAATAATTCAATAATATTTTAAAGTACTCATATTCATACGTGGTGTTATTTACACCTGAAATAAAAAAATATATAATATATGAAAAAATTTAATCGGAATTTCGAAAGCCATGATGTACAACGGGAAAGGATCGGACTGTAAACACGGTAGTTGTGGATTCAGGGGACTAAAAAATTCACTATTTTCTATATATACTACTTTTATATTTAAAAAACCTTGTCTAATCCGATAATAAATATATATATTTTTTTCAATGTTCATATAATATTTTTTTTCGTTGTTAATCCTGTAAATTTTAATTCTTTAATTATAAATTATTTAAATGATATATCGAAGTAACTTCGCAAATTGAAAAAAATATTTGTGACTGCACATACCTACTTGCATAAAAAGTAAGATGTCATGTATATTGTGACCTTTACGTCATCGAAACAAGTTGAAAGACGTCTCATTTTTCAGACTGCTCATACTTTTAAAGTAAAGAAGATACTTACACATACAAATCTTACATTTTTCTGATTATTGTACACTAATGACCGCCCGCATCCTCGTTTAGCGTGGACAGGATCGAACTTAGTACCATCGCCGATACGCATCAGGCGCTGCGCCACGATGACCGCCCCAATTTACCATACGAGGCAGGCATTATTTATCAGTCTACTTAAGGCTAGTCGTGGCGCAGGGGCGCAAAGTGTCACGGTTAACGCAACTGGTTGTGGGTTCGATCCCCAATGGAGGAAATAAAATATTTAAATTTATATTTTTATTTCTTCGTTCTGGTGTAAAGGCAAAGCGCGGCGTTGTGTTCCACCACTCAACCCGCAATGCCTTCAGTATTTAGCGGAAACTGGGGAACGGAAGTGTCTTAATGGGAACAGAATGTCTTAACACTAGGTTATCAGGCTAGCTCTCTCTTCCCCATGTGCAGAATTGTGTGCAGCTAAAATATATTTCAACGTATATTTATAACTGTATAGAATAGAAGGTTCTACTTAAAGGAAAAATGTGTGTCTTTCTACTTTCAAGGTTCTGGTACATTCCATAATAATTAGCACGTGCAATTTTTCTCTATTATGAGCAATGTAATTTGCGAAACATGTTTTCTCTTATAATACCAGTACGATAACACGTTTAAAATAATTGGTTATATATATAATAAAATAATTTTTTTAGGCTTTGCGTGATGCGTGTCGGAACACAACGTCGAGTTTTTGGCTCGAGTGGGGATCGAACTCACATTCGTTGTATTGCAGTCACACTCTTGTGTCCCTGCTATTTTATTGATTGAGATAATATTAGGAATATTTGTTAAACATTTAAAAGATTATTCTTAGATTTTTGTTTATTGGCTTGAATATGACGCGTTTTATGCGTTTATTACAACTACAGAAAAATATATTTATATTTAAAATAAGTTGCCTATTCAGTTTTTGAATATAATTTCTAGTTATTGTCTAGTTATAATATAGTTTTGATTTGAAGGAACACACACACACACTATTATACTCAAACCTTATTAGAGAAGTATATATAGTAGCTTAACTGAACATAACAATTTTTGTTGTAGGTAGCGCCGTTATATGATTTCGATAGTAAGTCACCAGGAAATGGATACAGGAGTTTCGTTTCGGTGGTGGACTCTTGCGTGTTGCACGGTCTCAAGCTGAGCCGTCAAGTTTGTACGGGCAGAGACGCTTTGCTCTTCCGTAAGGGATACTTTGTGAAGTAAGTCCCCATTAACTTATTAAGTACTTATTTATCAGTCATTTTTTATTTTTCTACACTTAACTCTGTTTTTTTTGGAAGCGATAGTTAATTTCAATTAGAACTTTATGTAACATATATATAAATCTCCGATCATAGTTATTTGTAAAATACTAGAATTACGAATAATAAAATATAAGAAGATAAGAAATATTATTATCATCTCAATAATTCCGGCTCCATTGGGGTCTTGACATACTCTTGTTCTGGCCGAATCTTGATTGGAATTGGCCAAATTGTTGAATTTAAACGATCCGTGACGTTGTTATTTTAATTTTTAATAGATGTTTTTATAAATAAAAATCAAGTAAGTACTTTGGTGTTCTTATCTAATATCGTACAGTTGGCAATTTATTTCAACAATGATAAAATTTTATATCTTTTTTAGTGTAAAATTTTTAAATCTAAATTGAAGTGCAACGTTCCCAATTCTTGCTACTGAATTCAACACGCGGCGTTAAGTTCTGCGATTCAACACGGAATGCTTCAGAATTCGGCAGAAAATAGGGAACGGGTGTCTTAACACCGAGGTTCCCTCTGCCTACCCTGCTGTGCAGAATACAGCAGTGAAGCTGAAAAAAAAATTACACATTTTATATTTATTCCATTAGATTTTTGTTTAAAATCACGAACGATCTCAATGTCATCAGTGAAAATCCCATAAAGCGGAAATTTTGAATG
>JBAIZZ010000269.1:1612699-1636583 GCA_037355905.1 Heliconius aoede
GGTGTCACATCGCCAAGTTCTATTTTAGCTCTGAAATATCAAAAGTATTCTATTAAGTCACGATTCTAGTGATACCAAGCAGGAGTACTTGAAAGCGCTGTAAGGATCGAAATTTCAGCGGAGTCAAAAATAACACGTTAAACAAAGTTTCCTTTGAAATTATTTATTGAAATTACCTAGTCATTTTTAATTATTTTTTTTGTTTTACACTAAAATTTTAAAACTAATCTAACACAGTTATATCACACGAGATCACTCCCGCCATCTACCATATTAGCTAACTCGTTCACTCTTGAACATTAAGGGAGTTGACAGATTTCACGCAACACATAATTGACAGTCATCAAGCAGTATTACAATATTGAATAATCGCTTATAATGATGTCATAATTTTTACATAATATACAAAACCTGGATTTCATACAGAAGACGATTTCCTTTACTTCTCCAAAATGTACCTTTTTAATAATTATTCCTGATAGAGTTTGCATATTTGGCATTGTCTTTTGGTTACCCATTTATAAAAGTGTAGTAGTTATCACTATTAAGATAATCTTCTTTATATAGGTACTGTAATATATAAAACAAATTTGTACCTATCGAAAACTAAAATCAATATATTACGTATATTGATTTTTGATATTTACCGTACATTTTACATACATTTTAAAATATACATATATTGGTATTAATTTATTACCATACTATACTACAATCTGTAATTCTAAATACAGATAATATATTAAGCGTTTTAGCGCTATTTTCAAAAACATTCTATAGAATTTGAATTATTTTTCGATCGAATATTTAAGAAAAATAAATGCTAGTGAGAGACATTAAAACGTAAAGATGCTATTAAGTAAGTTGCAAAACATTAATCTAAGAGTTAAAAATGTTTGGAATAGAAATAAATTCCTTGATTGGCAAGAAATTCGCAGACACATTGCCAATAATAACGTTCAAGTATCACCCCCGACTGAATCATCCGCTACTCAAGTAGCACCAGTGAATAATGAAGTGAATGTTTATCAAGCCGTTCCAAGAGTTGTTCCTGTGCTTTTAAGAGATAAGGAGCCCATAGTATTGCCTTTTGATGAAGTGCCAGGACCAAAATCTTTAAAATATCTATCTATCTTTCGTAATTATTTCTCAGAAATTGGAACACAAATGACAGCTAGCTTTTTATTATTTGGCCTTAATGTTGGTTAGTAAATAGAATATTTACATTTAGATTCAATGAATATGTATTATATACGTATATATTACGCAATACCTATATTTCACACAAACTACACATAAAAACTAATATTTTAGGTTCACTCATCAATAACAGGAAGCAGATTCGTGATTTATCAACTCTTTTTGATCAATACGGTCCCGTAGTGCGTTTCATAAGTCCCGTTGGCGGTGATATAGTTCTTATCAACCATCCAGAGCACATACAAAAGGTATTCAACATGGAGGACGAATATCCCGTTCGCTCCACATTGGAATCGCTCGAGAGATTTCGAACGGAACATAAGAATCACGCTTATGCTGGAATATATACTGTGTTAGTAGTTTATTATCATTAATATAAAAAACGTTGGCCCTTTAATTATTTGTTTTGGGTATAATACAATTTATTGAGGCCATGAGGCGCGGGTTCAAATTGCGCTTGGTTAAATTTTTATACGTTATGATAATAAGTAATATGTATATGTTCCCTTTAAAATATATATATATTTACGTATTTATTCTAACTTTCAATAGCCACGGCCAAGAATGGGCCCGACAAAGGTCAATTATATACAGCCCAGCGCATGCCACAGTGACACAACACGCACAGGGAATATTCAACATATGCGATAAGCTAACACAAAAAATATACAACCTTAGGAATTATCAAGACGAATTGTCCAAAGATTTGTATAAGGAGTTGCACAAGTGGGCTTTTGATTGTATGGGTAAGAATATGTTATGCATCATTATTTTCACTGCGGTATTGAGCGCGAGAGTGTAAGTTCGATTTTCAATTGGGGGCAATTAAATATTTTCATTTATTTATGTAACTACCGACAGTCAACTGTGAACGTGGAGAACGGAATGTCTTAACAGTATACCAACCCTGTTATAAATGTGCGAGAAAGAGTGAAGCTAAAAAAAAACATGAAATCCTGCTCCTTTTGAAATAAATTTCATTCGTATATTAATATTTTCAGTTCGCTCTGGTAACAAGGTAAAACGCGGCGTTGAGTACGGCCACTCAACGCGTTCCTTCTGTCTGCCTTACTATGTGCGGGATACAGCGTGAAAATGAAAAAATATATAATTACAGGGCTAGTGACATTTTCGAAGAATTTTGATCTATTAGATACGGAATTAATATACAGTCAGTGTGATTCGTCGTGGATGTATAACAGTTTAGAGAAGGCGACCGACGCCATCATCAAGTGTGAGACTGGCCTACATTTGTGGAAGTTCTTCACGACCCCCGCCTGGTACTCTCTGGTTAAGTACTGTAGTGTGTTGGACAAGTGAGTGGCTTAAAAATTTTTTATATATTAATTTTAATAAACAAGTAATAACTTAATAATAACTTAACTTTAGTTTTGCTTTTAGTCTATTTCGTACATCTTACATTTGTTTTGTATTGTGTTTACAATATGTCTGCTGTCTTTTTGTGGGCCATAATGTGGGCTAATGATATTTTCTTGGTCACATCCTGACTTTAGTTTTGAACTTATGTTGTTTAATTTAATTCTTTTTTAGCTGTTGTGTTGTATTCTTTTTGTGTTAATATTCTCCTTCTTCTCATGTTAAGTGGCAGAACTGAATGTCTCGTTCCGCGTTTTCACCAAAGCGCGAAAATGATCCACACCCGTTTGCCGCTGCGCCATTATTTTATTTTATTTTCGGGGTCATTTTTTTTTTTGGTAAAGATTCTGGAGTAGGCCCGAACATATCCTGTGGCGACCCAGACCCTTGCTCATGCATGGGTAAAGTTGGTGTTGTAACAATTACATTTGCCATCATAAATTATTGAAGATATCAAAAGTACGAGCATACTGACATTAATTAAATTTAAGCAAAGGCATGTTTCAGCTTAATCGGCAAATACGTGGTCGAATCTGAAGATATAATTTCTGCAAACACTGAAAATGAACACAAATGTATGTAATATATATTTTTTTCTATCCCAATTTTACGTACTTTATATTATAATGAGAAAAAAACAGTAAAGGACAAGCAAATATTGTATTGTTTCTTACAGATTCATCATCACTGGTTGGTGCAATGTTGCTAAGTGAGAATAAGTTCAAAATCGAAGATATATCTACAATTTTAATGGACATGCTTTTTATTGGTGTTAATACTGTAATTATTAATTTAATTATAATAATAATGTAGATTACTACTTACTTGAAATAGTTGTTCACTGTTATTTTTGTATGTTTCGTAGGAACTTCCTACCACGTACCAATTAATAACTTGGGGACCTTTTTTTCTTTATTAAATCTCAATCCATGCTGTATATTATGCATACATACGTATTGTACCAAATAAACTACTTTTAATAAATTCTAGATAACGACCTCAATGTCGTTCTTGCTTTATAACATAGCGACACACCAGAGGTGCCAGCGTCAGCTGTACCAGGAAGTAGCCCACGTATACGACAACATGACGGTGAAGGACGCGGACAAGTTGAGAGAGAACACTCCGTATTTGCAAGCCTGCATTAAGGAGACTTTAAGGTTACTGCTATTTCTTTTAGCCTTTACGAAGTATCATATTAGGGTCGGAGAGTTGTGGCCGAACTGACCGCCTCTGGGCCACGGATGGCCATTAAAATGATTATCTTTTTAATCCAAATATTTCAACAGTACTATGACCCGTATTTAAAAAGCGTTCTCAACTTTAATACCCATCTTGAGATGCGGTTTTTATGCATTCACTCAAGTTTGGAACTGGATTAAAGTGTATGTAAATGGACATTTTTGTAGTTAAATCAATCATTTCTTTTGTGTATAACGATTGTGTTTATGTGTTGTAGACTGGTCGCACCCATTCCGTTGCTAACAAGGATCCTATCAAGAAATATTACTTTAGACGGATACAAGTAAGTATTCATAGTATGTGAGGTGTAATTTTCACTGATAGTAAGTATGCACTATATTAGTATAGTGTTGTTAGAATATAAGTTTTGTTTTTATTATTATATTATAACATGCACCAACCTTATATTGCCCTTTTTCTCTAAAACTATTCTATAAGGAAGAATAAGTAAATAGCTTCTTTCCACTTTGTTTAGCGTTTTGTGAACTTTCACAGATATTATAAGTCAGAACTCAACTCTGTTTCGTATAACTATTATAAATTAAATAAATAAAAATCAAATCAAATCAGCTTCATGTTGTATCCCGCATACAGCAGGGTAGGCAGAGGAAACTTAGTGTTAAGACACTCCGTTCCCCACTCAATGTCTCAAAAATTTAGCTAAAATATGGGGAACAGAGTGTACCTACTGACTTAGACGCAGAAAACAGCGTGAGCCTGAAATATTATTGTACTAAACAGAAATCTAAACGAGAACTTCTAGTAAAATTAGATCTTTTTAACATTTTGAAAGTGTTATTCGACAATTAGGAGAGAAACTACTGTAGTTATAACAAAGAATATACCTATATTCCAGCATACCGCGTGGAACCCTTATCATAATATCAACCCGCGACGCTTCTCTGAAAGAGAGCAACTATGACCACGCCACGCTATTCTACCCGGAGAGATGGCTAAAAACGGAGAGTAAAGAATATCATGCATTCAGTTCTATTCCATTCGGCTGTGGCGCAAGGAAGTGTTTGGGACAGAATATTGCTGAAAATATGCTTTCTCTGTTGACTATACGGGTAAATAAAATACATTGCTTGTTAGATTTAATGTTTCAAAAAACAGACTAATGTATATGGAAAATGCAGAATATATTAGAAAATATTTTTGTATAATAGTAATTGTTTATGTTCAGATCTTTGAACATTTCAAAACTTTAAGTACTAGCTCTACTCCAAAAGCTTTCTCAGTTTAACGATCCCTATATATAAAACGACATAGCAAAAGAGACGGTTTACAGAAGAATCATGTTCTCCTGTTCAGCTTACCAATTCAGCTTCACGCTGTATCCCGCACACAGCAGGGTAAGCAGAGGGAACCTAGTGTTAAAACACTCCGTTCCTTTTCAAATAGAAAAAATTATAAATGTATACTATATACCTATATTTATCACATTACTTTATTTTTTTATAGACAAGATGACACTTTATTCTGTTCTCCTGTGAATCTTCTCTTTTGACCATTCCCTTTTATTTGTAGGCACCGTAGTTATATACTACTTTCAATTCATAAATAATATAAATATATTTTTTTATTTCTCATGTTTTTTTTGTGGATCGAATCCACAATCCTCACTCGAAGAAGTGAAATATTCATTTACGTTTATATTTCCATTTCTTCGCTCTGATGTCGAGGCAAAGCGCGGTGAATTCTGCCACTCAAAACTCAATGCCTCCACAATTCGGCAGAATGTGGGGAACAGTGTTTTAACAGTAGGTTCTCTCTACCTACCCAGCTGTGTGTGGGATATAGTGTGAAGCGGATTTTATTTGATTATTTTATTTTTATTTTGTTATATGTATTGTTATATAAATATTTAGAGTTGTAACAAAAATATTATTCCAGATTTTACAGAAATATAAACTTGAATATCATTATGGAGAAGTGCAACCAACTAGGGATTTCATTGTGAAACCAAACCGTCCCTTAAAAATAAGATTTATAGACAGAATTTAACATTTCATTTCTTAATCTACTGCTTATAACTTTATAATAATTATCTACTAGGTAATAAAATTAATAAAGCTTTTTCAATATTAATTATTGTTTTTTTATTCCAATAACAAAATTTGACTAATATTTACACGATTTTTCGAATGAGTCTGACTATAAGTATAAATTAAATGTTGTAAGAAAAGTCTTAAGTGTAATATTAGATACACAGAAATAGCATGGATAAACATTTTATATAGGTAATAGATAAATTTAAAATTGTTAATAAGTTATTAACTAAGAGCCTAATATTTGAAATCATCTTTGACGTCTAGATGAAAATATATTTAGGTATTTTCCTCGGGTCATTTCCTTGGCCTCTTCTAATCCCAACTGATAAGCCAAATCATGTAATTTTTTGACTTCCATGATTAGACTACATACTGATACGTCTCCAAGTTCTGAAATATATTTAAGATTATATGGATTTGTTTAAATTAAAATAATTATCTAGATTTTTCTAGCTTTACACTGTATCCTACAAATAGTAGACTAAAAAGAAAGAACTTAGTCTCAAAGATTGTATGTTAAATGCCATTAATATACAATTTTGAAACTAGGTTAGTAGTAGGAGAAAGTGAGAGCAGAATCTACGACAATTTTATGCCTTCTAGGTAATGTACAGTAATCATTTTAATAATAAAAAAAATATACATTTGTTCCTCTTCATGTAAATCAGACATACATTTGTATTCTACTTTTATTGTATTTATAATAAAAACCTTGTACAACAGACAATCACAATTTCATCATCCCCCATTTATTAATTAGGATAGAATGTTTATATATTTACCAAAATTCTAATTTTTATGTGGAGGATAATAATTTGTTTAGAAATAAATTAACTTCACGCTGTATCCCGCACATAGCAGAGTAGGCAGAGGGAACGTAGTGTTAAGACACTCAGTTCCCCACTTTCCGCCGAAACGAAATTCTAATTCTGAACTTACGTGCATGAACTTACTTTTCATGTAGGCATTATCTTCTTTAGTCAGACCTTTATTCCACGATGGTGGAGATTGGTTCGGATTTTCAGTAGCTATAAATTCGGACACACCTGGAACTACAAGAGAATCGGTCGAGCAACTTGAAGCATTGTCATTTGAGTGATTACTATTACTATCAGCCATTTCAAATTAAATGTTTAAAAACTAGACGTTATAACTGGTAACTGATGTCGAACGTACGTAATGGAGGACGGAATGACAACATTAGAAAAGAAGTGTAATCGCGCCACTTTTGAAATCATGTATTTCACATTGAGGTATATTTGACAGTGAAACGTATAAAATACATAATCTTACTTTGTTCGGGCCACAGCTCTGGCGAGGCACGATCAAGTTTTTCCAGACTTAATAGACTTTGTTCTAAAGATGTCAGAGGAATATCATTTGATGTTGTTTGATCTGAAATAATGGTTTCCATTTTAATTTAAACGTTTAAAAAAAATTATAGTACTCTACACGACACAAAATTTTATTTAAATTATCTGTAAGGATCACTTAAGCCACGAGCTTCTCAATATTACTTGAATTTCAATAAATTTTACCATCACTTTTAATAGAATTTCGTTTCGCGGCCATTTTATTGAATTTGACAACAATATACAAGCACAGACAACAGCCTTGTTTTTTCATGAATCATACAGAGAAATATACAATACACAAATCGTGTATTTCAAGTAACTAGTAATAGACTATACAACTCAATAAAATAAATCAAATATTTTTTATATTTTTAATACTATTCCGACATGGGAATAGTTTTAAATAAAAAAATATTAAATTTGAAAATAAACTTGAAAAAGCAAATTACAAATTTGTATAAAGTTATCCATCCATCCATCAGCCTTTTGAAGTCCACTGCTGGATATAGGCCTCCCCTAATGCTCGCCACTCCATCCGGTAATGCACCCTTTGAATCCAGCAATTTCCCACTGTCTTGTTTAGGTTGTCGGTCCTCCTGGTTAGAGGGTGGCCTATACTCCTTTTGCCGAGACGTGGTTGCCATTCAAGGACCTTTCTTCCCCATCGATTGTCGGTCCTCCTGACAATTTGCCCTGCCATTGCTTCAGCTTGCAGACTTTGAGAGCTATATCGGTAACCTGTGTTCGTCTACGGATTTCATCATTTCGAATTCTGTCGCGTAGAGAAATACCAAGCATAGCTCTCTCCATTGCTCGTTGAGCGACTTTGAGTCTGTGGATAAGGCTTGCGGTGAAGGACCTCGTCTCAGCGCCATAGGTCAACACTGCCAACACACACGGGGTGAATACTTTGGATTTTAAACACTGAGGTATATATTTTATAGTTTCCCAAACGTTGCCCAGCCGAGTTGGATTGTACGAATGATCTCTCTCTGAAAGTTAGACTTACCCATTCGGATCATTTGTCCCAGGTATATGTACTCATCGACAACTTCCAGAGGTATGCCATGAACAACGATCGGCAAGGTAATATGGACGTTAGACATGATCTTTGTCTGGTCCATGTTCATCTTAAGACCCACTCGTTATGAGGTGACATGGAGATCCCCTAGCATAGAACTGAGTTCCTCCAGGGACTCTGCCAAGATTACTATGTAATCGGCAAATCGGAGGTGTGTTAGGTGTTCGCTGTTGATGTTAATACCATGCCTGTTCCATCAGCTTAAACACGTTTTCCAGTGCAGGATTAAACAGTTCCGGGAATAAAACATCCTTGTCGCACTCCACGCTGCAGCGGGATAGGTGCTGTTCTTCCACTGTGGACACGGACTGATATGGTCGCAGCTTTGTATACACCCTTAACTTTACCCTTAACCTTACCTTACCATATTCAATACCTTAATGTATCGATAGTCAATCTGGCATCGTTTAAGAGCCTTTAGTACCGCCCAAGTCTTTCTCATAGTCCACATACGCAACACTTAGTGGCAGATTATACTCCTCGGTCTTCTGTATAACCTATCGCAGCGTATGTACGTGGTCCATGGTACTGTAGCCATTTCGGAAACTGGCTTGTTCGGGAGGCTGGACGTAGTCTAGCCTGCGCGCAATACGATTAGTAAGAACCCTTGAAAAAAAAAATTACACCATGCTGAAATTAAAACAAAATTATTTTTTTTTATATATATTTCTTATTATATCTTATCAATTATTTATAAAAAAATATTAGGAAATGTTACCATACTTTATGTATAACTTATAATAAAGCAGCAACAATGAAATATTTTTTGCATCTCTTTCTTTCTTCCGGTTGCCAACACAAGGCAAGGTGAGTGTCGTGGTTATGCCGCATGGTTTTTAGTGAAAAATTAAGTGTTTAGACCAAAATTTGAGTGTAAAAAGTGTTACATTTCTGTTAAAGGTAAAATTATTATAGATATATGTCAGATTTCGTAGATTTCGAGTTGATGAGCGCAAATAGTATAGGCATGTCGTATTAGCACCTCACAAGTAAATGTAATAATTTCATTCAACAATTACAATTATATCATATATGACCTATGTTTAAAACATACTAAAATTATTATATTTATTCTCATATTACAAGTGAGAGGATATGTTGACTAAAAATGATAAGTATGGATAGCATTTCATACAACATAACCTAAATTGACATTATTCGTGTGTTAAAATTCGTATTACGTATTTTTTAGAGCATTTCTGTTTTATTCTGAAATAATATCGTATGATATTTTTTGTATCATTATCAACTTTTTTTAAAATGTATATTTAGCGAAATATTTGTACAAGCCAATACGATTTCGTTGCACTTTAGTGTAAATATTATAAATACATTGATGTTAACCTTATAACTCTTAGACTATTTTTTATTGAATTAAAAATTATCTTACATTGTGTATTTATGGTTATTCCTGGAAAAATAGTGTTGTATTGGTTAGATTTTTACTGAGGGTATGAATTATTTTCATTTCCTTACACTGGTGATATGACAAATTCATGCATTGAGTTGCATGCTCAACACTGTCTCTAAAATCTCTGTCACTGTATCTTTATATTATATTGCTGCATCTGGGCTATACAGCATTTATGCTGTACAGCCCAGGTCCAGCAATTCTACACAATAATAAGAGTACATGTTTTTTTTACCTTCGGTTAAAAAAAATTACTCAGTAATATAAGATTCTATAATGTAAGAATCTTTTACTAAAAGCTTATTTGTTTGTATATTAGATGACATAAATTATGTATTGTATGAAATGTTTCAGATGCGTTCAGTCACACTGAAGGATGTCGAACAAGACAAGGTCGTCAAGACCGTGGCTGCCCATTTGAAAAAGTGAGTTTCTATCTATCTAAAAATATTTTTAATTTTTAACATTAGCACATACCTCAAGTGTTTTTTGCTACCTAAATCTGTGATTTTCAGATCAGTTATACTGAAATATGTTTTAAAGTAAATAAAAAATAATAAATGTAAGATTATTTTGAATCATAATAAGATGAAGTACACTGTTTGTAAATAAATAAATAATAAAAAAATGTGTAAAAAATAAACATTACTTTTTATTATAATTAATTAAGAATTAATTTTTATGAGAGTCACTACACTGTCATGTTTCTTTTACTTTGGCTAGGCAAAATTTTTTTTCTTATGTCTGACAGATTATGATGATGTTAATATTCTATAGCCTTGTAAAGATTCTTAGGAGTTTCTTAATGTGATACACCCAAGTATTTTTCTTTTAATGTACATTGTCAATTAAATATCTTCTACGGATGGAATCCATCTCGATAGCCTCCTCTAATTACTTCCCATAGGACCAGCCCAGTCCAGTCTGGTTCTACAACTGAGATGATGTTATCTACCCACTTGTTTCAGAGAATGGGATGATTCTCCTCTTTCCACTTGGTCCCTTCCATTCTGTTATGTCAATTGTCCATTATCTGTCCATATATTCAGACAGATGGCTGGCCTGTTGCCACTTTAGATGAAGATTCTTTTGTAGAGTATCTACTACTTTCGTATTCTACCTTATATAGTCTTCTTTTTCTTATTTTATGCAGCAGATCTCTGCAATGCTCATTGGCATGTTGTAGTTTTAAAGTTTTAATCTGTTATTAGAAGTCTGTGTTTAATTTGTCTATGTTTGACTTGTTAGAGATCTTTTCTATTTTATAGATCTATTTTTAGATCTTTTCAAGAATTTAAATTAATTGATTCTCTTTAAGGATTGGCAAAGTGAAGGTGCCAGAACACATGGATCTGGTTAAGACTGGCCGTTTCAAGGAACTAGCGCCTTACGACCCCGACTGGTTCTATGTACGCTGTGCTGCTGTACTCCGTCATATTTACATCAGATCTCCGGTTGGAGTAAAGACTGTCACTAAAATCTTTGGAGGCCGCAAACGCAATGGTGTCACCCCTTCACATTTCTGCAGGTAAATTGCATACTTTGCTTATGTTGATTTAAATCTCTTTATATATATTAATAAAGGCCGTCATTGCGCAATGGGTCTGGGTTCGATTCCTAAAATGTCAATATTATTTTTTTAAAATAGCATAATAAATAGTATATTTTATTAAAATTAATTCCAGCTTCACTTTTTACTTTGGAGACAAACAAGAGTTTTGAAAACTAGAAAAAACTAAATTTTCAAATGTAAAAATAATTTATAATTCTGAATAATTTTTATAATCACTAATTAGACAAAGCTGGTGTTGATTACTATGTACCCTGCTTTTTAGGAAATTTATATTTCTCCAGTATTAAAATTTCACTTAAACTGAAAATAATAATTCATTCTCCAGAGTGGTGATTGAACACATAACGGTAACACACTGCCACTATTCCATGACTTGTGATTAAAATTTTTTTTATTTTTCTAGATCTTCAGGCAGCATTGCTCGTAAAGCACTTCAGGCGCTTGAAGCTCTTAAGTTAGTAGAAAAGGTCCAAGATGGCGGCCGCATCCTCACCACCCAAGGCAGACGTGACTTGGACAGAATCGCTGCACAGGTCCGTCTAAAGGCCAGACAAGCCGCCAAACAGAGTGTAATAGTTCTGTAACTTCAAACTTAATAAACCTTTAAAACCTAATTCAAATTTGTTTTAATGTTCCTTGCAAAGGCCAAAAATTCCAGCCCCCAGAGTAACATCAAACTAGCAAAGCTGAAATTATGAGGACTATTAATCTAATACGTAGTTAAGACAGTATGCATATTCACTACCTTGAAAGTACCTTTCATCGGTAACGCCAAATAAAGGTATATCTAGATATCTTGGGAGGATGATTTAACCATCATTTGTTTGTGTGCTAATAACTATCTTGAAATAGATAAATACCGTGAATAATATATATTAAAAATTAAGCTAGCTAAATTAACGTATTTGCCGCAATTTTAAATAAATTTCAGAATGTCCAGGAGTAAAGGGTCACGTAAAGGATCTGGTAATAATAAATATATATATTTTTTATAATACATTCTTAAAAATATATTTATATACAAGGTGTTTTACTTTTACGTAGGTGAGTGTTTACCTTAAATTAGCGCTGCCTAAAAGCAACTTTGAAGTTAATTAGTAAATATCTAGTATCTAGTATAACCGTCCCGGGAAGCTTAAAAATTTTGGACCTAAGATAATTTTTACATATAAGTCTTTATTATAATTGTGAATATTCTGTTTCATAATAGTTATTATAAAAATAAATTTGAATGTATTGTTAATTTTTTTTATTCATATTATATATATTGTACTAGTAGATGCAGGCGGCTTCGCCCGCTTGAATCATACGAATATTTAACTTAATAAAACCTTAAACCTAATGCAAATTTGTTTTAATGTTCCTGGCAAAGGCCAAAAACCCCAGACCCCCAGATCTATATCATACTAGCAAAGCTAAAATTTTAAGGACTATCTCAGTCACGACATTGACTGACAATTAGAATACTATGTTTGATTTAAATTTATAGACACTAAATATTATTATAAATATATATTATTATAATATTAATTTTAGTCATGATTTTGGTAACTGTACAAATGTGGCCTGTTAAGCTTAAGCGTTAACAGCATTTTTATAATACATTATTTTTTATCTGTATAATTTTGTGACGTTTGCTAAAATGCAACTGTTCGTGGTGATAAATAAAAAAAAATACACTGACAGGTCAAGAATCGAACGGTTCTAATGTCACTTTTCAATTGTCAATTCATTGTGTTTTGGTAAATCAGTCAAAGGAAAATCTGAAAGCGCAGTTTTATTCGTATTATTGTCGCAGTCGGATGTCTTTGGATCTGCAGTGATGTCAAAATGTTAGCGTCAATACAATTTAAAATAAGTTTATTAATTTTAGTGAATATTATTTCATCGGTGTTGAGTGTTCAACGGTATGGTTCACCGGGAGATACTCTTTACGTGGCAGAGGAAGGATCATCTCAAAAAATAACTGTAATAAATAGAATCAATGAAGAAAAAGATAGTGAATTTTTAGAAAGGGCAAAACGCGATGTCACGACATTACCGCCTTCAACAATAGACGATACGTCGGTACTAAAACATCCTAATATATGGGTAACTATAATTTCCTTATTAATTCAATAACTCCCCTTTGTTTTGATTTACCTATCGTACATTGCCCGCATAATATGACAATGATTGATTTTGTTGTTTATAACTAAGGACGTAAAAGCGATATTGCTTAGAAGATGTTTACAATATACAAGACTTTCTACTATTTTTATCTTTACCGCGTCATTAGCATTCTAATTGTCATCCTCGACAAAATGCGTTTCGTATTTTCTGTTGAAGGGCGATTAGTTAGTTCAAAGTATTTATAGCAACATTACTTGGTGAAATAAAATAATTCAGCAAGTTTAAAGGAGAAGTAAATGTCATATTTTAATTTACTACAGCTGAGGTAGTCCTTCTAAACATCTTGAATGAGATTGAGTCCCACTTAAAGTTTTGGTGTTTTCTAAAACAAGTAAACTAGGAATGATTCCTTATTATTTGACACCTGTGGAAATATGATTGTGATCAAAAAAATTCAGCCATAAAAGTTGAAGATTTAAAAATTTAATTTTTCTTGCTCTTTCTAGTAACATGACATAGCCTAGTGTTGTGATCTGCCATTCCACCCAAAGTGCTCCAAAATCGTACAAAAAAATGAAGGGAGTGTCTTACATATCCCTATATACTATAAAAGGAGTGCTTTATCACTATGTTTTTTCTCCTATCCTACCCTTTAAAGAAAATATAATAAAATTGTTTTTGTTAACAGACAACTCATCTCAATGACAGTCATCAACAACTTATGGTGCATTGGGTGGGTGAAGGTTCCAATGTGATCATATGCTTAGCAAGGGATTCTACTTCTCGAAATAAAGGAGCCATTTCTTCATCTGCCCTCTATATATCTTATGATTATGGAAAGAATTTCACAAATAAAACGGAAAGCTTCCGTCTTGGAGATACTCCGGATAGTAGATATGCCCAGTTGGACAAGTTCTTTAACCATCCAAAGTATCCAGAATTTGTAAGTAAATCTTATAATTACAATTAAAAAAGAAATTCTTGTTTAGTATTAATTATATGTTTTGTTCTCTGTTCTGAGTGGTGACTTTCTATTTATTTTATATTTAATGAGTGAAATGCTTTCTACTCATTATGTAAACTATTCACTTAGGAATTTGGTATTATAAGTGTATGATACATAGTGTATTTATAGCTTATTTAGATAGATATTTTGGTCTTTGTGTACAAAAATGCACAAAAAAGAAACAAAGAAATTCACAATTTTCTGAAAATAAAAACAGTCAATACAACAAAAGTACACCAATGCTCAAAACAATTTAGAGAGGTCACAGAGTTGGTAAAAAATTTAGCACTGTGTTTGCATATATATATGTATAGATATAGTTAAAAATACATTACACAAAAATAATTAGTGAACGACAATGCAAGTCTTACCTCACAAGGTCAGACACACGTATAAAGC
The DNA here is from genome assembly GCA_037355905.1 of Heliconius aoede. Lineage (NCBI taxonomy): Eukaryota > Metazoa > Arthropoda > Insecta > Lepidoptera > Nymphalidae > Heliconius > Heliconius aoede. The sequence goes on from JBAIZZ010000269.1 coordinate 1,627,510, forward strand.
ATTTGAATGGTCCCTAGATAAAATATCCAAAGCAAAAATAGGCAAGTGTTTTTATCGTTCTTCTAAAATGCTAAGAAGGGACGGCTTAATGTTTTTTTTTTATTAAATAATAAAAAAATAATTATAAGTGTATGTAATCGAAAACTAAGTAGTCTAAAAAAGCATAAAAGATATTTACAATTTGTCACTTTCGACACTTTACCTCGAGACCGTCGATTTGTCCCGAAATGTTAATGGAAAACACAAACAAATATGTGATAAATATGAGCAAATATCTTTCTATTGTGCAGGAGTCATTGAACCACTGCATAAGTATAGTAAGTCTCGAATAACCACGTGCGTTCTGTTTATTATGTTAAACTTTGTAGGTTGATATTGCTGTTATGTCTTACAAAAGTAAATGTGAACACCTTTTTAATGTAAGAAATATCATTTATATTCTTATTGAAGCCGTCGTAGAATTTTTTGACTGTAAGGTTGTAGGTTCTGTTCCCATTTTGTGGCAAATAAATTCTTTTTTATTACCTCGTACTGTCGTTGAGTTCTACTAATCACGCAATGTCTCACAAAGTTATCTTAGCACTGGATTCTCTGAGATACAGGCCGCTCAGGTAACGAGGCAGCGCTACGTTTAATTCCGCTCTCAATACCTCGATAATTCGCCGGTAAGTGAGCAACGGAAGTGATCTAATGAGAACAGAGTGTCTTAACACTAGTTTCTCTCTGCTTATCCGATGTGATGGTAGAAATGTAATTAAATGAAGCTATAAATGTAATTAAATGTTAAAATTTCCCTACACTTTTTGTTATATGAGACAAATATGTAAATTGCAAATGAGTTTTATAAAATTTACTTAAAGATTTTTTAATATTAAGTGGCATTATACTAGTTGAGTCAACAACTCTTGAAACAGTAGCATGTATTGTTTTTCTTTGCTTCCGATGACGACATTTCTTGTTTTTAAATATGTGAATCGCTAAATATAGTGATTTTATATATATAATATGTTAGAATTATAATAAAAAATACAGAGAGAAAATTGGACATCAGTGGTAGCTTTTTGTTGACTGACACTACGCACATTCAAAAAATTATTGTTTTTCTTTAATAAAGAATATTTTGATAACCATTTCTTAATATAAGATACTCCATAACAAATGATAAAGGAAAATCTTTTACTTAAGTGAGAATCGGAGTGTCTTTAGGTTTAACATAACAATAGGTTCTCTCTGCCTAACCTACTGTGTGCGGGATACAGCGTGAAGCTGATTTAAAGCTGAAACCTAATTAGTGTTTTTGAATATTTATTGTTTCCTGTGTATTATGCATCATAATATTAAATATTCAATTATTTATCAGCCTGGCAAGATAATTACTATCAATCATTTGGCTAATTCATACAAGATGTTAATTGTTCTTTGTTTTTACTAGATATGAGCTACAAATAAATGTAATTAATACAATAAATATATTGTATTCTATCTAAACTAAATAAATTTTTAGTGTTAATAAAATAGTAATGTAAAATTAAATTTTATTTTTATTTTATAAAGAATAATATAAATGAACTAAAAATATATTAGTACACTCAATGGTAATAAAATGTTATTATTAGTGTTTTAATATTTTCCGTAAATTTTAAAAATTTACTTTGGACTTGGCTCAACTTAAACAGTTATTTGTAGTGCTTATTTTACTTTCTTGTATGTATGAAAAAAAAAAAGTTTCCATTGTTATTTACACTATAGTCTTCATTTAGGCATTAGGCATCTCAAACCTTCACTATAATACCACAATTATAATTTAAAATACGATTTCAGTGTGTGTTCGTCGATTCAACAAATCAGAAATTATACTTCACCAATGATAATGGGAAAACTATACGAAGATCTGACCTCAACTTCCATCCCAGCGAGCTTGCCTTCGACGAGGACATTCCAAATAGATATGTTATATTGGATAAAGTAAATTCTACTAGAAACGTATGTATATTTTTTTTCTTTATGATGTTGAACTTTGATTTGATATTGTTATTTATATTTTTTATCTCTGATTTAATATTTAAAAAAAAATAACTTTAAGGTCGTCTAGACTAAATCATTTTATCGCTGAGATAAGGCTGTGTATCGTATTGTGTGTGCACAATCTCAAATTGGTTCCTTATGTCATTTTTTGAATAAACAATATCAAATTTTAGTAGCAAAAGTGCTCTTTTACAGTTTTTTTTATTGAATTCTTATAAATTTTATTATTGAATATGACGTTCTTTATTTAAAATTGTTCTTTGGCTGTTATATTTATAATGAGTAATAAATATTTACTGATTCATCTGTATTTCCTATTTTGCATTTACTTCGTGGAACAATTAATGGTTTTATAAAATTTTTAAATAAATTAAATGAAAACAATTAAATTAAATTCTAAAATATAATAAATAATCTATGAATAATACTTTATTGATGAACAATAAATTTTTATAATTTATGCATTATACTAACTGATAACAGATGTGCGGGTCTCGGTCAAGTAACTTGTGTAGCGCGTTCACTGACATTTATATTCAAATAGAAGGAAATAGATAACAATATATTTCAACTTAAATATGACGTAGCTTCATCTCGTAGCTGTAATCACGACTGATACGTGACTGTGACTAATAATTGGCATATTTTGAATGCAAAATTATATATATGAAATTATATAGCATTCTGTGAATTGAAACTGCAAACGTGAAATGTAAATTATTTTGTTCGTGCATACATATATATATATATATATTTATATTTTAATTGGGTACTCACATCACGTATATTTAGTAATTATTCTACTAGCTGCATATATTGCATATTTTTTATATCTTTTCATTTTTAGCTTGTTTTATTTTTATGTACCAATTATTGAATGATTTATAAAAAAATGGTTATTATATTTAGCATAAAAGTAAAAATACAAAAAAAAATACCTTTACAATAAATTTTTTTTTTTTTTTAGCTTTACATGACTTCCGATGGCGGGAAGACGTTCCAAATGATACAGAGCTACGTGAAGACCTTTTTCTGGTCATCTGGGCCGGGATTTTCCAAGATTTTCTACGTCGAAAGATGGAAGCCAGGCGGCAATAGTACAGTGTTGAGTGTGAGCGATCCGAGTAGCATGGTGAATGCGCACGAATTATTCGCGGACGCGAAGGATTTCCAGATCAAAGGAGATTTCATGTTTGCCACGAAACAGTCTAAAGAGGTGAGTTTTCTTTATATAGAAATCTAATGGAGGCTTATTCTGGTCACGTGCAGATAATCTTCTGTACGTTTTGAATAGTACGGGAATAACTCGACGCAGTAGTTGTATGACTTCCGTGCTTAGAATATTAGAATATTACATATTTTCTAAACTACAATAAAAAAAAACCTGAAAATGTAAACGCGACGGTTGTAGTTTCGATTGCCACTCTAGGATTAAATATTTTCATACCCTCGCTCTGGTAGCAAGACAAAACACGGCGTTCAACTCTCGTTACTTTCATCAATTTAATATAATAATATTATATAATAATAATAAATAAATAAAAAATATTTTATACATCTTTTTAAATATTAGCAATAATTTCATACTCTACTGCGATATTATGTTGGTGCGAATGACGTGGGTTTTGACGAGATTTTATCTGTAGAACGAATTTGTAACCCAATAACTTTGTAACGACCTATTCGTTTTCCTACAAAAAAGTTGATTTTAATGTAGAAAAGACTATTATATTTTAAAAAGTTTGTTATTTTTTATTGAACTTTAAAGAATAGTCAGCAGTTTATTATAGCCGACGTCGTCATGGTTCACTTACTTGCAGTTTGTGTGGGTTAATTTAGTCGTTGCATTGCGTCTCTCAGCATGCAATATGCCTATTTTAATTATGTATAGTAACAGAAAATATAGAGAGAAAATTCTATTATGTGTTTAAAATAGGATCCTCGAAGTCTTATAGGTGTATTATACTTATTTAAGAACACGTTGCGGCGTTGAGTTCCGCCACTGAACACGCAATGCCTCCAGAATCCTTTCGGCAGAAAGTGGGGTTCCCTCTGCCGGGTAGGCATCTGAGGAATACAGCCTGAAGATAAAAAACATGTCAAATAGGTAATCGAAATTGGTTATAAAATATAGCCTAATGATAATTAAATAAAAAATAATAATAATAATTAAAACACTTATGGACTGATTGAAAATGCAAATGATATGTTACAAATTTTCAAGTATACTTTATTTTCTAACCGTACACTACGTCATAAGCTCAAATGTCATCTACTCCACCTGGATACGTGGCACTCCACTACAGTACGGTTTCGTAGGAACTTCCTTCCACGCGCCACGGAACTGTGGATTGGCCTACTTGTGGTAGTGTCGATATGACATGGGTACCTTCAAAAAGCGCGTCTTTCTCCTCCTTAAAGGCCGGCAACGCACCTATACGTGGCGGTGATCACTTACCATCTGGTACCCGAACGCTCGTTTGCCTTGTCCTTTTCTATAAAAAAAAATTGCAATATCTTATCTTCTCAAATAATGAGGAAAATATATCTGTTTTCCTTAAGTGATTTTGAGAAATCTTTTATAAAAATAGAAAGAAATTAAAAAAAAAACTGTTTAATAAAGTATACATAATATAGTAGTCGTTGACATTTATAGTTTATTGAACATACCTATATGTATACATGTTTTTTAGCGTAGCAGAGAGGCAAAGTAAACAAGTAAAACTGAACGATATATTGTGTAACAAAATAAAATATTGCAATAGACCATTGTGGCGCAGGGAGATGGCAGTGGACCGTAAATGTAATGTTTATGGGTTCAATCTCTATTTGAAGCAATGAATTATTAGAAATCCCCCTCTTAGTGAAATAAAGTACGGCATTGACTTCTACTGCTTCGCAAACAATGTTTATAAAGTCCATGTAAGAAGCAGAGAACGCAGAGTGTTTTGACACTAAGTTCTATGTAGTATGTATAGAGTGAAGTTAAAAATATTGCAAATTAATCCTAGCCGAGCGCATTCAGAAATAAACAAACAGTATGACTGTTGCTTGGAAGTAACAAGTAATCAATATCGCTGCGCACTGCTTAGTGCCGGGTAGGAAAAATACACTGTAAGATACACTGTAAATATAATCGACTGTAAACGCGACAGGTTTTGGATTCGACTCCCATTCGAGGAAATGAACATTTTTTTTCCTCGTTCTAGTACTGAGGCAAAGCGCGGCGTTGAGTTCCGCCACTATCATTCATATATTATCATAATTAATCATCTATCGTAGTATATCAATGAACTAATATATATAATGTTGAGTTTGGCGTCTTAACACTTGAACCTAAAATAAGTTATCGAGAATAGAAAATTTAAAACCACGTACAATTTAATATGTAAAACTGTTTAACTGATCAAACCAAGCATGTCGGTACTTGTGGTACGTGCCGTTCATGTCACTAAATTTCCACTTGTGGCAAGGAAGTCGTCACTAAAGTGAATAATATGAGACAAATTTGTCCCGCTGCGCTCGTAATACATCGACTCTAGAGCGTTCTCATTCAATCACAGTGTACGGCTGTTTTGACCTCTGAACGTAGTGTTGGGATTTATTTTCTTTTAGTTTATATCGTGTTGGTTTTCTTAGTTATTTGTATCGTTTCCTTATTTATATTTTTTGATCGTATATAGCCATTGAATTTATTTAAGTTTTTTTCCTTATGAAAATGAAGAATGCACTAAAATTTTGTTGGCTCTAGTTCAATTGCATAAGTAAAGCACTTAATCTATCACATCCATCAACCCGCTGTTCTGAATTACAAAGACTGGGAAGATTTTACTTTTGGCTTGTTTTTTGGTGGAACCTTAGGCAACATTTTGTTTAAACAGTAAAGAACGAGAAATATTATATAAATAAATTAAATAAATAAATTAGCTTCACGCTGTATCCCGCACACAGCAGGATGGGCAGAGGGAACCTCGGTGTTAAGACACTCCGTTTCCCACTTTCTGCCGAATTTTGGAGACATTGTGTGTTGAGTGGCAGAACTCAACGCCGCGCTTTGCCTCGACACCAGAGCGAAGGAAATGGAAATATAAATGTAAATAAATATTTCACTTAGTCGAGTGCGAATCGAACCTACAACCGTCGCGTTATAGTCACACCTTTGTGCCGCTGTGTCACGACGGCCTCAAATAGAAATATTATATCGTAGATAGAGTTGTAGATTCAGTTCCCACTCAGATATGAAATATTTAATATTTTCATTTCTTCACCCTGGTGTTGAAGTTCCGGCACTCAACACGAAAACCGAACACCTCCAAAATTCAGCGGAATTAGAGAAGCATTGTCTTAACTCTAAGATCCGTCTGCTTATTCTGCTGCATGCTCCCGCATGAACAGCATGAATCTGAAAATTAATCTATAATCAGCGTGCAGTCAGCCATACAAAAACTGCGACACAATGGCGTTCATATTGTAAGAAAAAAACTTCATATTAATTTGCAATCTAAATTCAGGTTTCTTATATAGTCGGTTGCTCCACTACTTCTACTCAATTTGCATAATGTTAATTATATTTGTACGCTATTTACATTATGTTCCTGTCGTCTGTCTGTACAGATCAGACAGTCAAGAGCGTTAAATGACTTTCACACATGAGTGCCTAACTCATAAACATAACTGATCGATCTTGAGATCGCCGTTTTCTATCATATATTATATATACATCATCTCAAGATCGATCTCAGTGTTAAATTCAATTTCTATTAAAATTTCTATATTGAATGAATTGTGGAGAGTGTAGGATATATCCTATTAAGTATTGTAGAGCACGTACGTTAAGTATTGTAGGTATATCATCACACGACAGAAGCTACGTCTAAATAATATGATAACTGTTTCCATACTTTTATTAGAAAAGAAAAACAGTATACCTAATTGAATAGTAGTAAAGAGAATGTACATATTGTTGCTTTTTGCATTACCTAAGGTTTTTATATAAAATTCCTTTTATTTCTAACAATATCTTTCACGAAACCACTTTACTCTTATCGAACACTATACAGCAACATAAGTGTCGAATGGGTCACCACGGTGTAAGCTTTCACAATGCTTGCAGTATGTTATCGTTGTTTAGACTATAATTAAGTACCGGGAACCTGGTCGGGAAGTGCTTAGTCTACTATGATAGATTTATATGTTGTTTGCAACTTGAAATGTTTACCTTTCACATACAGTCATTTTGTTCTAGTGGCTGTTACACTTGATAAAATATACCGAGATGAAATTTTATCGATAATAGATTACATGTACCTACATACATACCTACGTTATACTTTGTTAATATTCTCTTTGGTTTATTTGTACTTTAATATCTATTTACATATTTAATTTTTTAATATAAAAATTAGATTATTTTGAAAAGTATAATAAAAGTCAAATTTGTAATAATTTCAATTTATTATTCTGCACTTTATAATTTTTCCAAAGGAAAGGTTCTTAAACATGTCAAGGTTAAATGAAACATTTTTTTTTACAGTTAACTTGTTCACACTTATTATGTTATAAACTACTTCGTTAACTGTTTTTTTTTATTTGCTTCTATCGTGTTTAACAGTTGTTTTTATGTTATACCTTTTCGAGAGGGGGAGCGAATAGAATGTATGTATGTATATATGTATGATATATATTAGACAAGAAAAATATCTTTGTACACCGGTATCCGTCAATATCTATTAGTTTTTTAATTTTTATGAATAAAAGTTTGGCTGCAAGTGAACTTAAAGTGATAAGGCCAAGTCTGCACTATACATTGTAAACTAATAATACCTACTCATCTTTGTTGAATAGGGTTTTAGATTGACTTCACACTCACAACAAATGACAACCTCTGACTCTGACTCCGATTTATGCATAATTTATAAATTATATAAATACACGGAAACGATATTTTATATAATAGAAGAATATATTAAATATTTTTATGTGAATCATATTTAAATTGTGCCTGTTCCTAGTAGGTATAGTAAGTATACGTATATACAGTGAGTCATATAACCCCATATGACAAGTTTACACTTAGTTATTTTTCAGTCGAGTCGATTCCGGTTAACTGTCACGTGTAATTAGCAAGTTTAATTTAATATCTAACTATTTTCATTGTTTTACATATATCTAATTTGAATGCGTATACATATTTATATTCAGAGTCTTAATTAAGGCTTCTTGTTTAATGCATATATTTGATGTTGTATAAACAGCTTTCTTCCCACAAGTTCAAATTATTTATTATAAAATATTTTTTACTTATGAATCATTACAGTTTCTATGTAAATTATCGGATTATTTATATTATACATATCTCAATTGGCACAGTACATATACAGTACATGAATCATAATATACAACTATTATGATGTAATCTATCAATGTGTTCCTAAATTAGCCAGCTGCACACAGCAGGACAGGCAGAGGGAACCTAGTGTCAAGACACTTCATTCCCTACTTCCCGTCATATTCTGAAGGCATGGCGTGTTGAATGTCGGAACTCAACGCCGCATTTAGCTCAAACACTAGACACCAGAAACACCAGAGCGAAGAAATGTAAATATGAATTTAAATCTATCGAACGAAGTGGGATCCAACCTACAACCATTCGCGTTTAAAGTAACACTTATTGCTCCTGCGCCGACGACTGGCCTTAAATTAGTAAGAAATTAGAAAAACTAATAAATTTCTTCCTTGATTCTAGCTATTATAACTAGTCATGTAAAATTTAATTCATTTTTATATTCATATTAGATTAGGCTTAACATTAAATTTCTTTGTTTGTACTTATATTCTAATATAACAAAGAAATTATTAAACTATATTTAAATGGAGTTGGCCTCGCTTGGAGGTCAAGAAATGTCCTACATTTTAACATTTTAAAATGTTGCACCTATATTAGAAGCCCAGATTTAGGTGTAGGCATTGGTTATATTATAAGGAAAATGTAGTTTAATTTTCTAATGCTATTATATCACGATATATCCTTGGTAATAATGTATTTCTTG
>JBAIZZ010000270.1:0-145873 GCA_037355905.1 Heliconius aoede
CATTTAAAAATGTCCATATAATTTTTCCAAGCATAATTTTAAATGTATAAAACATAATTAATAATACAAACTTTCATTTCAGAGATGTAACAGAGGACCCGTTCACAGATCTATATCGTGTTGAAGGCTTAAAGGGTATTTATATAGCGTCCAAAGTGAATCAAAAGACCCAAGGATCCAACATAGAGCCAGATCATCTTATATCGCTGATTTCGTTCGACCACGGTGTCACTTGGTCTCCTATTAAACCACCTGCCGAAGATGAAAATGGTAAGAGATGTATTCTTTTCATTCATTTTATTAAAGTTTACCCACCCCAGACCGGTGGCCCTCGTGGCACAGTGGAGCAACGTATGACTTTAAAAACGACAATTGTGAGTCCGATTTTTACTCGGGGAATGATGTTTTTTTTTTCACTTCACTCGACACGCGATGTCTCGAAATTCTTTAACGCCAGGCTATCTGTCTGCGTGTCTACCCTGTTACATGCAAAGTACAGCGAGTAGATATAAAAATATATACACCACGTAACTTTTAATAAAAATATTAATCTAAAAATATGGTAATAAATGTTCTATTTTTGCTGTGTTATTTTTATATTTTTGTGTTATAATTGCAAAATATTAAGAATTATATTACAGTGTTTGAAAGTTCCCCTCTTTAATTATCATATTCGTAGTCAGTATTGTTTCTTAAATATGTATTCATGCTATTTTAAACGTTTATATTGCAATATTTACATCGTCATAGTTTTTCCCTACTGTTTTATTAAACAAAAAAAAAAAAGATGTCTACACCTATACTTATAATAAATAAATTCTTAATATAATCTTGATTTAGTTGTAATTGTAAAAAAATAACAAACCGGCAACATAGTACCGTAATTTAAAAGGGTCATTAAACTGTGACTTATAAATTATGTAACTTTTTGGTTATTTATAATTGTAGAACGCACACACCTTGTCTTGCAAATCAGAAAATGATTGCCTATATTTAAAGTATAATAACTCCCAATCGAGAATCGAATCCATTATGTAACTTAAATGTCATGTGTAATTTTTAATTGGTTGAAATATGAAGTCATATTTATTTATTTATTAATATAATGTAATTATCGTAACTGCCTCTAATTGTCTTGCCAGAATGAGGAATTGTAAACAATTAATTGTCCCGAGCGGGTATCGAAACCACAACTGTAGCCTTGTGCGTTTCAGATGCTCTCGCACTGAGCCACTACGACCGCTATTTTATTTATATAATAAAATTGTCCACAGGAAAACCTCTTAACTGTCACATGGAGAACTCGTGCAGCTTACACTTGTGTCAGAAATTCAGTCAGCTATATCCAGTTACGAGGTAATTGTATAATCAAATTTACTAATCGCATTTATTACGTGTACGTCATGCACTAAAGATGCGAATAGCTGACTTGTAAAGAAGAAACGTAGGTATAGTGCTATCGATGAGTCGTGGCCGCCCTATACTTAGTTATAAATGGCTGCGCATTTGATATGAGGATTTTTCTGCTTTTGTTTTATTTTACGAGTGAAAATGCCAAAAACCCTAACTTCAGGGCGGCCACGACTTGTCGATCGTACTGTATTTCATTATTTTATTAGTACAATTTATAGTTTAGTTTTTTTTTTCTGAAATGCACTATTTTTAATGACAATACCAAAGATTACAGCATTTTGGCAGTTTGCACTTGTGTGTAATGTGATACTATCTATTGTATGTAGGTATACAACTCTACTCACGTTATCATATCATTATTTATATCAAACAATTGAATTAGAGCATGCACCTCTTATTAATGAGTTTTAAACAAAAACTATAAATTCGTTAAAACAAAATTCTTTATTACATTCGTCATAGAATTAGATAAATATTAAGTAAGCTGTAATTATAACATTTATTGTTAATATATGTTGGTTGAAATCGTAATAGGTTTTTACCATATCCGTTTCATTAAATATATTTAGCGAGAACCAACGAGAGATATTTTTTATCAATACGTAGGTAGGTAGATAGGTAGGTAAGTATCAAGACAAAGGACGATTTTTCTTCAACATGTAGCAACGTCACGTTCCACTTCATTTTATTCAAGAACATTATGCTTAAAACAAGGAAATTATTGACGATAACGACAATACTGTAGTTACATATTTTTATACGTATTGCATGTATTATTTTTATGATAAAAATGGAATATTTTAAAAATTCCTGTCGTTAGATAGACATTATTTATTGTGTAAAAATACAGTCTGTAGTGTAAACTCTATATTCCAAATTATGGCTTTCAATGTTACAATTTATAGATTTAATTTTTGTTTATAATAATTTCATGCTGTTGCATAATAAATGAATTAAGAAATTTGTCAGTATTTATAGAAATTTATCGGTATTTGTAATACACACCCAACGTTAAGGTCAAGGTCAATATTCTTGTTTTATGATGACCTCTTCTTTATATATAAGCATATCTATAGATATTTTGCGTGAAGTTGCTAAGTAAATGTCATCACTTTAACTGTTATATAAATAAATAAATACGGTCGGCGTATGTCTTGTTTCTTCCTTAATATGTTGATATACTAGCCTTACGCTGTACAAGTATATTTCATTCTTCCAAGCGGGAATTGAGCCCACAACTGCCGCGTTTATTGCGTTTACAGTCACTCACTGTGCCGCTGCGCCATGAAGGTCTCACTATGATCATTTTACATAAATACAGACGACATTTTATTATTACCTATTTAAGATTTTTTTAGATATATAATAACAAAAAGACAATTAAAACTTTGTATGAGGCCAGTCATGGCGCAGGGGCACAAAGTGTGATTGTAAAACAGTCTGGTTGGTGGGTTCGATCCCCACTCGAAGAGATGAAATATTTATTTAAATTTATATTTCCATTTCTTCGCTCTGGTGGCGAGGCAAAACGCGGTGTTGAGTTCTGCCAATCAACAACGCCTCCAGAATTGGGTGGAAAGTGGGGAACGGAATGTCTTAGCACTAGGTTTTCTCCGCCTATCCTGCTGTGTGCGGGATACAGCGTGACGCTGAACAACCTCTGTTGTTCAATAAGGTTTAACCTGTTGACTACACGGTAATTGCATTATATACTAAGGTAACCTATAAGTTTTCTCAATTAGAAAATGTCTTGCCGATAACGTGTAGTTATTTTAATGTCTAAAATTTTTGAATATATTGAATATATCTAATGAGAAGTATCCAACCATTTAAATTATATAGAATTAAAATTCAAGTACGATCTAAAAGTGTTTTTATATAGGAGATTTTTTTTTTATATATAGAGAACAGATTTTTATAATTATTTTTCAACATATTTTTTTTGAAGACCAAGTGTTTATTTAATAATATGGTCAAAGAATGTATGAATATACCTGAAATATTTAATAACAATCAATATTTTATTGCGTTTCTATCTTAATAAGTTTAAGGATTGTATATAAAATCATTGGAGTAACGAAATTTAACGTCGCGCTTTATTTAACCAGAACGACAGAGAACGAGAAAGTTTTATGTACAAATCTTATGCAAAATATTATACATAAATATTTAAAATACATCCTGTAAACAAAATGAACATAAACTCGTTCAACGAGGAAAAATAAAAAATGTATTGGTTATTTTCTAAGTAGCTGAAAACGCGATATGTATAATATACTAAACAAAAACAAAAACATGGTTATTTCAAAGCGTCATATAGAATTTTTATCAGGAATATTATCTATCTATATCTTGACTTAAATTAATCTTGACTATAATGTTATCATTACATTTTTTTATCAATATTTGACATTACTAATTGGTTTGAAACTCGATTATGCTCAATGTACATATATATGAAGACTTTGAACTTGCAACAAACTTTTACAGTCAGATATATTTTGACTACGCCTTATATAGTCGTTACTACGTCTTATTTACAAAAAAATTCGTTCTATATAATAAATATGATGACAAACATAACTAATAATAATCTAATTGTGAAGATAAATAAAGAAACTCATTGTTGTCAATATTCAAAATGTAAGGACTACTATTTTAAACATAATTCGAAAAATGTTAAATTAAAAGAAAGATATACAAGTAGATGGACGGCATGTAATAGAGATACATTTTTTACAGCCAACCAGGATATATCATGAACGGTGGAATGAGGTAAACACTAAGCTATAGAGAATGTGGTTTAAATATATTTCTGGTTTGCAAAGCACGGGTGGCTTTTTCCATAGATTTTTTTTGTTTACATAATATGCAACATTTTTGGATATATTTTTGTTATTGTGAAATTTCCGTTTTTCAAAAGGGTGCCTAACAGCGTATGCTGATGTTTTGTCAATTTAATTCATTCGACTAGATTACATAAGGCATTGATGTTTAAATAAACATAAAATTTTTATTGGGGGTGTGCACGCTGTCATACAGGCCTTTTAAAATCGTGTCTTACATAAGAATTTTCCACCATTTCACCAAAAAAAGACGCACGTCGATTCATCATATCTGTGTTGCTTTCAGGCTATACGAGACGAAAATGTTTCTTATTTAATCTCATTACAGATCAGCAAGTATTATGAGTTCCAAATCGGCCCCGGGTATTATAATGGCGACTGGAGTGTTAGGAAAATCTCTCAAGGGAATCCCCGGCGTCTATATTAGTAGAGATGCAGGACTGACATGGAAGAGAATACTCAAAGATTATTATTTCTTTAACTACGGCGATCACGGAGGTGTACTGGTTGCAGTCAAATATTTCAAAACGAGAGGCGAAACACGGAGAATATTGTATTCAACAAACGAAGGAATGGACTGGAGTTCATATCAGTAAGTACTGGACAAAGCATATGTTGTTATATTAATAGTACTTATTTGATAACGGTCACGTGGTGATCAATGTAATATACATTCTACAGTTAAGCCCATACGTGATATTGGCATACAATTGTTGATAGTGTTACGCTTATCAGTAATTGGTGTCTTATTCATATTGAAAAACTATTGATATAAGTAAAATATTTCCAGGTTCAACGAAGATGATCTTAGAATATATGGACTAATGACAGAACCCGGGGAGAACACAACAACGTTTACTATGTTTGGTTCCGCGAACGAACAACATCAATGGATTATAATTACCATAGACTTACAACACACTTTTGAACGTAATTGTACCGATGAGGATTACAAATTTTGGTCCCCAACTCCTCCTAACTCCCATGTCTCGTGCGTCCTGGGTATGCGAGATACGTTCCAACGACGAATCGCTCACACAAACTGTCACAATGGCATCGGTTACAACAGGCCGATCAAAAAAGAACGATGTGAATGTAGCAGACGAGATTACGAATGTGATTTTGGTTTCGTACTATCCAATAATATTTGTGTGCGGAATCAAACTTTGAACTTCGATCCGTTTGCCGTCTCGACCGATTGTCGTCCAGGAAAAAGCTACGTTCGGACTAAAGGTTATAGAAAAATTGATGGCGATGTATGTATATCATCATATTACATGCCCTACGAGTCGCAAGTAGTTCCTTGTCCTATCGAGGAGCCACAAGAGTTCATGCTAGTCGCACTGAGAGACAAGATTGCGCGAATCGATTTGTCTGACAATTCCACTATCATTCCGGTTCAGGATCAAAAAAATATTGTCGCTATCGAATTCGATATGAAAAACAACTGCATATACTGGGCTGATATTGAAATTGACAAAATTAGCCGACAATGCTTTGGAAAAGGTCAACCTCTGGAAGTCGTTGTTGATACTGATTTAGCGAGTATAGAAGGAATGGCTTTGGACTGGATATCGAATGTTCTTTTCTTTGTCGATGGAATACGGAAAAAAATAGAAGCAGTTAGGACAGATCTTACTGCTAAAGGAAGGTTACGAGCTACCATATTAGATTCTACTGTATTATCTAAACCTCGCGGAATAGCAGTGCATCCAAAAGCCGGTTATCTGTTCTGGACAGATTGGGATCGTAGCACGCCTTCAGTATCCCGATCAAATTTAGACGGTACGGATGTTAAGAAATTGTTCACGAAACCGATAGTCCAATGGCCTAACGGAATAACGATTGACCAAATGGCTGACAGAATTTACTGGGTGGACGCAATGGAGGATTACATAGCAAGTGCAGACTTAAATGGGCAATATTTCAGAAGGATTCTGTGGAATGATGAAAAAGTAGCCCATCCATTTGCCGTCGCTGTCCTAAAGAACCAAATGTACTGGGACGATTGGAAGACTAAGTCAATATTTATGGCGGATAAGGATACGGGAGCTAATATAATAACGATTAATGATACTTTATCCGGCTTGATGGATCTGAAAGTATTTGCGTATTTCATGCAACATGGAAGCAATGCGTGTTCGTATAAGAATACTAGCTGTGAGAATCTTTGCTTGGGCGGTCCTGAAAATACTTTTAGCTGCCTGTGCCCCGATGGCTTCAAGAAAGTTAATGGAAAATGTATGTGTCCCAATGGTTTAGAGCCGGCGCCCAACATGACTTGTCCGAAACAAGCTGGATCTTGTTCCCCGGTATGTTTATTCTTTTTATTCTTATATTTTTCTGTTCTGTTCTTTTTAATTATGGCGCTCCGAACCTGGCAGTCGAACACAAAATCACTTTGCCAATGTCACTTTGTATGGAGAACACAATAGATGTATTTTTGATGATTTTTACATTCCTAGCTATATTAGTACCGTAATTTTTTCTAATTTTGAAGCATTAAACTACAGGAGGAGTTCACGTGTCGGAATGGGCGTTGCATTACGAACACGTGGCGCTGCAACCGCAACGACGAGTGCGGCGACATGTCCGACGAGGAAGGTTGCGCGTGCGCGCCGCCCATGCTCGCGTGTGACGAGCGCTGCTACCTGCCCACGTGGCGGTGCGACGGCGATGCCGACTGCGCGGACATGTCCGACGAGAAGGGTACGTTGCGTAATTTGCTCGTTTCATACAATTACTCAAACATAATCATGTACGTAGCCCATCATAATTTCAGTTCAAGCCACCGGTGGGAGTAGACGTGTTGGTATATCTGTGGTACATTGAGTGTGGCTATGAGAGTATATTGAATGAGAGTGTGTAAAAGAGTGGGGAATGGTCTGAATTACACATATGTGAATAAAAATATATCTTAACACCAATTTTTCTCCGCATATTCTGCATAAAGCTGAATAAAGAATATAATTGATTGTCCTCACTTATAGTATTCTACCTCTTATAATATATTAAAATTSATTATCTATTTGCTAGGTTTGTAAAAATACGTCAGAGATCTTTAAATAATGATTTTATATATCTATATTTGCATTACAAATATTGTATTTCTTTCAGATTGCGGCAAACAAAACTGTACTGACACTCAGTTCCAATGTGCCAACGGTAATTGTATAGAGAAGAGGTGGCTCTGTGACGGCGATAACGACTGTCGTGACGGATCCGACGAAAAGAACTGTGCGGTAAGTAAAATGTGATTTTCTATTATAGGAACTATATATTTCTTCTTTAGTTATTTGAATAGAACTTTTGTTTTGTACATCAATTAATTAAACATTTCCATAACTACTATTTTTTGATAATAAAGGTCTGACTATTTAATATTTTCCTTATAAGATAGATACAATCTACAGTAAAGAGCGCTGAAGAGTCTAGGTGTGAATAACTGCGCAGGCTTGATTTTAGGATGTTTGTTATTATTTTTTACCGAGTGGAACAATGCACAAAAATTCAGAAAGCTTAATTTCACGACTCGTACTTATATCAATTCTATTCTGTTCAACTACAGCAAAATCAACCAAAACGGATTGACTCGCTCCGTTGCTCACACCACGTGTTCATCTGCGGCAACGAGACCTCTGGCCAGTGCATCCCCAATTCGTGGGTGTGCGACGGCGAGCGCGACTGTCCCGACGGCGAGGACGAGGGCGCCGAGCGCTGTCGGGACACCACCTGCGCGCCCTACATGTTCCGCTGTCCTAGCGGCAAGTGCATCTATATGTCGTGGGTGAGTGAGTGCGGGACACCGCACGATGGCGAGCGAGGTGTCAAGCTTTTTATAATTTTATATTATGAAATATAAGTCTATGGTCTCTTGAACCACAAGCAGTTAAGCTTCTATGTCAACGTATTTAAAGTATACAAGCGTTTATATATTGTTTTTGCTGCCCTTTGTATGAAATTTGCCGTATAATCAAAGCCTAATCCATGGAGTACCTCTCCTGGACTCAAACCATTGGACCATGCAACAAAAATATCATATATCATATCTGCAATACCCAACAAAGGAAGAATTCGAAGAATATAAACTAATAGACATCGTAGAAAAAATATATTACAACAAGTGTCAACTTGATGTTTTTCAAGCTTCGACATTTTGTGTACTATCTGCGTGCATGGAATTCGTATGGAACACAAATGCACACAATGTTGTGCTTTGCTTTTGTTGGTTAGATCGTATGTTTTACATACATATAATGTTTCATAAATTCGTGTAAATTTCAAATCTATAAATGAATCTTATTCCAGTTACTTCACCGCAACAAAAGAAGAAGAGTTATGAATGTTTATAGGAAAATTCTTAATACGTATAATATTTTTAAAATATATAAGAAAAACAATCGGTCTATAAAAAATATTCTATAATATTAATTTGTATTATTTTTTTAGGTATGCGATGGCGAAAACGATTGCAGTGACGTAGATTCGTTGGACGAGAAGAACTGTTCTTCAGTAGGTCATACAAAGTTAATACCCAGACCTAGTACGGAAACACCAGTATTCCCACACAATGGATCTTGCTTAGATTGGATGTTTAGATGTAACACTGGCAATTGTTTACCATACTGGTGGCGATGCGACGGTATCAACGACTGTGGGGATAATTCTGATGAATTACTATGTGGTTTAGTGAATCCTGAGAAACCTGTAGTGAGACCTGAACATGACGCTACAAGACATAAGTGCAGTAAAACTCAGTTTACTTGTGCACCTGGTGAGTAGAAACATTATTTTCGGTTTTTTTCCAAATATACTATAAAATTTCGTTAATATATTTGGATCAGCTTTATATATACCCTAATATATACCCTTTATATTTACCCTAATATATTAGTAAGTATAAAGTAAAGTAAGTTACTAAAATATAGTTACTATTTACTCCTTGGTGGAGTAATTAAGGGGTAGTCGGTATGAACTGCATCATCGGTTTGATTTCTTAAATTTAGACTTAATTTGTAAATATTTTAATTACACTTGCATAATTTTGTCAAATTTTTATATATTTAATTATCATATACCACGTAGGAGAAAAACAACTATATTACACTAATTTGCTTGTAAATCCAACCGATTGGTTTTTTAGAAAACTTCACGTCGCTTTTTATATTATTTTGTCATATAAATCTAACTAAACTTTGACACTAGGTGTATGTATCCCACTCTCGTGGGTGTGCGACCTGATGGCTGACTGCACTGACGGTTCGGACGAGCGCAACTGCGGCTCGCCGTCGCCCCCGCTCGCCGGTGCGCCACCCCTTTGCCCCGCGGACAGCACGCCGTGTGCGGACGCGCGTGGTTGTGTGCGCGACGCGCAACTGTGCGACGGTGTGCGCGACTGTGCTGATGGCAGTGATGAGGCTTATTGTGGAGCGGTATGTGGCTATTGGGTTTGTTGGTGTACGACCTTGTGGCTTATAAGTATACAGTTATGATTATTAGTTTTAATGTGTGATGTGATTAAATCTTTGTGGGGATGCGTGTAATATAAGAATATATATCTATTGTCAAATTAAAGGTTTATTTAAGACAAAATCCATTTTTATACTTTTTTATAGTGTATAATTTATACTTCGATTCATCACTTCATAGTTTGCAATTGAAATATAAAAAAAACATAAATCTTACTATTTTGTAAAAAAATTTGATTATTTACTTATTTCTCACACCACACGAATTGCAAAGAGTTAATTTAAAATATTTTTTTCCGAAAAGAAACATAGAAACGTATCAAGCTGTCCATCTCGATACTTCCAATGCGACGACGGTCTCAAATGCCTAGGGCAAGTCAAAGTTTGTAACGGACATCAGGACTGCTACGATGGTAGCGACGAGGCGAATTGTACTAACTACGAAGACAAAGGAACGTTTTCTAACGTATGTATTACTAGCTTTGACCGTGTATGGTTATTGTTATACATAAATTGTATTTTAATGTTTAAGATCTATAACTGTAAAGTTCCATTTAAATTCGTTAAGTAGTTTTTGTGTGAAAGTGGAACAAACATCAATCCATAATCATACACTCTACACACATTTATATTTTTTTTTTTCGGCCTTTTCCACCATTATCGCATTTATAAGTGTTTTTCTTATACTAATGTTTTCCTGACAGGGATTAAACGATCGACTAACGTGTACGCAGTTAAATTTTATTTCAAATTTATTTTTCAAGTATCAATTATTTATTTAATATGTTTATTTTTCTCAGTTTATAGGCATTGGAGTGGATCAATTCTCAATAAATGCGACCAGTTTCCTAATATCGTGTTGGGTGCCGGATAACAGACGTGTTGTTATGAAATTCTTGCCGTCTATATCTAAGATCAGTGAAGGAACGTGGAAAAATATGACTTGGAGCTATGAAAGTGTTTATAGGTAGGTTTGACATTTGTATTTTCGTATTCTAATAACATTATCATTTGAAAGATAAAATCTATACTCACATTAAAAATTGTTTTTTTGTAGCAATTTTGTCTAAATAATTTTTTTATTATGAATCGTTTCAAATAAAATAAACACTAAGTGTTTTTTTTTTTGGAAAATTTTGGCAAAACTAATAATGAAAATTGGACTAAGTCGGCTTAGCTGTTTCTGACATTAGTGCACAAATGTACAGACGAACTGACTAAAATAAAATCATTATTTTTGATTTTATTACATTGATACATGCTTCTAATAATATATATATCTCATTTTATTTTATTTAAGATTCAATGGACTTGAGCCGTTTACCGAATATAATGTAACAGTGTATATTCAGGACACCAGGATTAAACATATGTACAGATCTGATAAATATGTTTCTATTGTGACTGGGGAAGGAGGTATGTAGTTTATTTTGTAATATACATTTTAGTTTTATATTAATAAATTCACTATACAATCCATTCTTACATATTGCTTATGTAAAAATTAAAATATTTTTGTAATATTTTCTGAAATGCGTAATTCGATAGTGGTCAACAGCGTCTGACTGTAAACGCGAAGGCTGTGTTTTAAATTTCCACTCGGGGGAATAAAGTATTTCAATTACCTGGCTCTCCTAAGAAGACAAAGCATGGCATTAAGATCCATTCAATTTAATTAATATTTTAAGTTCAATATGTATTAGGTGAAAAATTGTTACATTAATAATAATTTTTAATAATGAAACTTATTTATTAAAAATTATAATAATTCCAGAACCATCTCCGCCTCAGCGTCTAACAGTACGACAAATGGTAGGCAGACGAGTCAATCTAATATGGGACCCTCCAGCGGAACCCCGCGGTGTTATACATTCCTACACAGTGTATTACGTACCGCCATTGCCTCCGATAGAAAGACTGATTCCAGCCACAGAGGATAATAAACCTATGTCCATTGTTCTGGAGGGATTCTTTAAGCCGAACAAAAATTATTCATTTTGGGTATGTTTCTTTTTGTTTTTTTTTTATTTTAAATTAATGCGGTTGTATTTATATACCAAGGTAGGCAGTTTTAAGATACTCTGTTCCGTCTAACGTTGGTTTTTTTCGTGTGGTATGTTGAATTCAGCAATGAACAAGTGTAAATAATTATGATCTAAAGGCTTTTTTCTATATATAAAAATATTGGGATTGTATTGCCCAATTTTAGAGCTATTGCATGTTGAGGAGCGAAACTCAATGCCGCATTCTGTCAGAAAAAAAATCATACCATCAAATGGAATACAACTGTCAATACATATTTGTTATAACAATTAATAATATTTTGCACGACACAACAAACAGGTGACAGCAACGAACGGCGCTCTGACGTCTCCGTCAACGGCGATAGCGAACATGACGTTCGACGAGGTGAGCGACGTAGACGACATCGTGAACGCGAGCGTGTCGCGGCCCGCTCCCGGCGTCGTGGCGCTACGCTGGCACCGCCTGCGTGGCGTCGACGGATATGCCGTGCGCCTGCGTCTGCCGCTCGGCTACAGCGCGCGCGACGTCCTGCGCACCACGGACAACGCGCTCAACGGTAAGCGACGTCATTGTGAGCGTCCGTGCTTTTGTCAATCGGCAATTGATGTGATAGTTGATGTTTTAATTTATTTGGATCTTTCACAAGCAAATTCTGTAAGACCTCTTATGAAACAGTATAAAATCTTTATGATTTAAAAAAAATGCTACACATTTTCAAACTATTATATAATAAATAATACTTTTTTTTTTGGAATAACAAACGATTATAAGCAATCAAAATGTATAAAAAAATAATATGCTTAACATGTATGAAAATATAATTTCAGTAACAAATCTCCCACCTGGCATCACAGTCTACATTGACATTAGAGCATACAAGAACACAATAATGGGTGGTCCATTCACAATACCGATCAAAACTGAGGGGGTTCCCGATGAAAAACTAAACGTAACTGCGGTCTTGCTAAAGGAGAAACGTACGTCTGTACACGTGTCTTGGTCTGCGCCCACCGCTGACCGATACAAGAATAGAGAACTGGAATATGAAGTTAATTATATTCATTTGCCCGAGTGGAGGAATAATGGTGGGTTGTTTTTTTTCTTATTCTTATTTGCTAAAAAAAGTACGCTAAATCAACGCTTTTTGTATTTTATATGAAAACATGAATATAATATTTTGTTTTATATATTTAATTTTAACGTAGTACCGTAACAATCAATCACTGTATATTTAGTGGATTTTTCATTAAATTATATAAACTTTATTTGCTACAGTAACACAATTATTAACGAAGAACACAAGTGTACTTATAGAAGGTTTGCACGCGTGCGAGAGCTACATGTTCATGGTGGGACTGCGTGGAGGACCTTTTGCCATGAAGGAAATTATAACGCGAGAGAATGCAAAGTATGAAATATACAATTTTTTTTATATATCTAAACACTTTGGATAAGTTAAAAATATTTCATAGAAAAATATTTAATATGACAATTGTTTTTTTTAAAAGTATAGTAACTGTTAGTGTGCACAATTTCCGTCATCAAATATTTGTATTGGAATAATTAAAATAGTTTTTTTCATTTCTATGCTCGGGTAACAAGCCAAAGCGACGCGTAGAGTTTCGTCTCAAAAGTTCGGCGGAAAGTGAAGCACGGAGTGTCACAACCCTCCACCCTGCTATATGTGGGATACCGTGAAGTTAAATAAATAATTTGTCTATTTTGTTATGCTGGAAATACCTATAGGTGCTAAATATGTATACAATCTATTTAATTAATATCATGTTATCTTTTTACTCATATAAATATTTAGTGATTAATTCCTTATATTTGCTATGAAGGGCGCCCGTAAAAGATCTACACTTTGTGTTCGATGTTCAGAAGGGTGAACTCCAGATTTTGTGGAAAGCGAATTGTGATGTCATACAAGAGCCAGTAGCTTATAGGGTAAGCATGTTATTATTATTGGTTCTCATATGTAAAATTATGCTTAACCTTTACTTAAAATTTATATTTTCATATATTTTTTTTATATTAACAACGTCATATAATAAGAATTAATTATAAATAATACTAATTGCATTACGTTTTCCATGATTAAAAACAAAAAAAAAATCCTTTCTTTTATCAGCTGGACATAACAGAGTTAACACACAACAAAGTCAGTCGCTACGAGTTGAAGTCGAGCAAGAACGTGTCTCTCGTGCATTTGATTGAAGGTGTTCCAATCGGCGCTCGGTTCAATATTTGTGTATTTGTAAGTCTTTGTTTTTATTTTTATTTAGTACTAGCGACCCACTCGCGGTTCCGTCCGCTTGAATTACATTATAATATCTTTAAAGATAGTATTTATACATTAAAGAGGCAATTCAATAAAACAGTTATTTTGTAGCGATTTTTTCGAAAAGAAAAACACTTTATATTGAAATATTATTTATATTTATGAATCTATTAGGATAAAACCAATATTAAATGTAAAAGAAAAAGTACAATAGTAAAACTGCGCTAAAAATTGTTAAGTTATTTATGAAATTAATGTGTCTAAACGCATATAATATATAAATGGCCTAACGAAAAATTGTAAATATCATTGTTTTGGATTCTATTACATTGACAGATAATAGACTTTCTCATTTATCTCCTGTATGTAGCAGCGATCAGTTACAAGTAATTTGTTTGGATTTATGTTATTTAATATGATTTGTTTTCTACGCTGTAATTTAAAATGTTGTGCTGTAATAATGTGCAAAAATAGTTTTGTCTCTAAGTAAAGCATAACATTTATTCTAAAGTATATCGTTGAAAATGTATAACTAATATAAAAATATATTTTATATTTCATTTGTAATTTTGATTTAATAATATTGAAGATAATTTGTCTCCTTTCTTTTTCTTTTTATTTTTTTTTGTAGTATATTACATATTAAAGCGTGTCCTTTCACGCGTGGACTGTATAACCCTGTAAACATATTGTATTTTTGCGCATATATAAACTTTAACGTAGCTTGACTTGAATGTACGGCTCAGTGATTTGTGTGCTTGGAATGGTTTCCAAGAAGCCTGGGTTCGGTTCCACTACGTTCAATTTGTAAACGTTTCTTAAATAATATAAATAACACAAAAAAACTTAACCCATCAGGCAACAGAAAAAGGTTCGAGTCACACGTGCTCGATGTTCCGCAGCGGCGAGGTGGAGCCCCCGCGCGCCGTCATGGCGTGGCTGTCGCCCAATGGACACGTCATGGTCAGCTGGCAGCACGCCGATGATAACGCGTCCGTGCCCACGTACGGTTTTTGTTTTATTATGAAGTATATTTTATTAGGGTGTCATTCGCTTTAGCTTTACCTATATAATACTTACTTACTGATTTACTTACTTAGCTTCACGCTATATCCCTAGAATTTGGTACAAAAATCTATAAATAGATTTTTTGTAGTATAATAAAAAAAGAATATTGATTTAGATTGAAGTATTGAAAAGATTTACATCTGTGGTATATCGTAATAATGTTATTTTCTTATACATTATTCTTACAATATTTATTTTCAGGCACAAATACCAAATCTTGGTGTCCCAAAAGGAAATTCCCGAAGATCTTCTCCATCCGGACGAAAACGTAAAGACTGCTATCGCAGAATTCTCTCCATTAATAATGACGGCGGACAATGCGCCCAAAGGACCCTTGTTTGTTAGCGTCAGAGCCATTACGGAAGAAGGATATTACAGTGATCTGAGTGAAGTTTTAACTATGGCGGGTATGTCGATTGAAATTATTGTTTTAGAAAAGAAATAAATTAAGAAAAGTATGACACCAACAATAGCGCGGTGTTGAGTTCCAATGCCTCCAGAATTCGGCGAAAGAGTCTTAACACTATTTTCTCTGCCTAATCTGGCGTGTGCGGGATACAGCGTGAAGCTGATTCATTATTTTTATAACAGGCGCAGAGTCCCTAGCGGGAGACATGGACGCCCCGGTGTGGGGTGCCGCGGCTGCGTGGTGGGGCGCAGGCGCGGCGTGCGTGGCGGCCGTGGCGTTGAGCGCCGCGCTGCTGCACGTGGCTCTGCGCCACCGCCGCCTATCCAACTCGCTGCTGCTTGGTGCCACTCGCTACGACAGTAGGCGAGGGCAGGCCACTATTGATCATGGTGAGTAGCTATCATAATTTTAATCTTCTATAAAAGGAAAGAGGTCATTACATTGTCTCGGTATAGCGAGGTAAGCGAATTGGCTTATTCTTTGCTGTACAGGTCTTAGGATGAGATTTGAATCTACATCCTCTGTGCACAGTCAAAAGTATCTCAACTGCGACACGACATATGTGCAAGTGAAGAACCAAATATAATACAAATTAAAAAAAATATATATAATTTTAAAGAAGTTCTAATATTATTTTTTTTCCAGATGACGATGACGTACCGCCAATACACGGCTTTTCGGACGACGAGCCGCTTGTGATAGCTTGAGCGTAATGTGATAAACGATCTTGTCATCGGTATTTAGTTATAGTTGTATATCGTCAAACATTTTTTTTCTAATTTTTTTTTGTTTGTTTTTGTAATAAAAAATATTATTGTAATTTTTTTTTAGAATATAGTGTACGTTCCATATTATATCTGTCAATATAACGTAGCAATTATAATCCTTAAAATCTCCAAATTCGTCTTCATTAATTGGCAGCTCCTTTTTTTAGAATATTTTAGCTTTTCTCAATAATGACTACAATATTTCGTTATCAATTTGAAATAACTTTTAAACTGCTTAAAAGACCATGTTTAATGTAATATCAAAATTAAATTAATAGTAAAATAGTAAATATAACTCTCATGAGTATATCTGGTTACTCACACTCCTGTGACCACAGACTATATGGAATATAGACTATATTATATTTTTATTTAAAAATTAATAATTATTATGCAGCTTGTCTGTATACAACGTATAACTGAATTACCGTTTAGTATTGCATATTTATTATCTGTATTACACGTTTTATAAGGAAGTAAGTACATCATATGCATTTGCCAGTTATTGTTTTTAATATTGTGAGTGTAACAAAAAAACATAACAATTAGTAGTCGTTTTTTTTGACACGTAGTATTGTACGATGATGAAATAGCTTGATTCATTTATCAGTAGATTACATCTCCTTCATTAATATTACTACGAAATGCTCAGAGTATTAATATTTTGTATATTTTCTTTTTTAATAATAGTCGTTTTATTTCATAGTTGTATAAACATTGAGAACGTGGAAGACATTTATTTTTTATTTACGTTTTTTTGTCAAATTATCAAAACTACGGACATTTAATTTATTATACGAGTATAGGACATATTTTTTTCAAAATAACAGCTGAGTTCTTATGGAAATTAGAAACGTTTATTTATTTTAGTTTTTAAATGGCTGTTATTAGAAAGACTTGTTTTACGTTACTTTTTTTTTTAATAAATTTATGATTTTAAAACAATCTTTGTATCGACATTTTTGCCTCAAGTTCGACACCAAAGATGGTTTTATATAAGATAATATGAATAAGTAATATTAATTATAGAGCTGTGTATGAATAGACTAAACAAGTAAATTTAATATGGAGGAGTTAAAAAAATCCATATATTTTTAAAGCTGCTGGCTCAGGGTTTTACGATTTTATATCGAAAAATTGCGATAAGTTTTTTTTATTCGTTTGGTTTATTTATACGAGGCGTATCTAAATATTTGTATTACAGTGTTGAACGTTACAGTGTAGTAGATCTCGACATTCCCAATGTTTCGTGATTAGTACGTTTACTTTCTAGTTCCTATAGTATTTTTTATTTTGGCTCCATTTTGAATTGAGCATTTTGTAAAAGTTAATACAGCCATGTTTTGACTTTTAGACAATTAGCGGTAATATGTGTACGTGGGTATTAAATTTCATGGAATGCTGTTCATAATTTATTTTTCAAATTATAAAATTAAATAAAGCATAAAGGAGAATAATTGGGGTTTTATTTACAAAAAAAAAACGCCTTTCAAACAACTTCACTTACGTTTATTTAAAAAATATTGTTAAAAAACATAAAAAAAAAATATCAAACAACTATTCTAATTAATAAAAAATTATATGATTTTTAATAGATTTGTAGGTCTCGTAGTGCAGTTACGATCCATTCGAATATAGGTAATAGCAGAACGATACTTTCCCGGTACACCGCCACTCCTACTATTGATACGAGATCACCAGTTTTACATAAAAGAGGACCCCCGACGCCCGTCTGAAAAGAAATAAGATTTGAAAAAAAAATAAATGTTATTTTATACTTAATTCGGTTTCTTAGTTAATTAAATTTGTTATAATTTTATTTGTGAGTTATGGTGCATTTGACGTCTGGTTGTTAGTAATGGGATACGATTCTCTGAATTCGAGGCAAAGCGCGGCGTTGAGTTCCGCCACTCAACACGCAATGTCTCTGGAATTCTAGGGAAATTTGGTAACAGAGCGGTAAGCTGATACGAAATTATAATATATAATTAGTATATACTGACAATTTATACATATACCTCATAAAATTCTAATTCATCGCAATCCGTACTCGGAAGATATCGAAGAATATCTATTAAAAAAAACTGTTTCTTTGTCAGTTTGTGTGTTTTTCACTTTTGAATTAAACTATACATGAAGCAATAAATACCACTGTCCCTCGTGTCTTCACGGAGGCGCAGTAAGCTCCAGCCGGTATGTTGATGTCCGGTGAAGATATTTTCTCGTTGCACTCGCGAGGTGTCAGTATTGCGGCGTGCTGCCAGTGCGGTTTTGATTGGAGGGCTAATATATCATTAAAAGAAAATAGGCTTTACAAATGTGATTCTTTTATGTTTTAAGTAGCTTTCACCTACTTGACACTAAAAAGAAAAATAATGTTATTATGTTTTTCTTAAAATAACAACTTTTACGTATAAGTGTATATATTTTATTATAATTATTGACAAAATTAAAGTACACGAGTATCTACTAACTACATAACCATGTGTTATAATTACTTTAAAAAAATATGATTTATTTCATTTGATTTAGATTTTAAACTAACGAAATTTTAAACATTTTAAATTGTATGACAGGTGAATACACCGGAAAGGACATCGCGGTGACGCAATTCCATTGTTATGATTATGTAATAGTTCAACTAATCTGCGCTAGTTGCTCTGTTGCACGAATGTGATATCGGTCACCGTAAAAAATTATATCAATTTTATGTTGAATATTTTCTATATATTTTCTCATATTATAGAATGCCTCCAGAAATCGGCTGAACGAAGTGTATTAACACTAGGTAACCTCTGTCTACCCTGCTGTGTGCGGGATATAGCGTGAAGCTGATTTATTTATTTATTCTCATATATATCGCACTCTTAGCTTAGTTGAAACAAAAATTGTGCAAAGATATTTAGTATTTTACTATCAATTTGGAGGTATAATTTTGAGTGGAATTTAGCGCTATGCTTGTCTCATTATACAAGAAATGTCTCATAGGAAATAGAAATAGTGTCACGCTGTATCCCGCATGTAGTCGAGTAGGTGAGGGATTGAGAATACACTTCGTTCCCATTCTGTTCCCAATTCTGGAAACATAGCGTGTTAAATAGCGAAACTTAACGCCGCGCTTTGCCTCGTTATCAGCGCCAGGAAACGAAAGTATTAAATATTTCATTCGCAATATTCGCAATTCGCAAATTTCACTGGGAATCGAACTTACAACCGTTGTATTTACAGTCGCACGCATGTGCCACTGCGGCATGACGGTCTCGAATAAATAGAAATAATCTCAAATAAACGTAAATAGAAATAAATTTAATTTAAAACGATCTCTGATCGAAAATCATAAACATTAAAGACACACAGCTACTGCATTTAGACGCATTTATAACACTATATATTTAAATTATTAATTTAAATTTATCATATAATATAAAACTAATATTTAAAAGGTTCACCTCGGTCGTAGCCGCCCCAGCCGACAAAGTAGCAGCTATCTCCCACGTGCGGGTCCCCGAGACACGCGGGTTGGACTTTTGAATCTATTCTCAGTGGACGCTTCCAATGCTGTCAACGAAATGCAATTTAGTAAATACTTGAATAAAATGAAGCCAAGTTGAAACTTTCGTATTTCTAGTCTGCTGCGTTTTGTGTGCTGTTATTTGGTTTGATTCTTTTGATAGTTCTCCTTGTTTTGATAAATCTAGCACACAGTAGGGTACAAGTAGAGACACTCCGTTCCCTATTTTCCCCTGAAATTTGGAGGCATTACGTTGTGAATGGCGGAGCTTAACACCTCTACGCCAGAGGAAAGAAATGAAAATCAAATTTGAATAGATATTTTATTATCTCGATCAATGGGGATCGAATTCACAACCAGTAGTGCGTAAAGCGACATACTTGTGCTCTTGCGCCACGACTGGCTGCCATTATAATTTTATTATTATTTAAAAGTGAACATAATATTTTTAAAATTAATTACTTACCAAAATAGCGAGATTGTTGTCAAGATTTCCTAAATTAAATTTGGGATGGATGTAAATGGTCGACATCCGTTGCTGTGAATGTTCCCTATCTTGTTTCAAATCCCAAACACCAGTTATGATAGTAACTTCGCCAACTAGTTTTCTGAAAAAATGTATTGTATGAATATAATTATATAATAAATTTAATCCTTTCATGGCATGGGGACAATGTGAAGGTGTGCCACTGACAGTGAGGGGTTGTGGACTCGATTCCCACTTGAGGAAATGAAATGTTTCATATTTTCATTTTCTCTCTTTGGTAACGTTAAATTCCACTCAACGCGCAATGCCTCAAGAATTCGACGGAAAATACGGAGTAGAAGTATCTTAATGGGAGCGCTAGGTTTCCAGGGTCTCCTTTCCTATTCTACATTCGGAATCTAGCGTGAAAAATTGTTCTATATAGGATTTGCACTATTATTTATTGATTAAAATGATTTTATATTATATTATATATATTATGATTTAAGAGTTACTATGCTACGCTAATTATTGAAAATTTTGATGAAGCTTGTATGAATGTTTTAAAGGTTTAAAAGTATTGAGATATATTATATTTATAAAATAATAATAGAATATAGTTATAAAATAACTACTGTTAGTATATTTTTAGGAGAGAGTTACCTCGACACGCAGTCAGCGGCCGTGACGGCGGCGCGAGGGTGCACAATGGTAGCGTAGCACAGAATCCTCTCGGGACTTTTCGTAGACACGACTATTGCGAGCCACGGATCGCAACCATTTTCTGTTACATCTTTTTCTGTAGATAAAATTTTATTTATGTAACGAAAAATTATCAATATAAATCAAAATAATAAAAAAATGAAGACAAGCGTGTGACTGATTATACACGGCAGATTGTGGGTTCCATTCCCGTTTGAGAAAATAAAATAATAAATATTTTAATTTTCTTTGGTCAGCTGTCGAGGCAAAGTTCGGCGTTGAGTTCTGTCGCTCAACACGCAATGCCTTTAAAATTCAGCGAGGAATGGGGTATTCTTAAC
This sequence comes from Heliconius aoede, assembly GCA_037355905.1. Taxonomy (NCBI): domain Eukaryota; kingdom Metazoa; phylum Arthropoda; class Insecta; order Lepidoptera; family Nymphalidae; genus Heliconius; species Heliconius aoede. Next base: position 21,298 of record JBAIZZ010000270.1, read on the forward strand.
ATCAAGTTGCTATGGTCTACATGTGGGATGCAAAAGAAGGTAATTTTTTTTATGTACCAGAATTTTGAATATTTCGCCCGCATCGCTTGTACACTTGTTGGTCCACGTCAACAATATCGATATAGTCATCATCAGAGCTAATCGTAGATAATTTTTCTAACGATCCATCTTCATTAATTTCATGAAAACTTTCAGTCGTAGTTTTCCTGGTGTTTCTGTTTTTGTTGCCCGCTAAGTTTATTAGTTTAAATCCTTGCAATACATGAAAATCTGGAGTGGAGTGAAAATTTATAGTTTGACTTTCAGACTGTTGCATTGTATCATCTCTTGGCACCAACGTGACGCGATTTGACTTGCGTCTCACTGGCCTGGGCTTTTTAGTTGAGACAACTAAAATAAAATAAAAATCAATTAACAGTTAATTGGTATAAAATAAGATATATCAATGGGTACAGTAATTGTAAAGAAAAAAAAAAAATTTTTACCTAATCTTGGATCAAAGCTTGAATATCCGAAGGGTATTTCAACTTCCCCATCGTCTTCTTCACTGACTTCATCTGAAACCCCATAAGTAAATCCTTTCCTTATATCTTTTACTTTCCAACTGGTTGCTCCTTGTAACTTCTCGTTTTCTGAGTAAAGTCCAACAAGTCCAGGTCTAGGGAGCTCTGCAGCATAGTCTTCACCATAATCAGAATTATGATAATCATTGTTAGTGCTGCTTTGCGTACTTGGATTTCTTATTTTAGGGTTTTTTACATTCCAATAAGGATCGACGTAATCTGGTGTCACTATTTTGAGAGCTGGCTGTGAGCGTACCGTCGTGGCAATCTGCTTATTTTTATTTATTTGAGAATGATTTCGCATTAACAGGGCGTTTCTTTGTCTTAAAACAGAACCTAATTGATTGTCAGAGTCAGAGCGTTTGTAGCGTTTTATAAATGTATAAAGTTTATGTGGATTTTGAATTTTAGACGACACTTTCGGTCCCAGTGGAATTATACAACATATTTTCTGTGTTTCAAATATGATTTTTCTAGTGCACGAGCTGTGAATGATAAGAAAAAATTTAAAAAATATATTTTTGAAAAGATAATAATTTTCAACTTTTTTTACTCTCTCTCTCTTACTTTTCAACAACAATAATTACTACAAAAAAATACTTACCCTGGCATGTTAACGATTCCGTTCTTACTTGTACATTCATCTTTATTAATAAAAGTACATATACTTTCAGATTCAAAGTGTTTCTTCTCTTCTTCAAATAACACTTTATCATTTAACTTGATTGTGTTCGGCTTGAAATTGTTGTTTTTATTGACATTTTGTGAGTCATTGAACACGACAGTTTGAGTAAGATTCTTTATTTTATTCTCTCGTATAACTTCATTAACATTTGGAAAAATAAATTCGAATACATCTTCTGTATTTTGTAACTTTTTATTTTTATTTGAATGCGCGTCTTTTTTTTCATTAGAATATTCTATGATTTCATTAAAAACTTGAACGTTACTGGAATTTGTCTTTCTCAAATCAGTAATATCAAAGTTCATAGGCTTCGCTAATTCACTTTGGTCTTGAAATTTGATTGTATTCGGTAATATTTCTCCTTGATTTAAAAATGATTCTATTTCGGTTGTATTATCGTTTAAATTCTCTTTTGAATATATTTCATTATCTTTGAACACAACTTTAACGCTCTCATCCGTTTCGAACTCGTTAACGTCGTCGAATTTAGGCGGAGGCGGTTCAACTTGTTGTAGTTTTGCAACTTTTTCGTGTAACCACCAGAAATCTCCAATAATTTGGGCCGACACTGTTCTCGACAACAATAGAACAACACAAAAGTACGGTAACATTTTAGATACGTTTCGACGCTACGAATGCAAATGAAAACTGCGTATAAAAAAAGGTGATGAGTTAAATTTAAAAGCGCAGGATGTTGCAACGAGTGCATCTATTAGCGAGTTGTGTCAGTAATCGGCGGCTGTTAGCTTGCTTGTTAGTCCGCGACAATTATGATTGACCAGTGCGTGGAACCCGCACGCATCGAGACCAATTTGCGGTCAATTATTCAAATATTCTCCGCTCAGGATTACGTACGTTGGATTCGTAAAAGCTTTACTAGAAATAATTGTATATTTTTTTAGATTAATTTGTGTTTATAAATATAACTCAATATTGCAGTTTGTCTGTCGATCATCTTATAGTCTGCATTTTTCGATATTTACAAAACATATAACATAAATTTTTTTGTAATATTTAAATATATTGAAGCATTTTTTACTAAGTTTGTTTTTGTCTACAAATATATATATATATATATATATATATATATATATATATAATAAATGCAATTAAAAAATATATCTAGACTTTTAAATTTCAAGCAATATTATAAAGATTAATTACTTTACTTTGATCAGTGTTACTGCCTGTGCCTTAAAGTTACTAACCAATTAATTGAGAAGAGAGATAAATACAGCCGTGGCCTAAATAATTACAGTGTGATTCATATCATTATTTTCCTCCAGTATATTGTCTTTGTATAAATAAAATATTATAACTTTATGAGTAATGTCCTATTAACCTATTTATTTTTCATTTGAATTGTTATTAATTTTGCTTAAGCTAATATCACAATTACATTATTCTTTGTGTTTAAATATATAGTTAAACTATTCAATAAAATAAATGTGAAATAAAATATATTATAATATACCTTTAAAAGTATGATTTTATTAGAGAATAAATAAATATGTAGGTCACTAGTAGATAATATATTTGTCGTTTATACGTCATGCTTTCTTAATAGGAGAGCCATCTTAAAAAAGTTATTTAACTGGTGTATTTATTCAAGATCTTTACGTAGAGTTTTCATCTCGGTGCCGATGGAAGTTAGGCACTTCAGAACTCACCGTGCCTTCCAAATTGATTTCGTTTGAAACTTTAAACTGGAAAAGCTAAGAACTGATAACTTCATTTTCAGTTCGCTTTGCTACAAATACATTGCCTTTAATTATGCATAAAAGGAATCTCATTGGGACGTGTTTCGATTTGAATAAATATTCTTTATGTATGAGTATTGTATTGTATGAAGGAAAATGTTAAAAAAACAAAGAAATAACCATGAACTGTAATGAATATATATATATTAGGCAAGAAATATATGCCATTTTGTATATATATAGAACCAAATTATAAAATATAATAAAACCGAGATGAAATCCAATAATTGAGTAATGATGTGAAAACTATTTCTATATTGATTGGACCGTTCAATAATACAGTGCAATCACAAGCTACGCAGTTCTGCTCACCGGCGCTTTGAGACGTAATTTACAATAAATTACCTTTTATAAATGAGTTTTCACGTTTACATGGTCCGTTACAGCAACTACATATAAATATTCCGATCATAATTTAAATTATTTCATTGAATAACAAATTTATAAATGATAACAATAAGATAATTTTAAATAAACTTTTGTTGTATACAAAAGCTACTACAAAAACTCAGTCTATATCTCCATTCTTACATGGTGCTCCCTTGAAATCTTTGAGATAGTGTTAGATTAAATTATTATTATTTTTACACTTCTCATATTATTGTAGGTACATAATATTATTATATGTAGGTATCTTTATTTTTCAGCTTCACGCTGTATCACGCCTATATCACCATAGACAGGGGGGACATTATTTATCGTTATTTACACATGTCCCAATGCTACGAAGGTGCTACAGAGGAGCTTATGTGGGTCATACTCGAATATTGACAATATTCACTTTTCTATAAGATATACAGGATTCTAAATTAATACATTTCCGTCACGTATTCTTGAGGCATTGCGTGTCGAGTGGCGGAATTCAACGCCGCGCTTTCGATCTGTTTCCAGAGCTAGGAAATTAAAATATTAAATATTTCATATAATAACAAAATAGGTGTTTACATAGTCCTCTTAAAAGTGCATCAAACAGCCATTTGTATCCAATAACTATTCGGATAAGTGAAAGATTTACGACGGTCCTCGTGAAGTAAATTTAACCGAGAAACAATGTAGCTGGTCTAGTTAAAATACGGCTCGGACGCTCACTTCCGCCGAGAGATTTGTGAGGGGATCTCCCTACGAAGCTAGTTTTCGCCATTTTATTTTGAATTCTGAAACCACTGGCGTCCACTTTAAACTTTGTTCTTCAAAAATCTTATAACAGACGGACGTATATAGCAGATAAATGATTTTGAAAGATTTCTTCTTTTGTACGTTAAAAATGTAAATTGTATTTTTTTTTATTTGTATAATAGTAATAATGTGAAGAATTAATCTTGAATTATTTGTGTTTAGCTTCACGCTGTATCCCGCCCAATACCGAATTTCGAAGGCATTACGTGTTGAGTGGCGGAACCTAATGCCACGCTTACCTCGACATCAGAAAAAAGAAAATGAAAATATTAAATATTACATTTCCTCAAGTGGGAATCAAACCTACAACTTATCTCTAAATATAAATAAAATTGATAACACAAAAATATTTTACAACGGATACAAAATGCACCTCGTGTGTTTCACAATAGGACATTTAATAATCTCCATACTAACTAATTGACATATCATTTCTAAATCCAAAGCGCTTTACGGTCCAACTAATTTTACATTGTAATGAATATTCGCGATGCATATTGCATAGAATACGGACACCGGACACCGGACACTGCGCATACATTAACAAACGTAAATATTTAATGTCGAAAATGACGAACTGTAGTGCTTTGTGGTGTTAAAACTGCATCTACGTAATTGCTGCCTCTTGAGTCTCGTAGAGATATATATTAAATAATTAACGTAGTGACGAAAATTTTGCATGGGTTCAATATTATTTTTAATAAAAATTTATGCGATTAAAATTTCAATGCAACAGGTTGGTTGTAACCCAAGGAAATAAAACATTTTTTGTTTTCATTTTTTCGCTCTGGTAACGAGGCCAATCACGGCGCTGAGTCACTCAACACGCAATATTTTCAGAATTCGGCAGATAGTGGGGAATAGAAGTATCTTAATGGGAACTCAGTGTCTTAACATCATGTTTTCAGATTCCCGCTGCCTATGACAGCGAACAGAGCGTCCACCTAAATAAAACTTTAATTAACCTCTAGTAAATGTATTATAATTTAAAAAAAGTTTGTGTTTATACAGAATATAGATATTTTATTTCGTTACATATATTTAATATATATTCCATAGTTCTATAAATATTCAATAAAGAACAATACTTCTATGAAATTAGGATATTGTAAAACACAATAGTAAAACCGATATCACCATTTCCCTAAACAATATTAAGAATTCAAGCATTTATATTTCATTCAAACGGTTTCAGCTGCGGGCATTAAAGTGTACACTTTTGAGTACACTTGTAGGCTCAACTGAATTCTAAATACATGCTAGTTTGTCGGCGGTAAACCGCAGTCGGTACAGCGAAGCCCCTTTACATCCTCTCATGCGAAAAGGATTTGGGAACGTTGCAAACGACAAAAGCTACAATGGACTTTGCTCTCAACTAAAGAAATAAATAAAAGCTTATTTGGTTCGCTAGAAAATTTTCTTTCTTGATTTTCCGATGAAAACCCGAGGAATGTATACGTATATTTTTCTGTTTGTTTCTACTGCGGCTTCCGTTTGCAGTCCTGCACTGAATTTAAATGGCGTGTTCTGTGAAATATGCAAGAGATATCGGCCTCATATAGTTTTATTTAAACTCGGTCCCCGAATATGAAGCGCGCTATAACTTTTTTAATCATATTTTTATGACACTCCGTGTCAAATGAATTTTTGAATTCCGCTTCACATCGCACACCAGTAATACGCAGTTTGAATTTGAAAATCTAAATATACATTAATTATTAATATTTTCATACATTTAGTGATGTAAAAATATCTAGATAACCGTCAATTTTTAATAGGTATTTTTAGTAGGTAGCTAAAATAATTAGTTTACAACATTATCATTGATTTTTATACCATTTTTAGTTTAAAGAGCCAATAAAGTAGCACGAACGGCAGATTATATTTTTGGAAAAAGTTTCAAAATAGGAAATAGTATCCTAATGGAGTTTTAACATATTTTAGACTTTGAAAATCAAAATACTTTGGTTTACTGGTCAGTGTGAAATCGAAGTTGCAGTAAACTAAAGTAATCTGCCATTTATTATATTTTTGGGAGTCCACTGAGCCAGTGATATACGGGTGGCCGTGGAATGACTACGATTCGGTCACGGGATTACGAGCATCTCTCCGGAGCTCTCCTGGGGGTCGTGCTGGTGAAATATCACTTTTGTGAGCTGAGCTTACGTACACTTGACGCAATAATTATACTATATCTCAACTTATATAATTAAATGGAACTTAGCGATCCAGGTGAATCGTTGTGAATACAAAGTATTAGGTTATGGTCGACTGAGATTCTACAGTAAGAGTAGCTTTGCCAAAGAACTAGCTGATGTATCTATCTTTATTTTCTAATGAACAGCTTAGTTCATCTATAATTTTCTTACAAACTGCTGCTGTGGTTCCCTCCGTCTTGCTGATAAGCGTCGTGTCATACAGATAAGCGATAAGTGTACTGAGATAGAGTATATTTTTTATTAATTTTTTTTTAAATTTCATATATCTCGAGACTTTAGCATCGTATATAAATGTAATATGTTATATACATTTTTATATGCAGTGTTAAATTCAAAAGAGCAATGTGGGAATCGAACCCAAATCGGTATACTGTAGCCATAAAACTGTCAAAATGGTTTCATTAGAATGTATGTTGACTTATTAAACAAATTTATCCAGAGTAATTCGATCGTCTATAAATTATAGTTTGTCCAAACACTTGCCTGTGACACGCTTGCCATGAATTAGTAATGCATTGACAAACAAATTGACGGTGCGACCGAGACCATCACCTAGGCTATACCTATTACTGGCGATGTGTCTTGTATGCTTGATTGCACCTCGCTCGAGTCCCCAAACACCTCAATATAGGCCGGCCTTAGTTAATAGGTACATAGAATTTATAGAGATAGGAGAATTTCCGAGCTTAAATAGACGTGATTTTGTATTTGTTTCTAGAGAATAGATTTCCTGGATTTTTAAAAAAAACGGTCAGTCGTGAGTTGATGACATGATATGATATGAAATTTTTTATATTTTCATTCCTTGGCACTGGTGTCGGAGCAAAGTGCAGCGTTGGCGCTTGCCACTCTAAACACAATACCTCCTTTGCAACATGCGGTATACAGCATGAAGCTGAAAATAAGGTAAAGATAATTTAATTAAGAAACTAAACAAGTTATTTTTAATTTTAACCCTCACTTTTAATTTTAACCCTCACTTTTTTGTTTGAATATTCAGCAGTAAGTAATAATTTCTATTAAAACGTCATGTGTGTTCCATCACGTCAATCTCATACAATTCACGTTTTCCGATGAGCGTTGTTGAGAGTCCATTAATAAATTTACTACTCACTTTGTAGCTTTTGTCATTAATAAAATGTTTTAATTAATTTATGTATCGTTTAATTTCAACAATAATTATAGACGATAACGTCATTTAAATTCCGTCGTTATAATGTAACTATTAGCAGAGACGAGTCCTGTTGCAAACGCGGTCCACTGTTGTGTGGTGTCTGTGGAATGGCATACCCGCGGCAGTGTTTCCAGGTCGATATGATATAAGTACCTACAAAAAACGCGTCTACCTCCACCTCAAAGGCCGGCAACGTACCTTTCAGGTGACGAAGTTGCGCATCTGAACACATAACGTCTCGAAAGTAAAGAACGGAAGAAAAGATATGGAGGACACAGTGGAATATAAAAACTAATATAAAAAATATACCATTAAGTTTCTACAGACTTTAATGTGGTAGGTATATACAGCATAGTATAAATATAATTCAAAAAAAAATTTGAACATGAATATTAATCTGAATGTTCGTATTAAGTCATATGGAAAGTTTAGATTTTTAGAAACAAAATCAAATGTGGTAACTGTAAAAGCAGAGAGGCCTGTCCATTGCACTCCACTGTCGCTGTCAAACGCATACTTCTACAGTAGAACTGTCTGCTTCATCAACTGTAGCTTTATTTACGCTGTGCCAAAGCGAATAAACCAACAAATATTATACAATTGTATAATATTTGTTGATAATAATATCATTTTGAAATTCAAATAAAATATAAGTTTATACTTTAGTTATTAATTATAATTATATTATTATGTCGATAGGTACTATATTACTGGCGCTCTTATATAAAACTTCTACCTATATGCATACAAAAAGTAGTATTTAATATATATTTAAATTATAAATTATAAGTATAACAACTGAAGTAATTTAACTATAAAATAATATTTAAATTACTTCAGTTTTTCTTCTTTGAAAAACTACGTGCGAAACGATTAAGAGTGTTCTGAAAAGAATGCAAACAATACGTGTGTGGCAGTATAAAAACTTCGCTCCGTAAAAGAGAATCTCGTAAATCCCAAGTTGAAAGTAAACCAGCTTATTTGCACCGAACTTGTTACGTGCTGTTGTGAAAGAAAAGTAACTGTGCTACGTCAAATCCCTTACCATACTCAAATTGTTTATATAATGATTTAAAATGTGGCGTTGAGATTCAAAAGTGGAGAGCGGAGTGTCTTACCATTGGGCCTCCCTCTGTAAATCTTTCTAAATGCGCGATACAGCTCAAAAAAATTCAATATATTTTTAAAAAGTCAATGGAATGTAAGTAGAAGTAAGTAAGAAAAATATATGATAACTTATTATTATTGATTGGTTAAAAGTAACGCACTATTTATTCTTCTCTTAATAGATATATTTGGCTTTGCGATGTCGATGAATATCTACAGGTTACCTAATTATTATTAAAATAACTAAAGTCAAATCGGCATAAGCGTAAAATGTAGAAGATTATTTTCAGCTTCACGCAGTTCTCCTTTGAGGTGGAGGTAGACGCGTTTTTTGAAGGTACTCATGTCATATCGACCTGGAAACACTGCCGCGGGTATGCCATTCCACAGCACACACAGCAGTGGACTCTGTATTCAAGATCGACTCGCACTTCTGTATATTGCAAGAGTATTTGTATCCGTATCAACTTTGTGCTGTCTATTAGCTTTCTATTGTAAATCTACAGAATTGTACGTTTGGTTTATCTCTATATGTTTAGACAAGCAAGCATTGTTTTGCCGTCTTTGTTGGAGCTTAGATATTAACATTTAATATTAAATGAAAAATTATTGATTAAATAATTTATAGTTTAAATATAAATTGGTCAGCTTCACGCTGTATCCCGCACATGTCAGGGTAAACAGAAAAAACCTGGTGACCAAGTGTTAAGACACTCCGTTTCCATTAACGTCCGTTCAACGCTTTCTGCCGAATTCTAGAGTTATTCTGTATTAAGTGGCGGAACTCAATACCGCTCTTTGCTTCAACACCAAAACGAAGAAATGAAAATATTAAATTTTTAATTTTCCCGGTAGGGAATCGGACCTGTCACGCTTATATATATAATACATATAATAATCTGTATTATTTATCATATTTATATCAGTTACCATATTATCAACGTTTATTTATTTAATTATTGTGTTTAATTTTAATATATAATATGAGTTTTTTAATATATAATATGAAGTTTTTTCTATGAAATACTTCATATGAATCAATGTTAGAATAACCAATGATTCACTCGATCTGTAGGCACAAGCATCTTTGCGTGACAAATCTTGGGTGAAACAATTTCTTATTTCGAGATGGAAATTTATAGAGTGTGAAAATTCCGCCTACAGATCCGTACGAAATGACAAACGTGACTCGAGTGCCAAGTCATGGGGCCCATGGAATGTCCCAAAGCAAATTCATAAGTTTAAGTAGAAAGTTCGCTTACTATTTTATGTTTTATTTTATGGAATTCGTGATATTGCCTTGACAGAGTTGTGACGTTATGTTGCTCTTTCGGTTTTTTTTATATTGTGTATATGTGTGTAACATTTTGTTATTTTTTGGGATTCCGTACTTCAAAAGGTAAAAACGCAGCCGTTAGTTCAATTTTATAAATTGTACTTTCTGTTGATCTACAATCCTGAAATTGGTACGAAATCCTCAGTGGGCGGATCGGACTCGAACTTGACCAGTTTTTATTGATAATTTCGGTGTTCAGTGTCGATTTCGGTGTCAATTCAGGGATATTTTTATTTTTGAATAGACATTTTATTCTAATCTTTAAACACTTTAAATAGTAGATTTAAATAACATATTTATATCACATTCAGATCAAAGTCCACAAACATAGGAGTCGGACGACCATACAACAATTACGTCATAACATCAATTGGTCAATAAATATATAACAAGCTTAAATAAATTAACATCGTTGCGTTATGATATACCTAATGCGCTTTATACCGCAGCCCGGCATTGTTCAATTATTTCGATTATGTACATACTATTTTATTGATATGAAATAAATAAATTATTCTACAAATACAGTATTCAAATATTAAAATTATAAACCACACACAAAAACATAGAATTTTAAACATGTCATATTTTTAATTGTATTTTTGTTTTAGTTAGAGTACATGGCAATATTTTACATGATTCCATGGAGGTATGCAAATTAGCGAAGAGCCAGTGCCGCGGTTGCTGTTTAAAAATGTATAATTTTATTCTAAATAACTGGATTACACTAGGGGGGCAATAATAAACGATTTGTATGTCAAATATTTTTTGTTGTTTTCTGATTGTAAATTGTAATATTTCTCATTTTGTGAATTGTTTCCGTTTTGATTTCATGGACGCCGCTATGTATATTGTTAAATATTAAAATTAACTAAATTTTTTTTTCAATTTTGTATATAATTTTAATAACTTTTTAAAAAGTTTTTTTTAATACGTACTTGATAAGAGCGTTTAACATGGGTAAGTACTTAATTGGATTCCAAGAGTTGCAGGTTGAAATCCAGCATCGTTCAAATAAAAAAAAGACCTTTTTACAGTTTCACGGGTTTCTAATGTATTTCCAATATAGTAAAACGCCTTTTTAGCTACTGTTTTTCCAATTTCAGTACAAGATTTTAAGCTTTTAAGTTTGAAGTTTTAGTTGATATGATAGTTATTTATTTTTAAATTGGCCTTAGTTTTATATTAAATTACATACTTTTGAAGGGTGTGTTAAGTCAATTTCCTTCGACAATATTATAACGGCAATCTTTATCGACATTCAAAGCTCTGATCCAACGCGTGATTAAATTATCGTTTTACAGAGGGATATATATTTATGTAAATTAGATGTCTTACTTTAGTCCACTTCCTTCGTTAAGAGTGTTTGCACAAACTTTTTATTTTAACGTAACTTTGATTATTTTGCTAAAGTTCAAATTAGAACATAGCCTAGTTTCTCAACGATAGTGGCAACTGTAAAAAAGTAAATAGATAAAAATGCCGTAAAAAAAACTATCGCTTAAAAAGCTGAGCGAGAATGAAAAAGATAAAATTATACGACCGTTATAAAGCGCCAGCGGTGAAACTTGCGGATTTTTCGCAAATATATAAAGGGTGGTCCTTCACTGGTGTAGCTAGTAAAGCATAATAATAACCGGCAGTCTTTACATAGTATAAGAGATAATATTATCTTATATTTATTTTTACCTATTTGTTGCTGTAATTAAATAATTGCACATTTTAAGTTTAAAGATAGGCTATTTACAAAATTGTGAAACAAAATTGTATCCTCTGCAATATTTCAAAGTGTAGATGGTGTCGATATTCGATATAGAAATTTTCTTTATAATGTATAGTATTTAGTAAATGAACTCTATTTCGAACTGATTCTTAAGATATTAGAGTAAAATGTACTCTTTATTTCAATGAACAATATACCTTAATCATAGTGGACTTGCGGTTTATGATGTCATTTCAACCCGCAAACCTTGTAGCTTTGATGTCAAACGATAAAATGTAGTCTTTCATCATTTTTATCAAACATTTTAAAGTTAAGTTAGCTTTAATATCAGAAATAAACAAGTCTAAGTTATCTTAATGGATGTAGTCGGTACATTAGATAAATAATTAATGTTTTCTTAGGCTTCACGCTGTATCTCGCACATAAGATGGAACCTAGTGTTCATATATTATAATTCGCGTTACCAGAGGAAATGAAAAACTAAATATTTAATTTCAGTGAGTGGGAATCAAACCTACAACCTTTTGTCTTTACAGTCGCACACTTGTGCCTTGTGTTATTAAAGGTCCAATCAATCAGTACAAACTCTCTCAAACAATAAAATCTAGTAAAGTCAATTCAAAGAATTCTGTTTGCTATAGTGGTCGTTGCTTATTATATAGAAATGGATTCTCATACGGGACTATATTTACAATTATTTTTGTTTCTATTATAAAGGAGTACGGTGCAGTATTCTACTATCACCTGTGATAAAATTATTTTAGAGATTATAGAGATTATGAATTAAAAAATTATGTAGTTACGAACGATCGAACGAACCATCTGTATTAATAAATATATAAAAATATATAATAATAAAAATTAATAAATAATAAATAAATTTGAACCTAAAGAAATTTCCGTGTATTTTTTAGTTTAAATGTCAATTTATCTGATGTTTTTCTATAATATTTCTACAGAAATTTCTAATAACACTCAATTCTAATTGAAATTCGATTAACACCCAATGCGTCAATAAAATTCAGGAAAATGGGGAACGAAATATGTCAACACTAGGTTCTCTCTGCCTACTCTGCTTTAAACTTTATTTAAGTTTCTAATAAAAATAGACTTAGTTAGATTGACTAAAGAAAAGAAGTCAGGATATTTTTCACATTAGAAAGAACAAGACGATATAATGAAATTGTATATCAGTGCGGTGTGTATTAGGGGCGATGCCCTATTCATTTTCTCCATTCACTCGACCACCCTTCGTTGAAGATGAAATTACTAGTGATGGATATTTATTTATACTTCCTATTTCCTTATCTCCGACTATTTCGATATGAACTTCAAATTAATACGAATGAGATTTGTGAAAGGAAAAATGCTTCTTATAAATTGAGTTGACATATTTATTTGTGTTTATTTATTTTGATAAAATATATCCAATTTCTTAAGAATAAGACGCCCCCGTGCCTGATTTAGAGGATGCTATTATAAACATTTTAAGCGAAAGCTCTCTAAATAACACATAGCACAATATTTATACAAAGAGAACAATAAATAAATAAATAAATAAAGTACTTCGCATATAGCAGGGTAGGCAGAGGGAATCTCGTGTCAAGAGACTTCGTTCTTCACTTTCTGACCTATGTTTCGAGGCATTGAGTGTTGAGTGGCGGAACTACACGCCGGGTTCCTCCATTGGTACCAGAGTGAAGAATTGAAAATATTAAAAAAAAAACATAAATCATTTCCTTGAGTGAAGATGAAACCCGTAACCGTCGCGTTACGCCTGCACCACGACTGCGACCATACGTTTGTGTACCTATATAGATGAACTGTAGACACAAAAACATTACGCTCATTTCTTGTGAAAAAACGGTCTATCATAAAAACATACTCATGAAAAAAGATAATATAATCTTAGAGAAGGCTCTTACAGTTCCCTCTGCCTTCCCTGCTGTGTGCGGGATATCACGTGAAGCTTAATTTTTTTTATAGAAAAACTATATGCTAATATATTTTAAGTTCGTGTGAATAACAAAAATTCTCCGACCTATGATGTCTTGGACAGCGGCTAGACAAACTAGATGCTTCGAGATTAAACTACAGTTGCTCCAAGTTATTTGGAACCGGGAAATTTATTAAATTATTTTTAATAAAAATTTTAAACATGCCGAGTTAAAATATTTTTTAAAGCAAATTAGAAACGGATTAAGGACAGATGTGGCGCAGTGGCGCAAGTGCGACTGTAAACGCGACGGTTGTGGGTTCAGTTCCCACTCGGAGGAGTTAGATATTATTTTTGAATATTTTTTCCCTCTGGTAACAAGGCCGGTGTCGAGTTCCACCACTCAACAAAACAATGCGTCGAAACTAAGGCGGAGAGTCTTACATTTGAAAAGAAAAAAAACGTAAACTAATGAAATATGCCTGCCAAAATATAATGTAATGAGGAGAAAAAGGAGTAAAGAAGGTTAATACACAATAGGTTAATACACGAACGGGACAAAGGAAAATAGTCCTACCTAATACAGCCTACTTAATAGTGCGATGGAAGAGATGCGAATAAAAGGCTCCTCGTGGATATTGGCGCTTAAGAGTCTCTCTCGTCTCAGAAATGCTTGTTGGTTATTTGAAAAGGGAACGTGGGCTTTACTTTGCTTCTGCTAATAGTTTTTTTAGGTTATTACAGCATGGCAGGCAGAGAGAACCTGGTGCTGAGACACTCCGTCCTCTGATGAAATGAAAATACCAAATATTTCACTTACTTATGTGAGAATCGAATCCACAACTTATCGCATTTGTAAGCATATGCTTGTGCTTTTTGTGCCACAACTGGCGTCTTTTACTTTTTTTTCACTTTTAGGTTATTGATGTTTGTTATTTGACAAACTTATCGGCTTGACTGTTGTCGGATAGATGTTAATTATTAAAATACTCAGGAACTCAATTCAATTATAAATTGTATACATCGTCCTCTTATACGGCTTTAGAGTTATTTTAATATGTTTAAGCTTTCAAGTTCATTTTTGCGTAGACGCAAGCTATTTCTTCATAGAATTATTTATTTGTCACATGGATCAGAAATTTTCTTAGATAGTATATATATATATATATATATATATACGGTTAGAAACTAATACAAATCACCAATGACGATTCAAAAACACATATAGACACTTACTCAGTGTTAATTATAGCTGCATTTTTTACCACTTTAATATTAAAAATAAATATTTTATAATGACTCCATTATGTTTGTGTTTAGCATAACTCAGTATGAAATTAAAATATATTACATCGCCATGTTGCACTAATTTCACTTAATTTTTGAGGCGGTAACCTCAAGACGGCACGTCTTAAATGCTATTATGTCACCCCTGTACTTCGGTTGAGGCTATCGTTATAAAGACATTTTTGGAAAGGAAAAAATTAAGAATGAAGAAAAAACAGAAATGATGAGGCCAGTCATGGTGTAAGGACACACATTTGTGAAAATAAATAATTATATTTATTTGTTTGAGATTAAAACTTAATTGTAAATGACACGACTTAAGAAGAGAGAAGACTTAAGAACGTCACGTCAAATTCGTAATTCTATATGAATAAACTTGAAGAATAGAAAGATAACAAGTCTGAAGAATTAAAATTCTTTCTCTCGTCAACCTCCATATTTTGAATGTAAATTCTTAAAGCCTATTTTCACCAAATTCGTATTTAGTAATTAAGTAAAATAATAATTAACGTTCGCTCACTTAATAGGTCTCCAGTCGCGACCTTCCTTCGCCGTACCATCAATTGGGTTAATCTTGGCTTAAAGCAAGGTTTTCATTTACTATCATTATTTCTTGGTCGTCTAAACGATAACAAACTATTTTGTTTACATTTGGTTTTCTTTTAAACAAGTGAAAAGCTTTATATATCACAATCATCTTACCTTATTATATATATGAAATTTATTTGAAATTTATAAACACAGAGATATAGTTTCAATTTAAAAATGTCGTTACGCAAGTAAGAATCGTTTGAAGATATTAGTTGTAGATAACATTTTTTACTTAGAAAAAGCTGTATATTTAAAAAAAGAAGAACCTACAAAAAGCTTATTTTTTAAGGAAAACTTTTC
Source organism: Heliconius aoede (assembly GCA_037355905.1). Lineage (NCBI taxonomy): Eukaryota > Metazoa > Arthropoda > Insecta > Lepidoptera > Nymphalidae > Heliconius > Heliconius aoede. The sequence goes on from JBAIZZ010000270.1 coordinate 37,155, forward strand.
AGAGTACACCCATAAATTTATTTTTACTTTTAACTATTATTATTTTGGTTTAATACGATAAGCGCATAATAAGCTGCCTTTAACAACACTTTTTGCATCGTCACTTGCACTTACAGCCCCCGCCGGATGTATAACATGAATTATGTGTTTTATTATGCCCACCCAGCCACTTTGTAGGCAAAGACCGTAAGTAGTCGTTTTTCTTTATATCTTGTCACACGGCTACGGGCATGCGATTTGTCTTAATTCATCACAATTACTCTACACACCAAAATGCTATTAGATAAAAATATATATATATATATTCTAACGCTGTGTCTCGTACACAGTAGGTTAGGCAGTGGGAACTGGGGAATCTTGTGTTGAGACACTTCGTTTCCATTAAGACCAGACCAGACCAGTTACCAGAGCTTTTATATTATAATAGTAATTTTGGAATAGAACCCATAACCTGTCACAGTGTTTACAGTCACACGCTTGCGCCACGACTGGCCACTCATTATGTTAAATCTTATATAAACTTATTTCTTTCTACACTTATAACATTAAAAAATATCACACACGAGCTACTCTAAAGGAAAGGAGTGGAAATTTTAAACAACATTAATATTAACTTCATGCTTTCACGAACAGACAGAAAGTGTTTGAAAGCTATAAACTCACTAATATACAGCCACTTGGTTCTTGAAAAATATAGTAACAGTCCGGTCCGACGCCCCGCAACACGCTACCGTATATATATTAAACTATGATATATTATATTAAGTTACGTATATCTGGTTTTAGATACTGTACAATGTGTAGAGATTGTTGATCTTTATACTTTTACACGGAAAAATCCTTTTTAAATGAGAGAATGTTGATATTTTTTTAAATGTTGAGAGACTTTGTTCCCCATTTTTCGCTGAAGTTGACGCCAAAATCACGAAAGAGATGAAATGAAAATATGAAATATTTCCTTTCCTCGCGTGGGAATCGAATCCATAACCTGCGTACTTACATTTCGAACGCTTGTGCCCTTGCGTCAGGACTGGCGTCTATAAAGCTTACGTTATAAAATTTGATAGAGATTTAAAGTAATTGGAGTTGCATGCTTTTATTTTATACTACTTTTTGACTGCGGTTTCAGATTTGTAGCATGTTTTGGTGTATTGTACGATTACTGTATAATAAACATTATTAAATGAATAGAATAAAGTGTAATAGTTATGCTCTATAGAACTATATGTATATATAGATATAACTAATATGTCTATATTATATCTGTAACATTGACAGTATTTAATGGCCTGCGGAAATTAGATAGTTAATAATACTAAATTAATTCAATCAAAGCAATACTAACATGTCAATTTCGTTGACCTAAATTCTGGATTAACTAACGATGGGCTTTATATACACTGTCACGTACGAGTTATTTAAAAATAAATATTTGATAAAAACGAAGACTCTTTTTTTTCAGCTCTACGCTTATATCCAGCATATAGCAGTGTAGACATAGGGAACCTAGTGTTAAGACACTCCGTTTCCCACTTTTCACCAAAATTTGGTGAAACTAACGCACAACCTTCGCGTTTACAGGTCACCACTTGTGCCATTGTGCCCCGACGACCCCGGGTAAGAAGACTCGTAATTTCATTAAATATTAAAAAAAATCATTTCATTCACATTTAATTATATTATCATCACGAAACTTCGCTATTTTCTTACATCAGGTGGCATATCGTGCTGGGGGTCGTGGGTATTACCCATATTATTTATATGTATATATTTATTTAAAAAAATTAACTGTAAATGCGTTGTGGGTTCGATTCCCACTCGGGGAAATGCAATATTTAATATTTTCATTTCTTCGCTTTGGAAACGAGACAAAGTGCGGCGTTTTGTCTGCCACTCGACATGTAATGCTCCCAGAATTCGGTGGAAAATGGAGAACGAAGTGTTTTTACACTATGTTCCCTTTGCCTACCCTGCTATTCGCGGGATACAGAGTGATCCTGAAAAAAATAGTGAATATTCCAACACGGTGTGCTAGGCGGACCACATTAAGGGTAGATAAACAGTTATTGTATACGCCACTTCACAGCGGTTACTTCGCACCCGCGCGGCGCCACTGCGATACGGGATACGGGACGTACGGGACTAATGTTGATTGATATTTGTTAGCTTTATTGCGATATTGCCATATTATTTCTGGTATTTATAAATATACTCGTATAACACTTAATAGAGATATATTACTGTATAAAATTATACTCTAAGCTACGTTTTTATTTCATTTGAATTTGTTTCGTGTTTTTACCTTTGTGGTTTATCGACACTTCATTTAAATATCACAAAATATTTTACAACATATTGGCGGGAAAGTAAGAATACAATGAAATCAATGGATACAATCGTATAAAAATGAAAAATTCCAAATTCAAAAGTAATATTTTGTTTATTTTTAATTGTTATAATATTTATGGCCAGGTTATGTATATAGATAATATATGTGATATAATATATTAGTCTCGGATTTGTGGAAAGTTGTAACGTAATCATAAGATTACGCAGATTATAAAATCTGCCCTTAAAAAAATATAAAGTTTATTACTACATTATGTTAAAGTTATTTATTGTTTGCCCTGACATTTACTATAGACTTATATAAATTTACTATATATAAAAATATGCATACTATTTTAACATCCTATTCTTTGAAAAATTAAATTAGTTTTTTTATCATTTTATTATTAAGAAGTTATATTAGAAATACTATTATTATAACAAGAAATTGTAGTAGGTAATGCTAGTTGGCCTGAAGGCGTAGAGAGTAATTGGTTTCCTTTGTGGAATAGATGTCAAAAGCTTTGTAATGTAATACCAGTATTGCAATATCTCTGTACTTACATATAAGTGTATATATATAGTTAATGGCTAATATCTGTTCAGACTTATTATCTTAAATGTAAGCATATTTATTATATACGCGGATATTTATTTATATCCGAGTATGCAGAGGAGCTTAGTGTTAAGACACTCCGATTTCCACTCTCCGCCGAATTCTGAAGGCACAGCGTTTTGAGTGACGGTGGCGCCTTACCTCGATACCAGAGTGAAGAAATGAAAATACTAAATATTGCAATTTCTCGAGTGGGAATCAAACTTACAACCTGTCGCGCTTAGTCACCCGTTTGTTCCCCTGTACCACGACTGGCCTCCATATATTTTAGCTTTCTACATTATAAAAACCACAGGTCTTATTGAGAATTATCAAAGAATTTTTTTTATATTTATTTGTATATTATATTTGAATCTTTTACAATTTGAGAGCAAATCCTCTCAGCACGGATTATTTTTAATATTTTCCAATGAAAAAGACACGTTTTGTCAATAAGGGGCACGTCTTCCCTTGAAGATTACTTTTCTTAGCTCAATACCTTATGTAAACGGGGGGATCGTCACATTCGATGTTGATTTACACTTTTTTTGTATATTTGATTTTATGTGTAAAGATAGCATTTTGAATCTACATATTTTATGTAGATATAGTACTCCCTGATTGCATTTACATCTCCTGAGAGTTGAATATATCTGTATGTACATGTATAGCGACTAATCGTATTGTAAATTGCACGATGCTCGTATATTAGTAATAATTAGAATAATAAATGAATAAATCACTGTTATGCTTTATCCCGAATATAATATTTCGAATGTATACATTTAAAAAATATTGCAAAAGATAGCGGAAAATGGAGTGATTTATGTGGAAACGTCTATTTTATATTACAGCACATATTGGTCGATATATACTTAGGAGAGGCGGTCTAAGCTAGCAAGTGTTAAGCTTATATGAGATTTGCACTTCACAGAGCGGCCATACTCAACGTTGTATAACCTGCTACATGTAGGTACACTTATGTATAGTATTTTTGTGGCCATTGTGGCGTGGAGGCGTAAGGGTATGATTGTTGGGAGTTCGATCCCCGCTCAAAGTAATGAATTATTAATTAATATTTTCATATCTCCAGAATTTAGCGGAAAGTGGGGAACGGAGTGTCTTAACACTAGGTTCCCTCTGCCTACCCTGCTGTAAGTCGATTTTTTTTAATGTGAAATATATGATCCATATTGTAATATAACTCAAACACGTGAAAATAATTGTGAAAGCTATGAACAAAGCTATAAAATACGGAAAATTGTATATTGAAAATTCAATATTGTAGATATTTTTGTCGCTTTTCTATAATACGCTCTCGCGTCTAATGCTTCCAAAATCACGTAGTTAGAGTGAACAAAAACTGGGTTCAGTAGAAATTGAGAACCTTGTCTTGTATCGAGAAATGATGCGTTTTTTTTAGTACAGTAAAGAATATTGAAATTAAAGTCAAAGACTGAATATATTTGTGTTGAACAAAATTAAGTAAAATGAGGCCGTCGTGGCGCAGTGGCACAAGGGTGCCGCCCGTAAACGCGACGGTTGTGGGTTCGATGCAAACTCGCGGAATTGAAATATTTCTTTACGCTTATATTTCCATTTTTTTTCGCTCTGGTGTCAAATTCTCTACCATTCATTGAATACAGAAGACCGTTCTCACATTTGCATTGTTATATTTACAAGACCATCTCGTCACGTTCTATTATATTACACCCTGTATAGTCGGTTTCAACATGTTTTTACATTTTTTTTGTTATTCTTACATGCTAGTTACAGTATAAAATAATAAATTCATGGTGAAATAACGCGAACTGGACAGCGGGGAACCTAATGTGCTTAAATTATGATGAACGGTGTCGTATATCTGCGTCTACTTTTATAAGAAAATTATTCTTTTATTATCTTGTACAATTTTATTAGATATTTTAGAAAATATTATATTTTATGTAACTGTGCATCTCAACACGCATTGTTTTAAAATAATTTAAATAGTTTAAAACAGTGTGTTTTTAAAGGCGGAACTCAGCGCTCCAATTTGTGTTGCCAATGCAGGGATGCAACAATGATTCAGTCCCTCGAGAGGGAATTAAACCTTCAACTATCGTGTTCCAAGTCAAACGCTGTCTTACTGCCCCACCACAGTGTTCCTTTTTTCTTATAAACTAAATTATAATGACGAAGTTAATTGTTATCTTTCAAAGCTGAAGTAAATATTTAATATATCTTGTTTTTTTTTAGCTTCACGCTGTACCCCGCACACAGCAGGATAGGCAGAGGGAACCTCTGTGTTAAGACACTCTGTTCCCCACTTTCTGCCGGATTCTGGAGGCATTACGTGTTGAGTGGCAGATCTCTACGCCGAATAAATATTTTATGTCCACGAGTGGGAATCGAACCCACAGGCTGTCGCGTTTACAGTCACACCATGCGCCACGTCCGGCCTCATTAATATTTTGTACCCGATAAAAGGCTTATTCGCTAAGGGTATATATTTTGGAGCATTTTATCCGCGCACCTGGTCCACTGGACATGGAGATGTACGACGCCATTAGTTATAATTTGAGTCTCACTGTTCTACTACAAAGTTTGTGGGACAGTTTCCACTAATTTATGTGTATTAGGCAGCCAAGTTAAACTTTTAAATATAATTATTTGAATATGTAAATTTGTAATTTTTAATATTTTTTTCTTAGGAACATATAAAAATTTAAGTGAGGAGAACACATAAAAATTTAATTTTAAAAAGACAAAAAGACATATTTCACATTTCTTTTATGGCTTGAAGCTTAAATTATGTAAATTTTAACAGTTAATTACTTACGCATTATTGTTTTCGTCTCATAGTGTCCATCTTTAAATTAACAACTTTAATATTTAATTATATCAGCTAAGCCGATTAAATAGCCTCCTCAAATCGAGATACAAAAACTTTCGGGTTTGGATACAACGTACATTAGGCGAGGGAGAATAGGGTTTACATAAAGTGGCCTCTAATTTTGCGAAAGGGTCTTTGTAGTGCTTTTAATGCTATGATTTTATCAATATATTCAATACGTAATGTATTGAATTAAAATGATATGTAAATTTGCGGGTTTATTGAAACAGGCAATTTTCCAAATAAATTGTTCATAATATTAATATATTTGAAAGTCTTGACATGAACTGTCAGGCCAGTCGTGGCGCTGGGGTACAAGCGTTTGACTGTAAGCCTGAGTTTGTTTGGGCGATTTTCACTCGAGTAAATGAATTATTTATTATTTTCATTCTGCAAAAAGTATAGCAGAAAAAGTGCTATAAAACCTCTGAAAAATATACAGAAGCTTATTACTGCCCATTATATAACTCTAACTTCTTATTACGTTTTATTACTTCTTATTAAGTTCCATGAAGATTATATTTTCTTATTGCCAAGCGAAAGAACTCATCTCATTATTCTATTACAATGCGTTTACGTACAATATGCATATATTGCAATATTGGCAGTAGATATGTATTTAATTTTAAATAGTCGGGAGCACGGTAAATATCTGTGGAGACAGTCAAAGATTGGAATCTTTGTATTAGAAATCTGAAAGAATAGAAATAATTCTATTAAGAGATGTTATTATAAGTAGAAACTTATAATAACATATCCTAAATGTGATATCTTTATTAAACATACAGTGTCTTAAATAGAGATACATATTGTTCACTATATAAAATAGCTTACTGGTCCAATTCTTTTCGTTTTAACTTCCGTTTTTTACGATAGGCGTTGATGAAAAATGTATAGGAGTTGAGTTATCTAGAATTCGGGAAGCGGAAAAAAAAATAGACGTAAAATATATATATACCTACATTTGTTAAAAAATGCTTATGGTTATCAAAACAATAAATTGTATTATTATATTTATATATAATTATATACAATCATACAAAGTAACCAAGCAACACCAGATGAGGGAACGTCATATAATCACGCCCTCTGTAGCATCATATCGCATTTTCCACGTCATAAAACTAAGTGGATTTGGCGACGTTTCAATAACTCCTTCCGTCTGAGAAGGTGGTACCGGTATTATTCAAATTGTGACACGACTGCCGTCTGCTTTAATATTTTTACTTGTACACATTTAAATAAATACTTTAGCTTTACAAATTACGGGCTACAAAATATTATTATTTCTGTTTTATAATATATATAATGATATGTGTACTCAGTGCTGGTGTTTATATAATCAGTGCTCTTATTAAAAAAAAAAAAGAATTGTTAAGTGCGAGTCGGACTCGTTTATTGAGGGTTCCGTATCAATAATGATAGTAGGTAACGGGAAAGTGCAACTTATAAAAATTAATTAATTTAAATTTAATAGGTATAAATAGGTGATACACATCACTTATTACAATCACGAAATAATAATAATTATAATTTAGAAACATATAAACGATATGTGTTTTATCTTGTTTTTTAAAAACTTCTAACAATATATATAAACGATAAAAGTATAATAGGTTATAGGCACATATCTACTATACCGTAGGTCACTTTACAACATAGATAGTAGAAGTTTGACTAAACTGTGTTTGAGCTTGAGACTAAGACTTAGTTGAGCTGACGCCAAGATGCTGTTACACATTATTGAATTGCAAACTAATCTGAAACACCGACTTTTCATGTTGTTTGTAAAATATAAAATTATACAAATATTAATAAATATAATATAATATAATAATCAATTATTAACTTCGAAACATTTAGTTCTATGAACTATGTATTAAGTAGTATTATAACTATGGCTGCATTTTATTTAAATAAACAGAGAACTAGGAATTCGTAAGGCGTGACTTTCTTTAAAAAGAGTTTGAACTCTGTAACTACGTGAACGGCCAGTGTCAAGTGACTCCTTTCTCCGCTTTTCGTTCGAATTTGAGACGTGTACAGTGGCTGAGCTCTGTGCTTTATCTTACTAGGGCAAAAAATAATTATTATATTAAGGCGTAAATTTATTTAAACATGTTGGTAAAGTCTTTATATAATATTAGACGTAATAAAAAAAATATACCATTATACATATAACATGAATGTACTTTATCAACTATCCTTTCCTTATATAAAAGAAAAAGAAAAATAAAAGAAAAAAGGTAAAAATTATCAGCAATTTTCTCGGCAGTAATCATACATGTGAAAAACTTACAGGTGTAAGCATTCTATCTCAAAAATCGATCTATAGCATCGAGTCACGCTGATATTGCTGCGAGTTTATTGCTTTTCGTACATTTATGAAAAACGTGACGAATTTCATGAAGCGATGTCGGCGCCGCTGTGGCCGAAGCTTACTGGAAAGTTTGTTCAGTGTACTTTATGTTCCTATTGTGGTACTCGATCAGACGTATTATGTTTTTTTATTTTTAATTGATGAAATATGCCCTTTTTTTAAAAAAATATTTTAAAGGCCGTCGTGGCGCTGAAAAATTATTCGCTTTTAATGAAACACAAACTTAAGCTAAGTGTATATTTTTGTATTATATTATATATAAAAATTATATTTATTGTTAAACTAGTCTCATTTTTAAATATATAATATGATAATAGTGTAGGTCAAAAAATAATATATTCTTTTTTTTATGTATTTGTAATGAAGTTATTTCCCGAAAACTGTAACTTTTGCTCTAAGCCGTCATACAATATCATGCAAATTTAATTCAGCGCAAACTTTCATTATAAAATATTAAAGCTTCATTCCTCGCTCATACCTGAAACGCTTAGAAATTTTAAATCCCCTAACACTTAAGTTCGCATTTAAATATGACAGTTCGAAATAGGGTGGGATTTATGCAAATATGTAACGATATACATTGTTGACTTATTTAAAAATATTTCCACTCTTCTTTATTTTGTTCGTCAATTGTGTGTACAAAATAAATATTAAAAAATAGTTTAACAATAACTGTAATATTATATAGTATTTAATTAATTTATTTTAATTTATTATTTATTACCTTAACATAAATAATATAGGGAGATGGCTTATATCCTATATTCTATTTGTTAAGCTCATGTGATGTGTGATGGGTCTGGGATCATAATTTTTTGATAACTTATTTATATAGGTATGGTGAAAGCCACCTTTTTACTGTGGGACACTGATCTGACCGTAAAACACGATTGTTCTAGGTTCTTTATATTTTGACGTGAGTGGTTGGTTTCTCTGAATTCCCTTTACTTAAAAAGACTGTAAAGCTAAATTTAAATAAGTAACACGAAGTAAACTCGACGCTCCTCGACGCGCTCTATAAAAACTATAATCCTGTAAAATGCATACAAGTGCATAGATAAAGCACATATATCTCCAAAATAGAAAAACAAGCTATTTACTTACATTGCCCATATCAATCCAAGTTAGTGCAATCCATTAGTAAATCAAGTGTGCATTCGGCACGGCACGCAGATTTAATTTGGAGACGGTAATGGATACAAATGCGGCAGCCTCTCCCTCTTTCCTCACTGAGATGGTGTAGACATGATTGGGGCCAAATATATCGGGGTTTTTACTGCTGTTTTTTATTTAAAAAAAAATATATTATCCGCCGATTTTTTTTCGCAGGTACCCACAAGTGTCAGTGTGACTTGAAGTCACACTGACACTTGTGGGTACAAGACTGCGCCACGACGTCTTTTTCCATTATTTTCAACATATACTTATTACTACTTACTATTGGTTAGATACCAAATGTTGAGTTAAATAATTGTTTTACATATTTTTATAACATACAAATGTCATTATAATTATTCAAAAGTTAGATGGCGTACATATATGACCTTTCCCTATTCCGTTTCTTACAATTCAGGTTAACACGAAACATATTGATCAGAAATATCGAGGACGAGTGGCGTAGGCTTTTATATATAAATCCTTGACACGATTCGAGTGATAACAGGAAAACTCGGTATAATAGAATACTATCCGAAGGCGGAAAGTTTAATATCTACGTCGTGTTTTTTTGAAACCGCCTACAAATTGTATATGTGAGAAGTTGTTACCTTTACAGTGTATTACGTACATAGCAGGGTAGGCAGTGAGAACCTGGGATCCTAAGCGAAACAACAAGCGAAACACGCTGTATCACGGACACAGCAGGATAGGCAGAGGGAACCTCGTGTTAAGACGCTCCATTCCCCACTTTCCGCTGAATTCTGGAGGCAATGCGTGTTGAGTAGCGGATCTCAAACTTGAGTTGGGATCGAAACCACAATCTGGTCTGAAGTAAATTCTTCGAATTTCTTATAAAAATTTAATCTAATAAATGTAGCTGGAAAATTATGCGAAACACAAGCGCTCGTAACCTACATACAAGCTTAACACGAAGGAGTTGAAATTGCAAATTTTCTTGGGGGAAGCGGGTGCCAGATCTTATACACGATGTTACAATTTACGCGTTTTCATACCAACTTTAAAATTTATGGCCGAGTGCAACTTTTATGAAATATATTGGTACTTAATTGTAATAAAGAATAATATAATTATTTATATAATTATTATGTAAATTGAAAATGATATGTTTTTTATTATATCTAAATAAGATTATATACAAATAAGATTCGGTAACCAGAATATTTAAATATCTCTGTCTCTTTAATCTGCTGAAATAATAATCTAAAGACTATACTAATGAATTTAAATTATAAAATTTTTGGCCATATTATACGAGCTTAATATATACATTTATTTAAATATCCACTTTAAGCTGAAATTAGGATTACGATTTTAGTTCTTATAACAGTGAAATATCATATATCAAAAATGCAGATCATTCGACCAGACGGACAGTACCGACTACATAAAAAGGCGGAAAATGTAGGAACTTAATAATAATTAATGTAAAATTCTTTAAAGTGAATTCAATTTAAATAGACGATGTTTCATGTACATTTTGTGTTTACAGTAAATAGTAAAAACTCACCGAAGTGAAGAATTCATGAATCCTCCAAACGGAAAAACGGCAGGACTCCGTCCGCGCTGATAAATAAACGGAAACGCTAAGAGTTTGCTTGCATGGATTATTTACAGTTGCAATATAGTCTTATTAAAACGAAATCATTTTCGACGTTCCAACGTTGAATATTTTACGTCGATCTTAATATTAAGTATTATAGTTGTAAAATTTTAATATAGATTCACGTTGTTTTTTACATATAGCAGAGTAGGCACCTAGTGTTAAGACATTCCGATTGCGTATTCGTTTTTCGGCTTAATTTAATAGAAGATATTGCGTATTGAGTAGCGGCACTCATTGTCACATATATTATTTAACGTTACTATTAAAATCCTTACAGTAAACTTATTGAGATGTATACGGCGTAGTGGCGCAGGGGCACGAGGCTATGACTGTAACGCGACCGTTGTGGGTTCGATTCACACTAGGCGTAATTAAATATTTATTTAAATTTCCAAAGGTACATTACGCGCGGCGTGGAGTTCTACGACTTAACACGTAATGTCTCCAGAATCCGACGGAAAATGGCGAATGGAGTGCCTTAGCACTAGGTTCCCGCTACCTATCCTGCCTTTTGCGGGATACAGCGTGAAGATGATTTTAGTAAGCTAACTTTTTTTACATTATTTTTATGATATTATGTAATGTGCCTTTGGCTGTGAACAAATATATTGATTTTACTAGAAAATTATATTAATTAAAAAGGCAAAAGACATAATATGAATGCTTCGTGTCGGGGGATATCCTTGAAGCATATTTCGTTTAAATGCCAGCAACGTTGATGTAGACTTTGTTAATTAATTTAAAGCTCGTCGTATATTCCAGAGATTAGAATACAACGCTTATACAATATTGATTTCTGTTATACCAGCACACTAACAGTAATTCAATGTAGTATTTTTTTTAAATAAAGAAAAAATTATATCTGTCTGCATTTTTATATAATGTATTTTTCTTTGTTACCATATTTTTTGTTTTTATATATTACTTGTGGTGCGGCGTCAGTAGCGATTGTATTTACTTTTCATTTACTATGTGAAAATGCATTTCCACATATATTAAAATTAAAAAAAAAAAAACTTTCGAAGAAATGTTGAAGACATATGTCCTGTCCTGTCCATATATATAAGTTGTTACTTGTACATTCGTTTTTATTTAATACAAAATTTACTATAAAACGTAAAAAACGGTTTTTCTCATTGTAGACATGTCTAGAAATCCTTTCTTCGTGCTCTTCTCCACTCCCTTATTCCCCAAGGAACCTACATACACGTATGTCGTCTGTGCATTGTTTGGAGAAGAGTTTTACGATTACATCCGTAAAAAAAAAAAAACAAGTATTTATGGCTGTGATCGCGAAATCAGGCCGTTAAAGAAAACAATAAAATATCAATATATAGGATTAGGAATATATAGGATTCATTAAGTAAAATTAAAATATATTGACAGTTATAAAGTAATTAGTTAAGCAGCAAGTTCCGTCGTGACTCCTCTGTCGTCTTCGCTCATGAATATGCAGCACCAGTTCCAGTGGACTTTCACGCAAGCTTATATTGAATGCGTCGACAGGGACACGATCTCAAGCCTAAAACCGCTTACATGTAAGTCCTTTGATTTGGTCAATTCAATAACTATGTTCGCTTTATTGTTGTTATTTAAAAAACTAGACGAAAAAAAGCCATTGCTTTTATAAAATTTTATAATATATTTTTTAGTTATTTTATGTTTCTGATATGTACAAATACATAAAATTCTGATACTTTGTAGAATCATTAATTAAATTTGATTACACGGTACCAATTAGTTAGACTGAAATTACGAATAGTTATAGCGTTTATTAACTATTCAACCACTAAAATAAATATAAAGCACATCTAAAATAAATAGTTACTATTCAAATTGTCAATTACAATACAATTTCACATAAACGGAATGGTATATATTGAATACAAAATTTTGCAAATTAACGAAAACTCGAATGAAATAAATAACAAATAATATTTTCTCAGTATATTTAATTTCAAGTTTCTTTTTTATATAAAAAAAAAATTATAATGTCCTAGTAGTACTATATGCCATCAAAATAGAAATAGAAAAATATAAATCCGTAACGAATACGATTAGAGCGATGCGATCAAACGTGAAAACGGATCAACGGGAGTGACACTAACAAGAGCTCAACAATATTCCAATGATTCACGCTACAATAACTTTGGATGCGCTTAATTCAATTTTTTACGTCATTGGACACTCCGCCTTTGAAATGATATACAGGGTGCGCGGGTTCGTCACGCGTATAGCACAGGCATGGCCTATTGTGTCCCCCCCCAGTCGATTTCATATCGAACTGTTATTTTATTACGACTCTCGTTTATATGTTAAAAGCGATGTCACGACGTTTGACACGTGTTTAGCGTACGATTTAGAATGCTATTGTTGCAAGTCGATTAGGGGAAAATATGTATTGTCCGTCAAAATAGACGCTTTCTAATGTGGTGAAGGTTAAATGTTATTTATGATTTTGATTATTATTATTATCATGCTTGCTAGATTAAATATAATATTTTGGATTTGTTTAAAGACATCTCACTTATTTAAAACTATATTTTTTACATCTAATTTTTATTTTATACAAATAAAAATTTGGCTGTTAGAGTGAAAGAGATTTGAAGGAGTGGCCACGAAGCGGACGCTCAATGGGTAGACTCCACACCAGATAGATCGAAGCTCTGGTCAATATAGCGTAAAGCAGCCAAGCAGATTCTTGGGTGAGGCCTGTGCCCAGCAGAGGGTGTATGAGATAATAATTTTCTATATAATAATCGGAATTACACATAAAAGGAAAAATGCATAGAAATATTTTGAGATAAGTTAGAGAAAGGTATAGCATTTCTACGCTATATAATTATTATCAATGAAATTGTATCAAAAATTTGATTTCGTTTTGTCAATTAAATAACAACAATATGTCCACATCATGGCTTACCCACATTAGATTGAAACTAGAAACAGTATTGACTTTTTTAAGTTAAATCCGATTGGGACTTGTCGCCGACTGTCGGCTGTCATGTGTCGCGACATGAGAATGACAGACGCTGTGCGATGACAATACACCCCAGGATTACTCTAGCGAAGAATATTAGTGAAATAAATTCCACATAGAGCAGCCTGTATATGAGATGCATTTAATATGAGTATATTTTAATTTTTTTTTTTTTTTACTTTCGTAAAATGGTTTCATTCAGAAATCTTAGTGCCATAAATACTTAAATATTATTATTGAGGCAAAAATGAATAAACTCCCTATATGTATTAACTTTATATTTATATTACCTTATGCATAACACCCAATGGCATGCATAATAAAATATTGAGATTTTCAGCTGAGACTATTTATTAAAACTGAGGTACGGTTTTAATGTAAACCAAAAGTTACATAACTTTACTTTTTACAGAATCTTTAGAAAAAACATTCAAGTAGACTAAAATTTAGTTTAAAATTTAAATTATTCTCTTAACTTTCATTATGAAACTTTAAATATCTATACTTTAAATCCCCTGAAGTATTTACTGAATGGACGCAAAATACTTTATGGAAAATTCTGTATTATCTTGAAAGAATTTAAGATTGGTAATATAATATTATTATACTTCTTATAATAGTTTTTAATTTCACGCTAAATACCTCACATCTCGTAACTTCGAACCTAGTGTTAAGATACTCCGTTCCCATTAAGACACTTGTATTCTCTAAATTACGCCAAATTCTGGAGGCGTTGCGTGTTGAGTGTCTCAACGCCACTCACCACCAGAGCGATGAAATGATAATATTAAATATTTAATTTCTTCGAGTGGAAATCGAATCTAGAACGTTTTGCGTTTATTGTCGCACGCTTGTGCTCCTACGCCACGGCTGTCCACTCATATAGCACTTATAAACTTTTTAAATTTTGAAAAGTGAATATTGCGTTGATAAAATCAATTCCCGTATCTGTAATACTTGTCCATCTTTAAAAGGTACGGTTAATTGAATTCAAAGTACGGCCAGCTTAACAATCAACACTATGAAGCGAGGTCAGGTGAAGGACCTCATATAACTTCACCGTCATTATCTTTCCCTTTTTCCATGAGCACTTTTTCTTTGTGTGGGCTTTCTATATATAAACAAAATAATACATATTTTGTTTTAATTTTTTTTTGTTGAGATCTTATTACTGATTTCTTTTGTATCGTGTTAAAAATCTGATAAAGTATGTACATATAATACGTACATACATATATCAACGTACCGTAGCGACCTACTTCATGGCAAAGCACGACCTAAGAGTGCGTTCATGTAAGGTGGATTAAGATAACCTCTTTCATCCTCAGTGCTGGCCGTCTTACGCTTAGCAATATTTTCTTTTAGATTTTTATACGTTATTAACTAATAATAAGAAAAATTTAAATTAAGAAATATAATAGAACTTGAAACAAGTTTTTTCATTCAAAATTATTTTTAGTAAACCATTTAACATTATCTACTATATTTTGAAAAAACCGATTCCGACTAAAAAAGGCGACTACATTATCTTCCTCTATTCTCTTTTTAATCTTTAAAATCTTTAATAT
The DNA here is from genome assembly GCA_037355905.1 of Heliconius aoede. NCBI lineage: Eukaryota > Metazoa > Arthropoda > Insecta > Lepidoptera > Nymphalidae > Heliconius > Heliconius aoede. The sequence goes on from JBAIZZ010000270.1 coordinate 52,663, forward strand.
AGTCTCTTATATAAAATATGATATAACTCTTTAATATAGTCAAAGTAGCAATATGTTAATTATATAGGAGACTTTTTAATTTCTCTCACCCAATTACCTATGTTAGTTTCTGAAACCTACGACTCTAATACGATCTTAACTTATTTCGCTTTCATTTAGCCTTTATTCTATTTTCTCATTACTTTTTCAATATAACACCCACTTATTTATGTTCTATTTAATATGAAATAACTTCTGAATGAATATTTAAATAGAAGCACGCTTAAAGAGCGTCGTAACTGCCTAGTTGTCTAACAGTGTCTATTCAAACAGCTCGTGGCCTATTTAATTGCAAAGCTAGGCGCAGTGGTGCGTTCATGTGAGATGGATCGAGCTAGCCCAGTTCATTTCATTTCTAACGCTTCTCTACTTTGTCATTTGTTATCTCGACTTATCTTGTATGAGAATTATATATTTTTTATAAATAAAGCTTTCAATATCACTTTTAATGTTATAGTTAATATATAGTACGTCTTTTATAGTTTTCCAAAGATAAAAAATGTCGGTAAAGATATTCTTTCAAATTACCGTCTTGGTTCTGAATGATTACTGATTATAGGTATATTAAGAAAGAAAATCTTGTCTTTTTTTGACATTTGAAATTTTACAAATAGGAATTTTATATTCTACTTCTAGAACCTACTTTCCGCAGTTAACTATCAAATTCAACTGCATTTATGTATATAAATAGTGTAAAAGCCTTTGTTTGTACTTCACATGGCAACCTTGACCCTCTACATTGATTATTTCACCCTTTGCAGAAAGTCTGCGGCATTTCGAAATATCGCGTGACAGCTTTGACATATATTTTGTACTAAAAATTGAAAATTAGGAGCATGTTTCATAATTTGAGGAAATAAGAATCTTTAGAATTGTGGATTATGGCTTTTGTTATAAATATACTTGATGCTTATGCGTAATTCGTTTTCATTACTCTTTCTTAAGTTAATATAAGTCTATACAGGTTACATTTATTTTTCTGTTAAATGTAGGCAGAGGGAGCATAGTATTAAGGTACTCCTGTCCACGCATTTCGTCAAATTATTAAACATTTGCGTTTAGAGTCAAAAAAATTTCCGCTACGTCACTCGGGGCCTCATATGACTATATGAATAAGTATACGTTGAAATATCTAGATATTTCAACGTATACTTATTCATATTTGATTGATAAAAAAATCAAATTGATTTTTTTACATATGTAAAAAAATCAATTGGTATATTTTGAATTTTACTTTAGTATCTAAGGCTTTCACTTCCAAAATTGACGCAAGTAGAAGATATAATGAAAATATGAATTTACACTTACTTTTCTTTTGAATTTTTATTCAGAAAATCTCTGGTGTGATGTGTAGTGCCTGATAAAATAAAATGGCAAAACTGTATTTCGACGGTTGGGTACTTCACTTTTAACAAGATGTTTCACAATGGAAAAAATATTAAAAATATATATGAATATATTTCTAGTTCATATAATAACTATTATTTTGTTATAACTGTAATTTGAAAAGAATAAGGCAATTCCTTTAAAAATCTGCTTCTAATAATAGATGGAAGTGATATTTATAGAAATTTAACAGGAAAACTTTGACAGCGTGATTTAAGTTCGGTCTCAAACTTTTCGTTTGCAGATATTAGTATTAGTTAAAATGAGTTTACTTCTTGTTCTCCTATATTTCTCTTTGAGTGGGATAGATGGGTAAGGCTTAAGTATATTGATTAAAAAGTTAAAATATTTAATTGAATGAAGTGAGACAATCGCCTCACCACTGGGTTGTAAATGCGATGGTTGTGGGTTCCATCCCACTCGGGGGAATGAATACGCAATACCTCGATTATTCAGCGAAAAGTAGGTAAGGCAGTGCTTTAAAACTAGGTTCCCTCTGTCTACCTTGGATACAGCGGGATAAATCGTGAAAAAAATTATAAATTAAAATAACAAATTATAAATAAAATTTAAAAAATTATAATAAATGCATAATTGTAAACGGTTGTCTAACTGTTGTAAGATTGTTTTACAAAACATCCTCCGTACAAAGAGTAATTAGCATGCAGGAAAAACTTCTTTACACACAAAAGGATAAAGACTTTAATCTGCCGCATTGAAAACTTGGAATTTTCTGAGATTTTACTCTAAGAATATCTAGAAAGAATGTTGCTAGGATTAGAATTTTAATTTAACGTACATTACTTTAATAAGTTTTACTAAACTTAATCTTATTAGTGGTTTTTAATTTAAGAATAATATAATGTATTGACGTATAATAAATTATAATACATGAGCCTTGCTGATATAATTTTTTAATATCTAAAATTTTATTATAATAGTATTAAAGGGCTAGGTGTTCATAGTCAGCTAGATATGGACTGAAGTCCTGCTACGTTAAGATTAAGGTATTTTTATGATAAGTGGGAAAAGATAAAGAGGAAGAGAAATGAGAAGATGAGAAGATGACCTTCCAAATGGATAGAGACGATTATCAAAGGACAGGAATACATGGAAGGCTATAGAGGAGGCCTATGACACAAGACAACCTGACCTAGTTGCAAGTAATGTGAAATGACAGTAATAAGTAAATAATGTATAAAGTTTTAACAATATAATTAAATAATATATTAAATAAAATTAATATATTATTTAAAAAAACTGTAACATAGATATACGAAACTTGGTTCAGAGAATAAAGGTTTTTTTTTATGAAAAGGAATGAGATGCGAGATGGAGGACTTATTTCATTTCCTAATTCTGGTGTTGAGTTCCAACACTCAATATGTTTTAACACTAATTTTATTAAAAACAAAAACTAAATTTATTAAAAACAAAATGATTTATATTAAAGAAAATAGAAAATTGTAATAAAATATGGCAAGCAATAGTTGTCATCGCTGTAATTTGAGTGATTTACAGAGACTTTCGCTGTTTCTACTCATTCATAGTACGAATTGTGAATAATGGCCTGCGAACGCAAGGGGAATTGTAAATCGCGGCGTAGCTAAAATCCAGCCAAATTTGAATTCGAAACAATTTCTACACTATAACTGTCTATTACTTTGAGTTTGTGGATTCGTTGCGTGCGATTCTCAACTAGCCAACTAGTTGTAGCTTCCGTACCAATTCGTGTTCTATTTGTCTATTCATTTACAAAATATTATCTAACGTTGAAAATAAGCTAAGGTTTATGGTCATTTTAGGTTAATTTAAAGTAGTTTTAATATTTATTTATAGTCTTTTGACAATCAGCTCTTAAATTTTTTGATTACGTGGGTGTCTTGAGCTTTTTCTAAGCTTTTAGTATTGAATTAATAACAATTCTTAAATTTTTTAAATTTATATCAGGCCAGTCGTGGGCACAGGGGCACAAAGCGTAATTGTCAACACGACAGATTATGGGTTCGATTCCTACTCGAGTAAATGAAATATTTTATCTTTTTCGCTCTGCCGTCGAGGTCAACCACAGCGTTGAGTTCCTTCACTCAACCGCAATGCGTGCAGAATTCGGCGGAAAAGTGAAAAAAAAAACATTTTGTAAAGAAATATACAATCCCACGGGATCTAATCGTCAATAGTCAGTAGTAGTGTATTCAGTCTTATAGCTGACTTAAAAGTTCGACGCCCTCGACAAAGAAATAACAAAACGCCAGAATGCTGGGGTGGTTATGCAATAAATCAACTGCGTGTCATAAATTCCCCTCCCCTCCCCTCCCAATAGGGTAAGAAGTGTCGCATTTTCCAAGTAATAAAGCACATCTCTAATACACTTCGCGGTATGTCTTGGGGACCGCCTGGTAAGACCCAGAATTCCTGGTGTTCAATTAAGCCAGGAATTATATATTGAGATAACGAAGTTTGAATTAAGAAATGTTGACAAATTGCCAAGGGTTTGATTTGTGTAAGTTTCGTCGTTAGACTTAATTAGAACTTAGAAGGTAACAATTCTTTCAATAAAGTTTTATTCGAGATCTCTAAAGTTAAGTATAAAGTCAGAGTTTAAAAATTTGTAATGTTGAAAATGTATTATTAATTTCTCTGTAACCTAGGCACATAATGTTAAGACACTCCGTTCCCATTAAGACTCTACTGTCCTCTACTTCCTGGCATATTCTGGGTAACAAAATTCATTTATTGTATCTAGTCAATTAGCAGATATATTTTTTACTATAATGAATCGTTTGAGATTTGAATTTGCGATATCGTTATTTGAATTTACGATGACGCTATCTCTGCGTGGTTGAAACCTGCCAGATTATAATCGGTCTAAGAAAATTCTCGATCGGTGGTTAGATTCTATTATCCCAATACTCAACTTTAGATAATGGTGAAAAAAAAAACGGACTGGTATCGACTGATTTGAGGGAAACCTAAAAAAACTATCCTGGAAGAAAATTCTGACCGGTCGCATTGAGATACTCGACATCTTTATTTTTTGATGCCAATATTGCTCGTTCACCCAGCCAATTATGGTTATTGAACTTTTGCGCTATATCTGGGAGCTCCTCATTTGAGTCTGCGATTTGACAGAAATCTAGCCTATAACCATCCCGGGAAGCCAGGAAACAACTCTTCGAAATTCCACGCCAATTGACTCGGCCGAATCGGAGTCTATAGCGAACAGACAAACAGACAGACACACGAACAGACATTTATTGTAATATATATAGATTAAATATAACAGTTATTAAGCTGTAATATTTATATTTATCACACATTTATTAATAGAACCCACAACCCACAATCTCCCACCTAATTGTCAAAATTGCTGCGTATCGGTTGCCATATCGATAACACAACATTTTCGTAAACACCTGTCATATTAGTAACGTTATCCCTAAATTATAAGCACGAACGGCCAAGCATATTACTTTATTTAGAATTTTATAAGCTTCAGCTTCGCTCACCTTAACGATATTGGTGATTTGAGAAGCCAGTGGCCCGTAGTTAATTTATAAGGACATCAGAGGGTGCAAGACTCGTCTGAGCAGGCGCTGCCATGGAGATCGAAGGTACAGGGCGGAAAAATAAATAAACGTCTTGTATATAAGACACTGATGATAAAGTTGAAAACGTAATTAATTATTCGTAAAAACTTTCTTTTTTAAATAATTGTAAAGTAATTATAAAGTTGGTACAAATAAATTATAAGATTTTGGCTTACACGTATATTTTTTAAATATATACTAATAGCTACAAACAATGAACTTATAAATTTGAAAATATAAATTCATACGATAATTAACATTTCATATATTCGAGTTAAATCAGGATCAGACAGTTGTTATTCTATTGGACATAGGTTCGATTTAATTAAATACCAAAAAAGCTCGAGTCGAAGCCTCAAAACGACACAAGTCCTATTAAAATATATGTTTCTCAAATAACACCTTTATCATATACGCGATAGGGTCCAAACTATGATTGGTCACAATGTGAAACACTTAACTATCGTCCAACGGGCGGTCGGCTGTCGAATTGCTAAATAGAGCGATTATTGGAATATATCCCTATATAGGTATGTAGGTTTTTAATTCTATTTGTTCAGTCAAAACAAGGGCCGAGCGCCCCTTTTCGATTAATTTACTAGAACATCCCCAGGGTTCACTTTTTACTCCATTTCAATTGCATTTAAATCGAAAATGAAAAGTTTATTTGCAATATAACAAGAACTGGTTCGAGAGTGGCGCCTGATGAAAAATGAATAGTGTTAAGCCGCTGTGACGAATAACTCTACATGTGTACTTTTTTCTAAAAAATTTACTTACTGGAACAGAATGACTTAGTGTTGATACACTGTTGCAAGAAATACATAATTACATTTAGATCCTGACAGAGAAGAAGAAGCGTGGGATTATAAACGCGACAGTTTTAGGTTCAATTCCTACTCGGAGAAATTAAATCGTTAGGTACCCTCTGCCTACCCTACTATATATGCAATAGAACGTAGAGCAAATAAAAAATATTATATGTTTTTTCTTTTTTCGAACGTTAAGATGAAAAGAGATCTCATGAAGGCTTTATAATGATAGAGTTAAATTTATAAACTTCACCCGTTCCTTTTATATCGAATAATGAATTTGTTTATATTTGTCAGGTAACTTTCTTCTATACGGACTGGCCCACATATTATATTAAAAAAGTTAACAAATGTAAATTTTTAATCTAGTTCTAAAACTTTAAATCGCGTAAAGGATTCCAACACATTATGTGCTATTACTTCTAAAACTCTCAACATAATTTACTTATACTAGACGTTTGTTGTAAATTGTGGTTTATAGCTATATCATAATATATATTCTATATCATATATTCTAATTCTCATTAATTAATTAATATGAATAATTTGATCATAACTTACGTATCTCTGGTATAATAATTAGTTTATTGACTGGCGATATATTAACAGGCTTGGTATTTTAGATATGTCGTTGCATAATTGGATTAAACAATTTAGTAATAGGCTATATTGATTTAATAGATTTGTCTACTCAATACGTCATTTGAATTATTTTTACAGATCATATTGATGCAAAATCAGGTTTTTACTATGCAAATTATTTATTAATATTTTTTTAAACGCTTCGTATAGCAAGCTATTCAGCTATTTCCAGGTGTGTTGAGACATTTCATTACCCACTGTCCGAATATTTTCAAGACATTGTATGTTGAGTGACGGAACTCTATGCCACGCTTTGTTATGTTACCAGAGCGAGGAAATGAAAATATTAAATAATTAAGAGAGAGAAAGAGAGAAATCACAGAAACGTCGCGTTAACAATTACACACTGTGTTAGAAAGATATTTTTCAAGAAAATTTACTTTAAGGTATGGATGCTTAGACATTATATTCAATAATTCATATAACCTACATAAATGTATTAGGCAACGGGCGAATAGTATGGTGAGCTTAAAGCAGTACTCAGATATTCATGAAACTTCATGGTTCTTCTCTTGGCTGACTCCAGGCATGTCTAAGAAAATAGAACGAAATGTACAGTGTCATGTACGCCTGCTATCTTTTTTAATATAACTTTAATACTTTTATTTTATCTTTCTTAAATACTTATTTTACTTAAACTGTTTGTCTTTAAAGTCGGTTTACGGACGATAATTTTATGTCATACGAAAACATACATGGAAAGTTACATATTATATTGCATAATATCGTTATTTTGTATAAACTAGGAAGGAGTTAAAGATTTTTATTTTCGATAAATTTACTTTACTTTTTACTCAAATTATGCAGATTAATTACAAGTAACAATATATGGAAATTTTCACGTCAAAAATGTAATGTTATAATTTTATTATTACTAATCTAAGCGATATATTCGATGTGCACTAACTTTAAAGGAATCTGTTATTATCTCAGTCGATACCTAATGACTAGCCCAACTAAAGGTGACAAACAAAAGCCACATATCACTTTATCTTTCTGTTTATCATCAGAAATGGAATAAAAATATACTATAGTTCATCAACTATCAGACAACATAACATACATATCTACATAGGCGATGCGAAGAATCATCCCGAAAGGTATTTGAACTCGCAACCCACGTAAGTAAGAACACGTACTAGACGCAAAGATTACTACATTCATATGAAGAAGTGCTTAGATATTCATGAAACTACTGAGACACGGCTCTGCAAATCACCCAAGACAAGGAGGAACACGAGGAATATTCTAGCATATATTTATTAATTTCGTCTTTTGAAGTCAGGGCTTGGGTATTTGTCACTCCCACACTGTACTATTATTATTTTGTTGTAAGCCTGCTATTATTTTTTTTGTTACAAAAAAATTCTGCAAAAGACCCTAAAATTTAATAAGCTTTTAAACTTAAAATGCCTCGTTTACATTAAATTTACTTTTTATCAGCTTCATGCTGCATCTCGCTACAGCAATGAAGGCACAGGGAATTTTGTATTAAGACATTCCGTTCCCCACTTTCCGCCGAATTTTTCCAGGCATTACGCGTTGAGTGGCGGAACTCAACACCAGGCTTTTGTTTTACTTCCGTCGAGTGGGAATCGAACCCACAACCGCCGTGTTACAGTTACACCTTTGTACCCCTGCACTACGATGGCCTCATTATCTTACTATGTCTATTAAAAATATATAAATGGTAATCGATTAACACTTTCCCAATAAAAACAATTATGTGATCGTTTTCATATATACTGCAGTTAATGTCAATATAATAATTAAAAATATAAATTAATTGGACGCCCTTTCCGTACGATTTATTTTACATTGGGTACAATTAGAAAATGAACTGGTGACTCACGACTTTCGTATTCGAGACGATTAGTCATAATCCTGACACACATTTTATAGCCATTTTATAACAAAATGTTATAGGATTATTGAAATATGTGAAGCTTCTTTGTTGAATGAATTGTGAGTAAATGTAGAGTCGGTTGATATGAAGGAACGTTCAAACTTGTTCAAAATAAATTCTATCAAAATAAGTTAATTATTAAAACTATCTGTATTTTATTTTCTATATATATCGAGGAAACCTGTAAGAAAGTATAATACCTCGAATTTAAGTCGAAAAACGCTAAACCAGACGAAAACGCAAAAACAATGTAGAGTATAGAAAATAATTAACAAATATAATACAATATTTTTAAAAAGTTCCTTTTAAAAGTATTACAAAGTTTTCAATGTGTCAGATCAGCTATAAAGCATTAACGTAGGATCAGGTCCTGGCGTCACGCATAGTTATGGTAGAGCGGCCAACGACCAACATTGTGATGTCTAGGCCTTAGTTCGTGGCGCTACCGTCGCTGTGCCGCGTCGCCCGCGTCGCGACAGTACGATCTCGGCACTCGCTGAGGACGAATGTACGTCGCTCTATCGCCTCTACCGAAATCATTTATCGAAACAAGTTTTGCCATATCAAATGTTTAATATTCCGTGTTGAATGAAAATATCATTATGAACTCCAGTGTCAACATAAAGAATCAGACTTTTAAATGAATTTTAAAAAAAGTTTGAAAACTTTTTAAGTGCACTTGGTGAATTACTTTATCTTGTACATCGCATGTACGTGTAGGTGTTGTAACTATTGTATTGTTTATTGTTTTCGTATAAAGGACCGACCTCACCGTTACCGTTGGAGACGCGAGTTCGATTCTTGTGTTGTTTTATTCTTGTTTATAACAAACGCATTCGTGTCGCGTGTTGAACAGAGACAACATGAAGCACCAGCGAGCGGGAGCGACAGGTGTGGCGGCACTGGCGGTCTTGTTGGCGGTTATAACAGGTAACTTTGTTTAAAAGTATTCTATAACAAATGTATCTCATAAGCCTCTTATAGGAATTTACTATTTTACCATAAAATATGATAAAACTCGTAGAAAACTTAAATATGAAATTAATATTATATATTATCGTATATTTGATTGATTATATGATAAATATATTTTTTTTGTAGTTGGCAATTCACATGTGTGATATGATTCATAGTACACAATTTCGAGGTTATGTTTTAATTCAATAATATGTGTTTATGTACATATTGCTGGAAAATAAAATTATACTGGCGTTCGTGGTAATTATTATAAATATAAAAGTTATCTGTGAGTTTACTAGATTTTTTTTTTAAATTACGTAATATAAATATAATATATAAAATACTAAAAATTGTAAAGTCACTTTGTAACATGTAAAAGCGGAAACAAGGAAAAGCCGCGAAAGTTGCAAAAGAGGGGGCGCGCGTTGCAAAAACTGTTGCCCGTTATCCGTTGAACGCTAAAAAATGTAAAATGGCGGAAACGAACCTTCCTGCAGCCGTTGAGATGTCTGCCCATTAATTCTGGGTGCGTCCACGCGATGCTTTCTCAATATAACAAAGCCGCCCATATGGAAATACCTACCAGTTCGTAAATGCGGACAGTAGAACAGTTTATTAAATCTCCATGTAGAGCTCTGAAATTTTGCTATTTAAATTGCAATATGAAATTGCATTATTTATTTCTTTATTAAATTGGTGATTTTTATCTAGTAGTACCAAACACGTCTTAATCTGTATACTGCGACTAACTGGAGCGATATCGGTTCAATGTAGCGTGAATTACCGTAAATTTGTAGGATGTCTTTGTCAGATGCTGACTTCATTTATTTTACGCGATCACTAAGCCAATAACAGTAAAAATTGACGGCAAATAAGGTCAATGGCTTTTATGTGAAATTGTGAAAATAATTGAATAAATGTTCGCGTTTTTAATACTAAGACCGGTATGTATATGATAACAATACATTTATATACATGTTCATTCAAAATTTGAAATTTTAACGTTTTACGCAACACGCGATCGCTCCAGAATTGGCGAAAATGAAAAATGCGGGATATAGCGTGAAGAAAAAAAACATTTTTTTTTATATAAACCCATTGTCCTGCATCTTAAAAGATAAGCACAGAGAGCAAGAGACTGAACGTATGCTAGCACTTTTTAAATTTGAATATATTAAATTTAAACATTCCTTTGTTATTAAATGACTAAAATCGACTAAAATCAATAAAATAAAATTACAAAGTACAAAATACTGAATTTTTATGGCGTACACTCAATTTAAGAAATTATTATATATACAGTATCAGTATATATACAGATACATAAATTCCAAACAATTTAAATAAATTTACTACATCTGCCGTGTCATTATCTCCGTCGTTTAAGCGTGTTAACTGCGTGATTGCTGTAATGGCGTGTTGACGACACTTCACTCGGTCATCGTCTCTACTAATTATGCTAGAAGCAGAACTTAGAAGATTAAACCTAAAATGACATCCAAAACTTTCCCATATAGTTTAGATTATATCTTAACTGTGGTAACCGCTAAGTCGTAAATGTAAAGATAATTTGCCCTTTCTAAAATGCAGTCCGTGTACGTGATGTTAAGATACTCAGTTTTCCATTAAGAGCATATTTCTTGAGGCATTGTGTGTTAAGTGGCGAAGCTCAACGCCGCGGTTTGCGACGTTATTTAACTAGAATTTGCGAATTCTGATTAAATAAATGTGATTTTTCTTTTGGTCAATTTTTGATATTGGTAACGATATTTAACTTATGTATATAATTATCGCAACAGATTTTCACAAATATACTTTCTTTACCTGTTTTTAGGTATAGTTTAAGCTACATTATGAATTATTATTTAGTTTGGCCTCCCTAATATTATTGTGAAAGTCGATAATGCAACGCGCTGAGCTCGATGGAGCGCCCGGGAAACTCTGCCTTGTATACAATTATAATTATTAACTAGGTTTACTGAACGCAAATAGCTAGCCGGGAGCGGTATCCAACGCTGGTGATCATATAGGAACAACAGCTATAATTGATTTATTATGTTTCATCATTCATCATTTGATAATACTTAACGAACTTTCTTAATAGTATTTTTATCATAATATACTAGAAAATTAGTTTTTTGACATCTATCTTTTGTCTTTTCCTAGATAATTATTATTCGTGATGCAGGAAGCATGAGAATTTATGTGGCCGCTTGTGGCGCAGAGGGTATAAATGTGCGATTGTAAACGTGACAGGTTGTGAATTCGATTCTCACTCGCGCTAAATAAAAATTCATTCAAAAATTAATATATTCGCTCTGGTGTTGCAAAGCGCGGCGTTCAGATACCCTGCTCAACACATAATGCCTCCGCAATTCGACGGAAAGTGGGGAGCGGAGTGTCTTAACACTACACTCCCTTCGCCTACCGTGCATGAAGGTTCTAAATCTACTCTATTAGTACTATGAAAATATGCAAATGAAGTGCAAAAGTGTATATTCAGATGCACATATGTATGATTGGCTAGTTTAGTTTAGTTAGTTGAACCGGGGGCATATTCAATATTATTGTATGCAATTTCAATATGCAAATGCAGTTTAAATTAGTTTTTGCCCAATACGGAATCGTGACTAAATATATATATAGAAATTCGAAATCATAAAATAACATATACGAGTAAGAGTAAGATTTGCATATTATCCAGAGTATTACTTATATTACCTGACTTTAACGCAAATGGATCATCAGACGGTTTCGTATTTACTTACAGCTTTGAACGAGATAAGATATGACTTAGTGTTTCAGAAAGTGGTGTATCGACTTACAGGCGTATTTCAAAATAATATCTTAATAAACAAAATATAAACACAATCAAGTTATTTAGTTAGTTTTATTATTATAATATTGAAATCTTATAATAATAATTTATATTTTCGGTCCGTCTTGTCTAAAAGTGAACGTATTTTTTTATTTTCGGTCTGGTAAGTTCCGTAATTTAATACGCAATGTCTCGAATTTGGAGAAAAGGCCGAGCTTATCTTGACTCTAAGTTTGGTCAAGCTATCCTATTATAAACACTGAAAAACTTGATTCGATTTGTCTTCCTCTCACTCATGAACCATATTTTGATTAAGCTTTCACTATAATCTAGCTCAGGAAAAACCAATTAATTCTAAATTCTTCCGTTCTGTCATCAGAAGCCAATTATAATTTCAATCGGAGCAATCATGCAAAGTCTACAGCCGATTCATGAATTATTGGATTTCTTTCATAAATTTTCACAATCGTTCATATCATTTTAATACTCGCGTATGATATTTTTAAGTTATAAATATATTTATGAATTGAATTTAGCATTAGATTTAGAGCAATATGCCTTCGTGGCACAGTTGGCAAGTCTCTGATTGTAAATAATATATAATGGTAGTCCAATTCATATAATGTTATTTGTACATTTCTTACGATTTTTATTCTAGAACCCAGCGACTAGCCGTTTAGATTTTAGACTCTACCTAGGCGTTCTATGCTCAATCTATATAGCGCCGGAGCCACTTGTGAAAAGGTATAAAGAAAAAAAGTAATCCTTTTACGCCTTAAAGGTCAGGGAGGTCACGACAGTCATATCGTTTTATCTCAACACTACGGAGGCGTGATGTAGGCCGAAGCGATGAATCACGAAACTACATACATACATCATGTTAACACGTAAAGGCAGTTTTATTTTACGTGACATCGTAAGTGCTGCTCTCCAAAATTTGATACAGCATTTTATGTGTGAAATCTTGGCTTATGAAATATTACAGTGGATAGAATAAACCGAACCTCCTTTTATGACTTTAGTTGGACATGAACAAAATTTGAGGATTTACGAGGAGTATAGCGTGCCTATAATTCTAAAGATTGCGGACTTCTGTGCTAGTTATAGTGGGTTCAAATCCAATTTTACACTTATACATATATCGAAGCAAATTTACTGAATAATTAATCAAACAAACCATGTATACCAGATATGTATCTATATCTATAGCTCTTAACGCTTTGACTATGCACTGATGGGCGCACAATGTATATCAGTATATGCAGACATTTGGTCTAGATATGAATAATACCATTTAGAATTGGGAAATAAAGGATGCTTATAAAACGGATGTATTTCATTCAGTGTGGAATAAAATAGATGAGTAATGTAGAGCATGAGCGAAACGTAACGAACTGTATGTGTCGTCACAGATAAGATATCTTATCACTGTAAGTGTATCGTAGCAGGTAGACCCCAAACACCTGATATAAAGATTTTTGCGAATGTCATAGTATTTATTATTAAAGAATGTGTTATATTAAATCACGTGCTTAAATAGATACAGCATGTAGTTGGGTACGTCTGTCGTAATTGATATATATATATATTAATTTAACTTATAAGAATTGCTAAAGCTAGATATTGAATGACATATTTATATGTAATTTTGAAAGTTTTGAACATGGTATTATAACACTAATTTTGTAAATTATAAAGTGTATATATGTGCTGTTACTAGAATATAAATTATTACATTAAAAATATACATAACGTGTTTAGCACACCGTCCAAGGTGAGTACTATACAAGAGGAACGGGTTCGAATCTTGCTATGGAATTTTTATATATTTTTTATAATATCTATGTGTCTTTAACTTATTTATTTTTTTAGTTCAACATAAGTAATTCAAGTGAACCAAATTCATCATTGATTTCACATTTCTAACATATTTTTTATGTGATTTTTTATATATATACGAGTACAATATGGTGTACCGCGTTCATCTTCCTTTAGTAACTTCCGATTTATATTCCTAAATAAATCCGTCCACGCTTCCGTTTCCTCATTATAAATGTATGTGGCACATCACATTCCTCCGTGCCGGTGGCGCTGCTAACCGGTCGGCCTGGAGCTCGCGAATGTTCCTGCCGTTTCACTGTCACTCAGACCATTTTTAGCTTCCAAGATTTACAATTAAACGTCAGCCTATTAAAGATTCATGAAATAAATGGCGAACTTTTTTCTGGAAGGGAGCACTTTTATGTAGCCGAAATGGCTACAAGTTTTTGTTGACCTTAAAAGGTACTGAAAATAAATAACAGCTTCACGCTGTATCCCGCGCACAGTAGAGTAGGCAGACAGACCACGCCGAAGAATTGTTTTATTTGATCGAGTGGGAATCGAACCCACAATTGTCGTGTACACTTGCCCCTGCGCCATGACTGGCGTCCAAAAGATGCTGAAATATGTTGCTATTTATTAGTATTTAGTCTTCAGGGATTACGATTTCGTATACCACCCACATACACTCGTAAAATATCTTTATTTTAATGTTATAATACGGACAGAATACAAAACGGTACACATTCAAGATTCAAGTCACTGTTTTTTTTTTGTTGACGGGAGAGTTTTCCTTGAGGGTAGCAGGTGTGACGGCCAAGTTAGAATTGCTTGTGGAATTAATTATTTCTTTCATAAATATTAATAGTTCTTTGAGGCAGCCCGTAAATATTATAAATTAGTTATTTTATAATCATGTTATTTTAATGTACATACATACATACATTCTTTTTTGTAGTGATCCTATTCTAAGCCGGGATCACACGGCGAAAAATCTCCATATCCTTGGAGAAAAAACAAATATTTATAGTACTTTTATAAAACTCTTTCTATAATCCATTTGGAAACGTAAAGGAATAACAAATCAGAAAAAAATTTTTGCAGCATTTGCATATACGTTCAAAGTTGTTTGATGTTTACGAAAGTAGACCACTAATATATGACGGCCTTGGTGCTGAGTGGCGAACGATCAATAAAAATGCTGGTCATGAACTGTGTAAAGATGTCACGTATCTCAATAAAACTTAATGAATCACGAGATGTTCGTATAATACACTAAAATATTATGCAAATATTTTTATAACTGATAAAAGTATTTTAGTTCAAAATGATAACTGTAAACTGCTTCACGCTGTATCCCGCACACGGCAGGATAGGCAGAGGGAACATAGAGACACTCAGTTCCCTACTTTATACGATTATATATAATACTATAGTTTATATTAGTAATCAATATACTAAAACAGTTTCAGTAATAAATATGAGATTTCTAAGAAAGCTACAAATGAAAGGAAATTTAATAGTATTTAGTCGTGCCTGTATTTCCGTTCATAAATTGTAAAAACGTATTACAATCGTGCTGCAAGAAAATGATCGGTAGCGCAGTGGCAACACAATATTATCAAACTATGGTCTGTTGCAAAGTAAGTTTCCCAATTCATAATATTTATTATATGAAAATAAACGTAACGAGGCCGCCGTGGCGTAGGTGCATCTGTAAACGTGTCGGTTATTGGTTTGATTTCCACTTGGGGGCATGAATTTCATTTCGAAAATAACAGAGTAGGCAATGGGTACTTAGTGTTATGACACTCCGTTAACCATTTTCCGCCTAGTTTCGAGATATTGTGTGTGTTGAGAGAAAAAACAACCGGAGTAAAATTTTTTATTGTCAGACACTGTCTGATTGCACTGCTATCTATCAAATCAACGAAAACAACGTATTTTTAAATATTTATAGTTATTTAATATAATCTAGTAATATTATAGTTAGACTAGATTGTATATTTTAGATCTAGAATATAAATAAACATTTCTTTCACCTCACACGTCCAAGTTTCACAAATGCATATCCAAGCAACGGGTATCATAGGAAACAGAGTGTGTCGAGGACCGGACTGACGACCGCCGTCCATGGACCTTGACGGGTTGCTCTGGTCTCGATTGTAAAATGTATTTTATGTCAAAACTAGTAAAAACGCTACGTTTAACATTATGTGTTTAAAAACATATTTGTTTAATATGTTTAAACATTTTTTTAATTAAATGCTTTGTTGTATAAATTATGAACTGTTTTAAAATGTAACTTGCCATTTCATGAAATAAGAACTGTAAAAAAAAATTGTTTTATATTTTTATTTTATAGATCTGGTAAAATGGGACCAGAATTCAGATTCAGAATTGTCTCCAGAATTCTGCAGAAAGTGGGGAACGGTAGTATCTTAATGGAAATGGAGTGTCTTAACACTAGGTTCCCTTTGCAAGAAGCTAATTTAATTAAATATTATTGTATTATTAATCATCCCTCAATAAAACAAGATAAGTTGAGGCTTAAAAGTGTAGCTTTAGTGTAAAGATAGTGTATTCATATTTCATTACGTCGCAAAGGTGTTTCTTTTGACGTGGGCTGCGTGAACCTCACGCTTTTCAAACATGAACTCTAGTAGAATATTTTATGACGTAAACGCGTCTTTCGAGATTTTTTTTTCATTTTTCACTTTTAAGATAAGAATATGTACCGATAAACATTATACAATATAAAATATAGGGTAGGTCAGGAGCAGGCATAAGAAACCTAATGTTAAGACACTCATTTTCCACCGAATTGTATTGAGTGGTGGAACTCAACGTCGGGTTTCGTCTCTACATCAGAACGAAGATAAAGACTCGCCTCAACACATACTGAACCTCACATTGAATTATATTTTTGAAAAATTCTTAATTTACATAACACTACACAATTATCAACGTGAAAAAAATGAACGTACAAAGTTAAAAATAAAACGGCTAATATCTGTTATTTAATATTAAAATGGTTAACATTTAACACGACGTAATAAAAAAACGGCGCAGACAATCAACAAAAAGCAAGAGAAAATGGGATTTACATTATTTTCCCACGGAGCCGTGAATTTCGTTCGTGCAGCACTTTCTCACTATTGTCCACAGTAATTGTAGCGGCTAATGATTTACTTCTCAGTCTAGATTTTTGTTGTCCAGCTCGTTGTTCAGCCGAATAAATTATAAATAAATTATTAATTTATTAATAATTAATATATTATTAATTAATATTAATAAAAATAAAAAATAAAAAGTACGATCTGTTTAGAAATTTATGTTTTATTCTGACCTTTAACTTATAAAATATGTCCGTGTAAAAGGATGTTTTTTTGTTGAAAAAATTTCTGGGGTGGGCACGGACCACTCGGTCCTTCCTAGTCCTACGTTCACGAGCTACGTTCATTTAAAAATAATTTAGGGTCATATTTCAGTTCCAAAACGACGCCGCATGTCGTCGAGTGTCCTTAAAAAGTTATAGTACTTAAAAATGGTTCTGTATAAATGCGGTAGTTTTTTTATTCATAAAATTTTCAGAAATAGGTTGGAAACGTTGCGGCAGATAGTCACGTGGTTAGCATATAAAATGGAAATGCGAACGGCGCTGAATTTATGATGCCCATAAAGTAGTGCAGTATTTCAGCAGGGATGCAACAATGCGCCTTCGATTGCGGTCTGTTGGGTGTTTACGAGCAGATCATTTGTAAATTAAGAATTAGAAGAATTTGTTTGCATATTTTTTTGTAGGGTAGGCGGCGGCACCTTGGGCCCAAGTGGTTAGACACTCCTTTCCCATTAAAACACTCTCCGCTTTGCCTACATACCAGAACGAAGAAAAGAAAATACACATTAAATATTTAATTTCCTGGAGTCAGAATCGAACCTACAACCAGTAACCTTTATTACGCTTGTGACTCTGCGCCACGACTGGCCTTACTTAACTCATAAATTAATTGCAATTTTAATTATTTTTTTTGTGCTTATAAAAGTTGCCATATTAAAAAGACGGCTGTTGTATTTGTCAACATCGAGGGTCTGTCAATCAAAAAAATAAGATGAATCACTGCTTTGTTCAATTGCAAAGCGTATTTATGTGTACATTGAAGTAACATATACATTTTTTTTGAATAAACATTTTATATATTATATAGAATTAATTTTAAAAAATCAATAAATATATAATTTTACTTTAAGCTAATATGTATAATATACATAAGATTGCCTATATTCTATAATGTTATGTAGGCTTTGCTTGTTGAGAGGTGGAACTCAATGCCGCTCTGTATCGACATCAGAGTGAAGAAATAATAATATATAATAATAATAAATATTTAATTAATGTAAATAAATGCTAATAATAAATTTAATCAGACTACTTACTTTTAATGACGGTCTCTGTGTATACAAATAGCTGTGGAACCGAAATTAACGATTCAATATCGTCGTAATCTCCGCTATTTCGATGCACAAGAGAACCGATAAACAGAGCCAACCACAAAATTAACTGGAATCTCTTTTAATTGAGTTTAAACATTAACTAAAGCGTTTGGAGAGTGCCTGCATTATATAAATAACTCAACTTAAGAGGAAGTAGCTCTTTCAAACCACAAATTGGTATAACTTACTGATGGTAATATAATAGGAAGTAAACTAGCGTGTAATAATAAATTTATACAGATGCTGTTTGGAAATAATAAAAGATAGCATATACAAAGGAGGAGCAATGTGAAGAGAAGAAACTTAATAAGCATAAAAAACCACATTTATTTAGAAATAAATTAACAGTAGACTAATATTTAAAAATTTACAAAAATCTTCTTATAAATTATATTTTGATTCTGTAATTATATATATAATGTTTTATTTATTTATTTTATTTTATTTATTTTATTTTATAATATTTTATCTTATTTATTGTTAAATTTATTAAGAAGAAACGTATATTTGTGGGTTTTCATGCAGGAATTTCATCCAGGATGGAAGGAAAACTATTCGACTCAAATTGTTTGCTTCGTGTAACAAAATACATGAGATACAATCTCTTAAAATGAAAATATAATTTAAAGTGCTGTCACGTCTTACGTGCATGGATGATCCATCTCGGCTGGTCCCGGCAGGAAACTGGAGCATTTTAAGATCCACTGCGCTTTGAAAGTTTTAAAAAGTGATACTATAGTACTTTTAATATAAATTTTCATAAAAAATTCGGCACTTATTAATTAATTTGGTAAGAATGAAACACCTTATGTGTTTAATTTTTCTAAAATTCACATTAAATTTGAATTTAATTTTTTGTCTTGTATTTAATGTAATCATTTTTGGTTTCTTTATATTATTATTATTATTATAATATACGTGAGTATATGCAAATTCTGTATTAGTTTGGTAAAGTTAGATAAATAAATGTGTAATGCACATTCTAATAACATGAAATAGAGGCAATGCAGTTCCCGAGTAATAACTAGGCAACGAAATCTCTGATGCGATATACACTTCGCCACTTCCTGGCGCTTCAAAGTAATTTGCTGGCATTATGATTTCTATGACGTCATCGTATCAAGCCGCACTGGCCGTTTGCCAACTGATAACCACTCGACCCAAGCTTAACCTAAATGCGAGTTTAATGACCTTTCAAGATTTCTGAATCTTTCAGTGCTATCGATAACTATAATATATATATATAGTTTCAGAACAAATTGATTATTGTAGAATCGCTATAGAAATTTAAGCTTTATATGTTCGATTATAAAGTTTATTTTTCTTTAAATATAGCACACGATGCAGTTGTAAGTAACGCCGATAGGGTTAATGATGTAGATTGTTATCGACAACACAAGGGCAAATAGACAGTTTGTCAAACTTCCATAAATATTAATAAGCCCACTTGTGTTTGTCGGTTATTAAAATTAATGTGTTCTACTCAAATGTAAGGATAAGTTGAGATCTAAATATTTATTATATAGTGTTTCAGTTAGTGAGCTTTGAAGAGTTGCACGTGTCGGAGTGTCTTAACATTATGTTCCTTCTGCCCTCTGCTATATGAGGGATACAGCGTGGAGCTGATATAAAAAAAAATTACCTTACAATATTCAAGATGAATTAAGGAATTAACCTATAAAATGAGTATTTCTTTTAAAATAAAATTTTATTCATATGAAAGTTACAGTAAACTTTTATTCCACATGCATACATTATATATGTATATCTCCCTATTGTTAAGTCAGCCACTGATTACTCTGTAATGTATGTTGATTAGTTAAAGCAGTCGTCCTATTTGGTACTCACTAGATTATACAAAAAATTATGCAAATATATTCTATTATATATTTTTTATTACATATTATTTCATTTGTAATTAATTGTAAGTTAATTAAAAATCATCAAATAAGTTGTAAATATTTTTACTGTCTGGAGCAACTATTAAAAAAAAAAAATAGAGATGCCAGTCGTGCTACAGGGGCACAAATTGTAAACGCGACGGGTTTTGGGTACGATTCCAAGTCGAGGAAATGAAATATTTTCTTTTTTTCGCTCTGGTGTCGAGGCAAAAGCTCGGCGTTGAGTTTCACCACTCAATGCGTAATGCCATCAGAATTAGAAAAGTGGAAAACGGAGTTTTTTAACACTAGATTCCCTCTGCATACCCTGCTGTGTGCGTGATACAGCGTGGAACTAAAAAAAAAGAAAAGAATATTGAATTAAATTACTCAAGTGTAAAACTGCTTATAAAAAGATCCTCTACTTAAAGATACTTTATATAACAAGATGATTCAATTAAAGCGTTATTGAAGGACATAAAATTTTATACGGTTTTAAGTTAAGTTGGGTGTTGATGTGTCATCTAACTTTACGTTTAACTTTCTCAATAAGTGAAATATTAACTGATATCTCTTGACGTTTATCCTAAAATAAGTCTTAACATTCACATATAAAGTTAAGGGTTTTTTACTCATTGTAGATTAAGCTAAAAATTGTAGTGTAGAAGTAACTTCTAAATTATATTCTTTTAAAGTAAGCTTTCAATTTTTTTAAAGTAAGCTTTCTATAATTATATATAATTTTAAATAAATTACAATACCATAAAAAAACCATAATAACTGCGAATAATCATTAAAATTAAAAAATGTAGAATTTAACAGTGTTCAATATTCCTTTCGATATCGACGTATCAAATCTCCATTCTTCCATTATTCTAGAGTATAAGCTGTTATTATTGTATGTTTATTTTGGGCGTGTGAAAGAAATAATAAGTTATTCTGTTGTTCTATTCTATAGAGTCAATGAGAGAGATTTATATTTCGGTGTTGTATTTAATTTCAGCTCAGGCTTAGATTTCAATTATCATATTTTGTGGCGCATTTTTGAATAAATTTTTGATACTGGCTTATTAATAATAATTTATATTCGCTGGTTCGCATTTTACTAATAGATAGAGACAGTCGGTAAACAGAATGAGCTTTAACGGCGGGCCTTGGTGTCAGAGCGAATTAAAAATATTCATAAATTATATATCAATATATCACTCACGAGATTTATTTATTAACAGCCTAGGATAGAATCCACTCTTATATAGCACTAAAACTAACTAAAGTGTATATTACATTATTAAGGTCGCATTCTCCAAACATGAGTAGTGACTCAGCTGTTAATAAGTGTGTGCTTTGACCAACATTATTGACATAAACGAGGACGACATCCGCCCAGGAGACAGAGCTGTGGATGACGTATCACGTTACTGTTGGATGTAGGGGGGACAATTACCCAACTTTGGACTGGGAAGTTAATGTTCATTAGCTTAATTAATTCTGATCGGCATTTTGGCCTGTAGTATTTTTTGGGTTCATGCTGTTTCCTGTACCTGACAGGGTAGACAGTGATAACCTGGGAATGAAGTGTTAAGACACTACGAATTCGTTAAGACACTTACGTTCATCAGTTTTGCCGAGTTTTGGAGGCGGTGCGCGTTTAATGGGGCATCTCTCCGTCGCACATTTGCGCTCGTTACTAGATCGACAAAATAAAATCTTATCTTCTTTTTTTTAATCTATCTTATTTTTATTATTTATTCTTATGTAGATGAAATATAAGTACGTTAGTGAATTTGTTTTCAAAAATAAACGAATAATTTTCAGACACTCAAGGTACAAAGGGAAGTAAAAGTTTGTGGTTTTAAATCTCAAGCGTTGAAAGTTTCATACCAAGTTATACTAATAAGCTTAACAGTATTTGAACCGCGTCTTCACTTTAGAAAGCAACTTCATAAAACTATTGAAGAATTAATTCATATTTTTCCTTTAACTAATTTTCAACAAGGAAGGCCAGTCGTGGCGCAGGGGCACGAACGTACGACTACGTAAATGCGGCTGGAGGTTCGATTACCACACTAGGAAACGTAATATTTATTATTTTCATAATTTCGCTTTAGCCATGCTTCAAGAATTTGGGGGAACTTGGGGAACCGAAATGTTTTAACACAGTGCCTTAACACGAGGTTACCTAACCCTGCTGTGTGCGGGATCGCGTGAACGTAAAAAAAAAAGAAGATATTAATAATCATAATTTGTCATCATGCAGAATCCTCTAAGAAGTTCATTGTACGTATAATAAACCGGGACATTATCTTAATTGCTACAATTTAAACATATAACTCAGCCACATTCTAGTCCTTCTCCTTTTAGTTTAGTGTATTTCCTTGAAAAATGCTAGTGTGCGAGCTAGAGCACCATCAACATAAAATATTTCATGTGTATTATAAAATATAATAGGCAATCTATCTGGCACGTTGCAAGCGTGTAAAACCTTGCCTTTTCTACTACGTTGTGAATATTATATAATATATATCGCGATAGTAAACGCGACAGGTTGTGAGTTCGATTCTGTCGGTTCCCATTCGAGATATATTTTATTTCAAGCGCGACGTTGAGGTCTACTCAACACATATTGTCTCCAGATTTCGGCGGAAAGCAGCTTGAAGCTAATAATATCCATCTATATATTTGTAGTTTCACTTGTTCAAGAAATAGTGATGTGCTTCGAGCTTAATGGGACAAGGCTCCCTATTCGGGTGACTTACTTGTTTTACCATCCAACTTTCAAACTTAATATTTTTATTTCTTTTGAAGCTGGTTGTGAAGGTGTTTTTTTTATTTAAAACGTTTATTATACGATTTTTTTTATAGTACCATTAAGTTTTATTTTTCGCTCTTAAGTAACTTTAGGTAAGTTTAAGTTTTTTTTAATGTAATGTGTGTAGTAACATGTGAATTGATTGATTGTGTAATACCAGAGTGAGTAAATGAAAATCATCCATTCCCCGAGTGAGAGTCAAACCCACAACCCGTCGTGTATACAATCAGACGATGTGCCGTTGCACCATGACGACGTCTATACAAATAGAATAAAGTACTACTTACTGTATGAAATATTTATTAAAATGACTTCAAAAATTAAAAATTTTTCTACAAGCTTTAATTTTACAAAGAAAGTTATTGCAATAATTTTCGGCTACCGCACTGTTTAAGCTACACAATTGAATTAAAAAAAAGAGTACAATGAATAGTCTACCTGAGATCAGAGGCACGTCTGTGGGCACGTGGCACGTGTCGGTTTTTGTGGGCCCGACCATATTTAAACTTATTTTAAATTTATTTTCATTTTTTTTTCAATAGTACAACATTGAGATGTGATTGTCTTTTTGCGCGGTTTGCGGTTGTCGTACACCATTGTGAAAACTAAAATGCTCCAAACGCTAATGGGACTGCATTTATTCAGAATATATGTCTTCTTTTTGTACATAATGATAATATTATTAAATTAAACTAAAACAAATAAATCAAATCAGTTTCACGCTGTATCCCGCACACAGCAGGGTGGGCAGAGGGAACCTAGTGCTAAGACATTCCGTTCTCCACATTCCGCTGAATTCCGGAGGCATTTCGTGCTGAGTGGCGGAACTCAACGCCGCGCTTTGCTTCGATACCAGAGCGAGGAATTGAAAATATAAATTTAAATAAATATTTTATTTCCTCGAGTTGGGATCGAACCCACAACCACAGTTTACAGTCACTACTATGACTACTGGGACACTACTAACTTAATGGTATTTTATCTGCCTACACCGCTATATGCAGGATACAGTAAGACGCTAAATAAAAATTAATGTAATTTATCACAATTTTGAGGTCTATGGGTTATTAAATATATATGTTTATATAATTTTATACTTATGGTATCTTAAAGAACGTGCCATTGTCTGATCCCCATAGGACTTAGCGAGCGTTATTTATTTCTGGCGTGACCATTGTGCTCCAGCGTCATGAATTATGTGCATCAATTTTGTGCCTTTTGTTTTTTTTATCTATAATGGTGATTTAGTTCTGATGGATCCATATTCAACGAAAGCGAAGTCTCGGATGTGTTTGAATTCATAATTCATAGGGTGGACATGTATTGTTTACTGTAAACAAGAATGTATAATCACGAATGTCCACTGTATATAATGCTGTCAGTAACGTAAAATTTTAAACGAAAAATTGAAGCAATTACATTTTTTTTTTGCTTCAAGATATATTATTCTTGTGGCACAGTTACGAATAGATAAATACCAATAACGTAAACACTTACTACAACAAAAATACTACTAAAGGTTATAAAATAAAACTTTGAACTTTATCGCCGATATATGACTCGACGTGCGTCGTCTTTAATAAATGGCGTTTTATTTTACAATGATAATTTTATTATGTATTTTGTTTGAAAAAAAAAACTTTCATTTTTAGGAGAAAAAAATTTGTATTAGGCTTTTATAAGATTTTATAGTTAAAACTGAGGTTTAATTTAAAGTGGTGCTAACAAAAACATTCACGCATTTTATTTCCTCGAGTAGGGATCGAGCCCACAACCGTCGCGTTACAGTCACACCTTGTGCCGCTGCGCCACAACTGGTCTCATATACAAAATATTTTTAACAAAATTTAAGTATCATATATCCATATCGATACTTCTAAGAATTTGTGTATAAAGTTTGATATTATATTAATAGATTGAATAGATTTGGATTGAAAGCGTAACGAACATATTTACATTAACATTTATAATATTAGTATGATGCACACAAATACGCATAATATATATTAAATTTATCCTAAACTTAAACAGTTTCATAATATTCTACAAATAGAGCTTACGTATACTAGACATGAGCTTAATACTAACAAATTGAGAATGTCGGTTGTATTTCATATAATAAAATGGCAAATTATGTTCGAGATCAAATTTCATCTGGAGAACTTGACCGCTCGTAACTCGAGACGCGAGAACCGACTACATCCCACTGAGCGAGAACAGCTAATGAAAGGCCGCGATTGTATCACACTTGCCCGCTGTTACACGCTTAATTAGCTTAATAACAGAAATTCTGACTTATTCAGTGGATGTGTGAAAAACGAGATGTGAGCCGTTCTCACAGGAAGAACAACAGGTATTGAGGTTAGTCATTGTGCAGGGTCACATGTTTGCGGCCGGGATAGGTTGTAGGTTCGATTCTGACTGTGGAAAATGAATATTTTCGCTCTCGTGCCAAGCCGAAATGTGCAGCTCTTTATTTCACAGCATTATTCTATTTTTAGCTCAGGTATCTTGCGTACCGAAGAATCCAGACGAGGCTAACAGAGTTTAAAATTAAAAATCTCTATGAAATCTGTGAAAGCTAAAACCTTTTAAAGCGTTTGCGGGCATTTTTAAGATAAAAGAAAGAAATCGCTTAGATTTTCAGCATATGCATCTTCTCTCTTTTAATTTTAAATTTGTTTTTTTTTTAAATATTATGATATAAAGTATTATTTTATTATTTGACAACAAATATTTTAGTAGAATTTTTTTTATTTTACCAAAATCTGGTCGCAATGCGGAAAAGTTCGAAGCAGGACAGGCGTGGAATATTTTAATGTTCTTTCTAGGTACCACCCAGCGACGTGCCATTGGTGTACTTTAAAGGTGAATGTTTACCAGAAATAATTAAGTAAGTCTGAGAGACTTGACTGCAATTTTGCTGTTCTGTTTTATGTTAAAATATTTTTTATCTGTGCTTTTATCTTTCACTCTGTGTACTCTACACATTTTGAAAGTTTTCCTTTATTTGTAATGTTAGATTTCATTTCGTGCCAAATTTCATAACTGTAGGTGTAGAGAAGTATTATAAAAATTCTGATTATGCGGTGAATTTTATACAAAATATAGAAGAAAAGCTCTCGTATGTATGATTGTCCTTAAGACTTACGAGTAAGAGCTTACTTTTTTCTTTATTTTAAGAGACCGTAGACCTAGATATTTCATAATATTAATTTCAGCATGATATTTCCACCCGATGTTGAGATAACTGGTCTAGACAGACGGACAACAAAGCGATCCTATTAAGAATTCCACTTTTACCTTTTGAGATACAAAACCCTCAAAATATGTGACCCTAAGCTTTCCAAAAGAATTTTCATTCATTTCAACTTCCATTATTAAAACTTTATACTAGAACTTCTGAATTTATTATGAGACTGCAACGTCATTTGAAGACAAATCTGTTCGTGCATCGTCTCTTATTATACGGAAATGTTGAAACGAATTTTCAACGTTGCTCGATTGAAATATTAAACAGAAAATTACAATAAATTAGCTCTGGAGTGAGCTTTGCTCACTTGTCCAAGAATGGGGTCGGTGAAAGCAAATGTATTCTACATTTAACAGAATAAATCCAAGTTGTACTTAACTTAAAATTCTTAACTTAAAAATGTATCTTTTCAATGAGGTTGACTAAGTAGTAGCTGGTTGGCGTCATTCCAAAGTGGCTGGTTTTTTATGATCCCAAGACGCCCTGGCTGGCTGCTGTGTAGCAAGCCGGGCGTGCTTTAATTTTTTTGTGCGTCTGCAACTCGATACTGATTCAGTATTATATACAAAATATTAAATATCGTTGCTTCTCTACGTAGAAACTTCCACAAAATGTAATAACCATTAATAACATTTCATAACAATCCGAAATTTTATATCAAATGTATGTTATTGGTAAGTATAAAAAAAAATTTAAAAAATTTGAAAAGTTTTTAAAAATATTTATAAGTGAATGACATAATAGCGCAATTGTAGCGATAGAATCGCGCGAAGAATATATCGGAGCAATTACGTTTAATAAATTCAATGCCAAATCGAATTCAAAAATTGATGTCAATTGTTTTTGATGTTACAATTACCTATCGCGGCGCGCGCAGGATAAATGCTGTATGCCGTTTTTATATTACTAAACCGGTTATACAGCAGGTTTAAATATACTACTGCGTCGGGCTTAGAAAAGAGATAGTGACTGATTGACGCTGTATACCGCACACAGCAGGGTAGCCAGAGGGAACCTCGGTGCTAAGACACTCCGTTCCCCACTTTCTGGATTCTGGAGGCATCGCGTGTTGAGTGGCAGAACTGAACGCCGTGCTTTGCCTCGACACCAGAGCGAATAAAATGGAAATATAAACGTAAAGTATATATTATAGAGTATATATTCTTTATTGCACTAGAAATAAAATAAACCAAGAAAATAAAATTACAGAAATGAGATTTTTTAAATGTAAATAAAACAGCACATACATTGATCGCTTGTGCCCATTTCTGCTTTTTTTCTTTCGTTTATTGTGATCTTTTACTATTTTTCAGAAATAAGGTTAACAAAGGTGGATTTATCTCTGTAAGAGATTCCTTCCATGTAATATATGTATTATATACCTAGTACTATGAGATCCTTCTCATATAAATCTACTACATATATCGTACATATTCGTAAAATTATAGTAAAATATATATATACTAGCATATATTTGTTTCGCATATCAAAATTCATTAGCAAGTGGACAACAGGTTAAATAAGTACTGACGTGTACCAAGTGTGGATGCACTAGTCAAGGCTAGAATAAATAAGAGGAGAATTTTTATTGAATCAATCAAAGTCATGTCTTCTATAGATTTTGCTCTAACAACTATTGCTGTTGCTAATGTACTCAAAATAAAAGCAAATTTGATGAAGTTACCTTACCTGATAGTTTTATATATATTATTTCAAATTAATCTTTAAAAATAAATTATATGTGGAATTGTGCTTAAATATTAAAATATTTTATCACACTTAGTGACAAAAATGATAAATTAACAAGAGCGTCAAGTTAAATGAGATTCAAAGAGCTGTGTCACACGTTAAATTGAGCGAAGAGAATAATTGAGTGATTCAGATGTACGTATGAATATGAAATGTAGTTTTGTATGAACATATCTTCACGCTTTACCCCTATCGGGATAACCAGAGATTTTTTAATATATAATTTTATATGAAACTTAAGGTGAGGTAAAAGAAAAATATAATAAAAACATAAAAAAATAATGAAATTTGAGCTAACATTGACACATGATAATAACACTCATGGTCATATATATTTTTATTGATAACGCAATATATATATTTTTTTCTTTTAAAAAACAAGAAAATTACAATAGTTTAAGTTATTCCAATAAAAATAACTTAACAGTAATAATTTTATAAAATATTATTGAAATTGAAACGCTCTATTTCATTTGGAGGGTGGAGACTATCAATTGTCTTAACCACCCACAGTGCCTATAAATTAATCCTATTAATGTCTTCGTTTTAATACCGAGCATATCGTTGATACGCGCGTACGGACATACATACATACATATATATACATATATATATCCACATTAATTTGAGTGCCATTGTTAGTGCAGCATCCCGTATATTCTTAATTGACGTTCTCTTTATGGACTGACATTTTGTTTCATAAATTACGATACCAGCTTGTTTGTAACGGGAATGCATTATTGGCTTTTATTTATAGTTTTATGTAAAACCACTCTAAAATTAAACGATGCCATTCGGTATTGCACTTGTCGATTCGTTTGCAATATGACCGCATGCATCATAAATGCATGCGGTGTCTTAAAAAAATAAATTAAATATTAAAACGAAAAATAATATATATTTTTTTAATTTCCAGGTACGCTTACAATGTTTGAAATGATCAATTCATATACATTATACATCATTTAATTGGTAAGTTTCAATATAATAAAATAAAAATACCTATATAATTTTATGAAAAAAAAAAAAAAAGTTATCACTTTTAACCATCAACTATGCTTATGCTTGAATTTTTCGCCCTTGATTAACTCTCAAATGAAATGTCTAGTTAGCTCGTCTAAATTTAGGTCGAGCGTCATCTTGATATAAGAATTAATGAGAACAATTCATTGTAGACGAGCATTCTTCTCGGTGCTGATAAATTTTGGACTTTAATGCCTATTTTTACCGCTTTTTGTTTTCGTATCTAGTTGCCACTATAGCTTTGAGATGATTTTCTTAAAATTAGACCAAAATAAATTTTTAGAATATTTTCTTAATGTAAAAAGATTTTTTTTTAACAAAAACATTATTCTTTTTTTTTTTATTATTTTCTTAATTTTGCATAAAGCAAAGTAACTCAAATACAACTAGCTACCTAGTACGAAACTATTGCAGTTTCACTCTCCGTTCATCACTTTGTCGAGTTCTCGAGCCATTGCGTATTGAGTGGCGGAACTCGGCACCAGATCAAAGTAAATAAATATTTCATCTCCTCGAGTGGGGATCGAACCCACAACCAGTCAGCCGGTTTTACAGTCACACTTTCTATCCCTGCGCCACGACTGACCTCATTCACTAATTAAGCTTAGAATTTAATGACCTATGCTGCTACAAGATTTGCTGTAAGTCCGCAAGTAATCCGAAACAAAGTTCCCTTCTGAAAAATCTAAGAGCGCGTAGTACGCGGGTATTTCTTTAATCACGGTGTGTTAAATAACACTGCTGTAGATAAAAGAATATTTATTACCTTTCACAAAGAAATTTACGGTTTAAATTTAAGTAATCCAGCACTTACTTCGGTTCTTGAATAAAATTCAAATTATACACCAATTATTATATTTCAATTTGATTTTGTATCTTTTAAGTATCTTATCACATAATATATGTAATATGACTGTTTCTGCCGTTTCTATTATTCGATTATAAAGAACGCATTAATTAAAAAAAATAGCACTTCTGAAACAAAAAAATGCAGTTTATATTAAGAAGGTATAAAGATTTATATTACAGTTAGTTGTTGTTGTAATCTTTAAAGTACTCGTTCAATCTGGTAATTTGGAATTCATGTGGAAAGGTATTGGAAATTTTGACCTCTTTTACTATGATCTAACGCGGCTATTACAGCCATCTTGTTCTCAGAGAACTGAACTGGACTTCAACATTTCTTGCGATATCTCGTTGGATTTGTTACAGTTTCGCAAAAATAATATGCCCAATTTATTCATGATTTTTATCACCGTGATTGTTATGTAAAATAATTTGGTCAACTATTCGGTTCACTGACTTTTAGAAATTGATAAATCGCTTATAACAAAAATACAGACGATCTTACGAATTTAATTGTAAAAAAATTTCACTCTGCATTGATAAATTTTGTACGCTATGGAAAAAATGGTTTAATTTTTTCCAACTTATTGTATATTGTAATTAATTTATGTAACTTAATAACTTACTATATTTATTTTCGGGAATATATCGTACGCTGTAATAATAGGGATATCCATATACTACTTTGTCGTCTATAGTATTGGTATAGGTCGATATGTAAGGAATTTTTATCACAATCGCCGGCTGATGGAAGGCGACCCATCATGAATTATGGACATGAAACATTAAAAGCTTTATTGTCTTGTCCGAGATGGGGGTCGATGACCCATCATATTGATAGTCGTGTCGTGTCGTTAAAATTTTATTCGGAAGAATTTCTTGCCAAAATTGGATATCTGACCATATTAGAATGTTGATTCAGTATTTCCAAAAGATGCTCTTAAAAAATTCTTTTACTCGTAGTTTTCATTAATTTTGATATAATAATTTTTTTTGTCTTTTGTTTTCGTGGAAGCGATTCATAGTTCTACATTGTTGTTCAGCTTTTAGTTTTAAACAAAAATGTTTTATAGCTGAAATACTTACTTCCACGTTTATATTCCCAACGTATCATATTTGGATAATATTTACGAGTGTTCCGCAGTTGTTACTGCTTACGGGATAGTACTGGAAGTTTTATAGTAAGCATTTAAATTATTTACGATACTACCCTGTTACGATTATTTCAACGACTGTTTCTGTTGAATTGTTGAAATCAAGTTTAAGATGCATTTGAAAATGTAAATATTCACACAGGTATTGTTCTAAAATACGCTAATAGTAGTAATATATTATAGTGAAATAATCTGGAATCTTTACATATATCTAATAAAAATAAATAAATAGTAAACTGATATTTCTTAAGTAAATTAATGTTAAAATAATATGACAAAACAAAAGTATTCTTGTTATGTAATAGTTATTCTTAATTTTTTTTTAATATAATATATTATTTTAAATTCAAATATTTCTCAATAAATATCGTTCAAAGTTGCAAGACAATCGGAATAGCACTTACTCTCCCTAATGTCTTGTGGCACCCAATTTGCGTTAGTGTTCTACAAAGCCGTACAAGCCCGCCCAAGCCTTTTCCCATCCCCTAATCCAATCTAAGTACTGACCACATCATTAATTCTCTACAACATCACCTCACCCTCAAAAACCATTCGATATATATTTCTGTGCGAACTATTTATATTTCTCTGGTGAACTAACAAAGGCGTGCCATAAATAAAAGACTTCCCCCTGGGGATGCCTTGCTGCCTTTGATACGGCCCCTTTCTTATTTTGATGTGGTCTAATGTAAGTCTGTATCAGCTTTGCGCTTCATAAATCATTACCTGTCGCCAGCCTCTTACATCTTGTGTTTGATATACTCACGTTCAATATAATAGAAACACACGACGTTTGTATAGTCGACAATATATTGTTGTGGAACATTTGTTTATTTGAAATATAAACGTATAAATGGAAATATAAACGTTAATAAATATTTTACTTCCTCGAGTGGGGATCGAACCCACAATCTGCGCGTTACAGTCGCACTCTTGTGCTCCTGCGCCATGACTGGCTCTAAGCTATATATTTTAGGAATAAATTAAGCATAATATCTTCTGTTACAAAATAAAAATAAATGTTCAACGGAAAAAAATGTCTCGTTAAAATGAGTAATTGGTTACCAATTCATATTATCTACACTTTCACTTTATTTTCATTGTTAACCCTTAATTTGGTATAGTCCGGTGTGACGGACACTTATTTAAAATAAATCCTGCCAAGTTTTTATTTCATTTTCATCGATTTCTAATCAATTAAATATTTATTTATACCATTACCAAATAGTAAAAAAAAAGTCATTATTGTGACAACATTGCATATGTTAATTGGGACGCAAAATGTCTGCGAAAAGGTGGCCACCTGTTTTGCTCAAGGTATCTATAAGTGTTTTTCTTATTTTTTGTGGAAAAATGAATTGAATTATAGACTTATTTATTAGATAATAAACAAGTCAATCATTATTCACAAAAAGATACGCACCTTATTACATTTTTATGATGTTTATTTGTAACTAAAATGTTTTGTCCGTCACAGCGGACATTGCTAATTGTATAGAAAAGTACCACGTTATTACTATGTCCGCTGTGGCGGACAACGCCAAAATATGCGTGCTTTGGCTAGTTTGGTTATGGTGCTGAGTTTGGTTATTTTTCTTTGCCAACAGCCTAATCACGCAAGTAAAATTATTGCTTTAGTGCTGAATGAACATGCACCTTCCGATGCTAGCGAAATATCTGATTCGGAAACTGAATACCACCACCCCGCAGTCTTCTCCTGCACCATCAATTGCATCTTCCCTAGCTAACCTAACAATAGATACATCCGACGACGAAGAATTACACTCTGAAGATGCTGATATTGTACCAGATTCTATCGTGCGTGAAATTGGCGACTCCATTTATGAAAATTTTCCATCCTTATTTGCTATTCCTTCATTGCCTGCAACACCTATATATAACACCAATAACTTCTTCATTAGCATCCCGACAAAACAAGACCTGGGAGACCACCCACAGTCAAAGCCAAAAGAACAAAAACGGCCAAAAAATTTCAGTTGAGTTACAATTGGAGAGTAGCTCAATTCCATCACCAAGCGACAATAGAAGAGGCGGAGTTGCTATTTATTCTCCGAGAAAACTATGATGTTTTTGCCTTAGGCACTATAATATATAATAGATAATAAGACTATCACATTTATTAGTTCCTTTGTAGCAAGTATAGAAAAAATGTGCCGATATACCAAAGACGCAAAAGCCAAAATCGGTGTCCAATGTCCACAGATCGTGCAACAATACAATAGACATGTGAGAGGTGTTGATCTTTCTGATATGCTCATATCAATGTACAAAACACCCTTCAAAAGCAGGAGATGGCATTTATCGATATTTGCACAGCTAATTGACATTTGTATAAATAATGCTGGGCTATTGTACCGCCAAAAGCATTCCGGCAACGTGAAATCTAAGAAACCTTTGAAAGCATTTAGATAAGCAGGTCTGCTAAAAGAAAACAGACTAAGTCCGTCAAAAAAAGTAAAAAAACCGCATGCACCCCGCCCTTTAAGTCCATTAAAATACTACAATATAGGACATTTCCCTTCGATCATAGAAAAAGGACGCTGCAGGTTCTGCCAAAAGAAAACTGTCGTGTATTACATAAAATGCAACACATAATTACGTTTCTTGACAGGAAAAGCCCCCAGAATTTTTTTTTTTTATTTTCATACAAAATAAACTGTACTTCGGTATCAATTAGTTCTAAAATGTTCATTTCTATATTTTTCTATAATACATAAACATAAAAATAATTATGGTTTTTATTTTCCGTAATTTGGCAGTGTCCGCCTCAGCGGACATATAAATCTGACCATTAATTTCACAGTAATTGGCAATGTCCGCTGTGACGGACACCACTTTTCCCAGCAGTGGGCTATTGTAGATTTTTTTTTTCATTTTTCCAGTACTTTATGACATACCCCTGATGCCACAAAATTGTCAAATTCATATATTTTGAATATTTTTATCGGTGCCAAATTAAGGGTTAACAATCACTCATAATTTGATTTTTTAAATTGTTATTTAATCCAGTGATGCTATCTATAATCGATATGTGTAGTTATTAAAAAAATATTACACATTTAATTATAATTTACAACCAGCTTCACGCTTTTTTCCGCTTAACAGAGGGTAGAGGGTAGTACTAGTGTGAAAAAACTTAATTCCAGCCAATCTTCGTGATACTTCGTGTTGAATAACCGTTGTCTTTGTTCTACTACAGCAGACAGAGGTGGGTATCGAACTCACTACCCTACGCTATCCCACCTCTCGCCACAACCTCTAACTGTAATCTATAATATTAATATTCTGCACCAAACAAGTACAGTATTACATTTAAACCAAAATTCGCAACAAATCTGACTGAAGTTAAATCCTTGTTCGTAATTATGATTGAATGGTGGATGTATCCTCATGCTACGAAACTCGGCAACTAATTCGAGAGCAATTTGAAGGCGAACTCGAGAGATGAGGAGAATTATAAGCAACGTGAATCATGCCTTCTGTTACTTGAGGTTTGATTATCGATAATGCGATTTAATTTTATGTACCTACATATCTATCTTAAGTAATTTTTATACGTGTTATAGCCTCAATAATAATTGATAAAATTACACTTTAGATGAATAAAACAAAAGATATACAAAACATGGCTATATTTATAACTTATCGCAAAAAATAAAACAAACAAAAATCAAAAGAAATTCCAGTCAGCGTCTTTCAAGAGGTGATCTTGTCAGTCTCTCAAGATTCCAACAGTTTTATCTCAGAGTACGTGCCTCTTGAAGTCGTCGAGCAGACGCTACCTAATACCCAGCAGAACACTCGTAGTAAGATAAACCAGATTAAAAATAAAACACACTCCGTTGTTTTTAAGTGTTCCTGCAATAAAAGGACAAAGCTACTTGATCATTATCTATCTATATGAACGTGTCTATTTTAAGAATTGTTTTGTTAGATATACAATTTTTTTTTTCAGGCTGTAGTGGCGCAGATGGACGGTTGTAGGTTCGATGCCCATTCGGGGAAACGAATTGTTATTCATTAATATTTGCTTTTCGCTCTGGTTGCGAAAAGCGCGGCGTTGAGCTCTGCCACTTAGCACGCGATGCCACGAAAATCTTTCTATATGTAAATCACTCTTTCAATTTATCTATGTACTATTTGGATCCACGTTTGCCTAAAAATTTGCACACATGTCAGCTTCGATTACAGTTCTATATTTTCCTAGTATAAACCTAGTGTACTTGTGACAAAGCAGGATTACTATAAAAATGTTATGTAAATATATTTGCTCAATTTAATATATTATTTTATGATTATTATTAAGAAATAGCTACAGTAAGCGTCCAATTTCACTTTTTATTTTGACGGTCCAACGAGCCTGAGAGCTACCATACAGAGGCCGTAACACAGCTACTGATTGTAAATATCATGGTCGTAGGTTCGATTCCCACTTAAAGGAATGAATTACCTATTTCCAATTTCTCGGTTTGTGTGATGTCGATTGCCACCTCTCGACACCATCGTCTTCAATCTTAAGTGAAGCGTAGTGCAGAATATTTTGGCTCTCTTTACGACGCGATCTCTTTACATGTCATATTTATTGTTAATCACTCATAACTACATTAAGTTTTAAGATAAACAGTATACAAATATTTCTTATTCTTAAGTTTTCGTGTAATTAATCATAACAGTCTCTTACTCTATTACGTTCGTGGAAAGTTCGTCTTTCCAAACAACTGTGACAATAAATTACTATTATGCATTATTTTATTGCGATTTCCATGGTTGTACACTATCACTAAATTTGCACGACTCTCAGCGATTATTTATTAAAGTGGGTCCAACTTGGCTCATTAACCAATTGTAATGGACCCATAATGGGTTCAACCCATGATGGGTTCATTACCACTATGTATGTATTGTAATGAAAATTATTCGCGGTTGTAAAGTATTCGCGGTCAACACTGAAATTTTATTAGGTGTGTATTTAAAATTTTCAATAGTTTATTTTTGAACGCTGTACATTGAATATGTGGTTTTGAAAGTTTTAAAATACGCGTCGATTTTACGTTGCATACTTTTAGTTTTAAAAATTAGTTTTCCCACATACAAAACATACATTAACTATGTTATAGAGCAACAAAGAATATATTATTTTATTTCAATTAAAATTTTATTTCGAAGCAGTTGTGGGAAACTCTGTGGGAAAGCTCTCTTCTCTGACTGGAGAAGTTCCAGTCAGAGTATAATTAATATACTTAGTTACGTTTATATCAGAAGAGCTTTCATTAATACAGAAAATTAGGTTACATTAAAATAAGTAATTAAAATATGCATTTTAATCAATGTTGTTAAGTTAGAAAATGCAGAAAGTATTACTTAATTAGAACAAATGATTGCGGCCGCCAGTTACTTAACAAGCTTGCTTAAAACAATGTATTACGGAGTTTCTACATAACTTGGCATCTACATTGGCTCACCGATCTTTTGATTAAATATTCTACTTAAGTTTGTTTTTCTATCCGCTTATTGTTACAGTTATTTAAGCTTATAATTCAAATAATGCATATTTTTAATTTCCGTTATTTCTTTAATTACATTTTTTAACTATTCGCTGACACACACACTACGCAGTAAGTGTACACAGACGATATTCATATAAGAAATCTAGATCAATGTAATAGAATACAATACACGGAGTGTCTTAACACGAAGTTCCCTCTGCCTACCCTGCTGTGGGATAAGGCGTGAAGCTGAAACATTAGCTGTCAATGTATCGATATTGTCTTTAGAATTATAATGTTATTAAATCACGATAGTAATTATATTAAGTTAATAAATAATCTTGAAATAAAGCGGGCGAAGCCCGGTTATATTAAGCTGAACTTTAAAACAGTATCAAATGTAATATATAGTATATAGTCCAGTAGTCCCGTTCTAATTTATGTAGGATATACAACAAACTTTGTGGTATCCCAATTAAATTTCCACATATAATTTATGCAAAATGCACCATATCAAATACTATTTACTGAGATGCATATATCATTACAAGTTCACAGTTTACTCCGAATGTGTACAGAACTAGCTCGACTGGCATAAATCGCATTTGATTTACGCTGTGTCGCGCCACGCCATGTGTTACGATATTATGGTTATCGTTCATTCTATCAGAATATATAATTTTATGTGAATAAATAAATATTAATAATGTAATCGAGAATCGAAATAAAGTGCGTCCAGTTCAACCGCTCCAAACGTATTGACGAGAAAATTTTGCAGAAAATGAAAAACGGAGTATTTTACACTTGGTTACCTCTAGTCAACCTGCTATATCGGAATACAGTGTGAAAGTGCTGAAAAATAAAAGAGAATTTTTGGTCTTTACAAAGCAAGTTTCACTAGAACATTTACTCGTAGGTAGGTATTCTTTACAAAAATCGGCACACATGTTTGCAAGTGGCCAGCCAATTTGCCGTCCGGAGTGACACATGTGTCGCTCTGTTAAATACGCAAAAACCGTTACCTGAAGCGAGTGTCGCGTGCAAGGGACAGCTTTATAAAATACGACCAAATACATTGTACCTACGTGTGTAGTAGGTAGGTAGTTAGGTTTTTTGGGAGTGAATCTAGAAAAAGTTGAATTGAAACCTTTCTGTTCAGTTATAACTTATATTTTATATCTATATCCGTTTTAAAAAGGAAGTTTCTTTCATAGGAAATATGCGTTTATTACGGTTTCCTTTTAATTGGTATTCTCAAAAAAATGTCGATCTTATCATCATTTTGATGGCGCAGTTTGATTTGTAAAAAAAAACGTAATTAAAACTCCAATCAAATTTAAAATTGAGAACGGCTGTATAAACATGGTTTCTCAGCCTTCCATAAACGAGCTATTTAAAATTATATTTATTTTATCAAACAGCAATAATATACAAAGCTTTTTCAAAGTTCAGATTAACTGTTCATTCAAATAACTATTTTCACTATTTGTCATAAAAGTCAAATTGCACATAAATAACGTGAAGAAATTGACATAACGATCACATAAAACAGCAGGTGATGATGACAGATTATGACGCTGGGTGGTCTTTTGGAGTGTTCATATATTATTATAGTTCTTACCAATCTGAATTATCATGCTTTTTACCTGACTTTCCTTCAGTAACATCGATACTGTGTTTTCAAATGTCAATCGAGGTCTCCCCGTGATAGGATTCATTATCATACAAATATTTTACTAATGAAAATTATAAATCATTTTTACGATTCATCCCGAGAGGACCAAGAGGAAGTTTATGAACTTTAACATATACATTTTCTTCGCTATTTTCAGTTCAACTAGGAACTTTGAAATATAAAACTTTTATTTTTTTTTATAGAAAAGAAAAGAACTGTCACTGTCACTCCTATAATTATTTATAAATTCCACTCCGACTTCATGTAATCAGAGCTAAAGGACGTGTTAAAACATTCACGCTAAGCGCAGCAAAAGGAACGTATTCTGTAAATTACTGCGTTTTTTATTCATTCTACTTTAACTGTTCTAGGCCTGTAATTGTGCCACTAAGTACTCTTTTCTAGCTTAAGTTGGATTTATGTCGCAAATGTCCTATTAAAGTTTTACGAACCTTATATTTATACGGTGGAGTACCTAACTATTATCTGTAAGTTATTTTAGTACATGTGTATGTATGTAATTGTCTGTTAGTTATTTTTGTTTATTAATTGCAAATTATTATTTCACGTATG
The DNA here is from genome assembly GCA_037355905.1 of Heliconius aoede. NCBI lineage: Eukaryota > Metazoa > Arthropoda > Insecta > Lepidoptera > Nymphalidae > Heliconius > Heliconius aoede. Next base: position 91,600 of record JBAIZZ010000270.1, read on the forward strand.
TATGTTTTTTTCGTCAGTTTATATATATATTTTTTGATTAGTTTCTTAATTAAATCTTAGAATGATAAAGGTTATGGATGATCAAAAATGCTCATATATGTATTTTATATTATAAATTAGCTATATCTATGGTTATAATAAAATCATGACGGATCGAGGTGTTAATGCGTATAAAGAATAATGAAGATATAATATATATGAAAAAATGTTATTAAGGGAATTGAACAATGTAATACAGCACAAATGAGTGATTTTTTTTGTCAATTTGTCGGCTTGTCTATTTGTCTGTGTGTTTGTTCACGCTAATCTTAGAAACTACTTTTTAATATAGTATATCTATATTAAAAGTAGTTTATTTTTAAATAATATTATTGAGTTGAGTGGCAGAAAGCAACACCGCGCTTTCTTTCCACACCAGAGCGTAGAAATGGAAATATAAACGTAAATAAATATTAGACTTCCTCAAGTGAGGATCGAACTCACAACCATCGCGTTACAGTCACACCCTTGTGCCGCTGCGCCACGACCACCTCAAAACATAAGTAATGCACATTAATAAATTGATAACTATGTCATTAAAGCGAGCTTTTAAATAAAAGTAGAATAATATTGTGTGGAAGAGCATCGAATCGAAACTGCCGCCAAATGAGAATGTCCCTACAAATTATAATGAAAGAATTGTTCAGTTAATGAGCCCGTGGATGTACTGACTGTACGTGAACATGACAACTTATTATTGTTTCAGAATGGACATTCATATAAATTTGCTTCCTTATTTAACTTTATGCGAGGAAGAAATGCAACCTGTGCTTTATTAAAAAAAATATATATTTATGAAATATAATGTCTGGCTAAAAAATATATCAATGTTTGAGGAATTAATGTTTTGAAATATCAAACTTATCATAATCTAACCATCTTTATCTCAAATGTTGTTTTTACTTAGGCAAAATTTCTAATGTAAATGTCTTATCTTGTCAATGTAAATCAATAAACACCTCTGCTATAGAACATCGAAGGATTATTCTTTTATAAATTATTACGTTAAAAATGTAAAACAGGACCGTTTCCATATCAATCTTTCCACTATTGCCACCACGCCCGGGATACGCCAATCAATCACAAAATACTAAGCGTGTCATGTATCCGCCTCATATTAAACTGTCCAAGCCTTCTATAATAGTATTGGCCAATAAATTTTGCCACATAATTTATAACGGCCATAACTTTGTTAAACTATTATATAATAAATATTTTATATCGTTTCTGTAAAAAGTAAATAACGAAAAAAAAAGGCCGTTAGTTTAATGAATGTGTCATCCTATAACAAATTCAGTCATCATATATGAGAGTATAGAGTAAGAGGTACAGGTTTTTAGTATATCTAAAGAAAAAAAATATTGTTATACATAAAAAATTTTAATAGAATTTAGAATTTATATTTTAATTAATATAAGGTTAACTTAACACTTTTGATTATAATCAACGAATAGAAATAATAAAAAAAAGCTTCATGCTGTATTCTCCACACTGTAAGGTTGGCATAGGGAACCTAATGCGAAGACACTTCGTTCCTCACTTTACGCCGAATTCTAGAAGCATTTCGTATTGAGTAGAGGAACTCAACCTCATGACTCTCCTAGACACAAAAGTGAAGAAATGGAAATATACATTTTAAATAAATATTTAATTTCTTCGAGTGGGAATCGAATCCACAACCAGTCGAGTTTATACTTCTGTTACACTTTGCCCCTGCGCAATGACTGGGATCAAATTGAAATTGAATAGAAATAATAATTTAAAGTATACTTATAATTTACTTATAATTAACTTAATTTTTTTTATAAAATGATATGCACATTTTCTGAAATTAATAAATTTAAAAATCTTTAAAACGCTAAACTACGCTTAATCGCTTTTACGCTAGTAAGAGAACATCAACATAAGGATTCTAGACTAAAATATAGACAATAAATATAATACAAAAACAAAAGTTATCTATTCAGTGTTGCCAGTAAAACAAATAGTTAAATGCCTAAATGTGTAGAGTGCCAATAACTTTCATTGTATACGGGCGAAGCCCTGTTTCACAGATGCAAAGTTTTGTTAACAGATCGTAAATAAATATCTCGAGCGTTCAACTTGGCTTACAATTTGTATCTCTAGTAACATTTATAAACAAAATCTTACGTGAAATCAAACCGTTTGTTATTTATAACATAACTTCTAATTAATCTTAGGCGTGGCAGTAAATAGCCTTTAAGAATTGTTTTTCTTAAGAAATTTAATTGAAATTCAAAGTGTATTATTTACCTTTTAATTGTATAATTACATATAATTTACATATAATAAATTATACCTATTCTCTTACATTATTATATTACAGGTATAATATTTTTGTATGTTTCAGAGAACAACCTATGAGAAACAAGCAAAAATTTACAACCATAATGCTTAACCGTAGCAATATTACGCCCACAAAATTTATATTATTTTTTCGTTGTGAATTTTATAAATTCTCATAACGTTTCAACTCTGCAGCTAAGAATAACGCTATATCATGGCGCACTCGCGCTCAGCTCACAATACAGTTTCATATTTCATAGCTGGCTTTAACTTGGCACGGGAAAGGGAAAAACGCTAAACAAATGAATAATATAAATCAACAGGTACGCGTTCTGTGAAATTTTCGGAATCACAATGGTCTCTTAATCCTGATTCTTAGTAATTTGGCACGTCCACGCTGGGACCCTATTTCCAATACTTCGCTTCGATTAGGCACGTTTTTGACCCGATTTCGTACCTCACCAGCTCCTTTTTCTTTGTTATTGAAACGAGTACCTAAACAAAGTTGTTTTGGCTTCGAACAACAAAGATATTTTTATTTTTCTTGGCACTACGAGCTTTTTAGTTTTTGCTTGAAGTTTTTACAGCGTAAACGTTTGCTGCACCGACTTTATTACAGAATGGGAAGTACTCTACATTTATAAGCTCTCTCGAAACCGTGTTCTTGAGAACTACATATGTAGAGAAGATTTTTAAATGTCATAGTTAAGTTTATCTTGTAATATTCTGAGATTATACATGTAATCACACTTAGAATTCCGTGGCTATAGGGTAAGTGGCATCCTACTACTAAGTCTTCACTGTTTGTCTGTCCGTCTGTCACCTGGTTGTATTTCATGAACCGATGTACCGAACCGTATTAGATACTGCTATAACAACACATACTAAAAAACAGAATAAAGTTATTCTATTCAATATACTCGTATATGGTTTTTGCCTATTATATAGATACGTACGGAACCCTTTTTAACCCACTTGGCCGGTTTTTATTATTATTGTTATGGTTCTTTAAAAAGTAAAAAAATACGAATATTTAAAAAATCTCTACATATAAATTTCATTTTTTAAAAGAACCCGATATTTCAGCATTAAGGAAAATATACATGAGAGAGAAATCAAGCGAAGTGAAGTGAATTGAAGTGAAGTGCCTTAAGTAGATTAAAAGTTCACAATGGCAAGTTTACTTTTGAAAATGGTATTGAATGATCAAAATGCGCATAAATCTGGCAATCGAAGAGGAGCTTACAAGAAGAGCGCTCGTGCGCAATTAGGGAGTGTTTTATATTGTTTTTGTTTACTTTATCCTTTGTAAAGTTTTACCATAATGTTGTCATACGCGTAAAGAATAAAGTATTCTCTTGGAAGTCGTAAGATTTACATACTTGTTTCAAAGTGATGGGACGCTTTTGAACTTTTTTACTTCTTAAATGATATATATTATGTATATGTGGTGGTATGGGTTTAGTATTTTACCGGCGATTTTGCTTGCGTTGGTTAGTTATTTTTCGGAGGGTAGAGCGCGGAAAAAAATACTACAATATATTACAAATTTTTAATACTGTCGCCGTTACTCTAATATAACATGTTGATAATAAGTAATAAGTAGAAAGGCTACTAGTTATGTAGTTATACTTAGAACTGAGAAGCGATATTGTTTTATACCATGCAAAAGTGAACATTTTTTATTTATTTAAATTACCTAAAATACGGCCTACATAAATAACTTTGTAAACTGAACGAATAACGCGGCTTTTTAACCTCGAATCCTTTCGCACAGCCATAAATAAAAAAAAATGTATTACAACGATACATCAATTAGGCGGACGTCTCCCTTTGTAATAAGAGGGATACGTCCGCCTAAAAAATAACGACAGTCGATCTATATTATATTAGATATAGGTATATTAGATCTAATTCAATATTGTTTTTGAATAACAAAAATATAATACACTTTATACTTAACCAATTATTTATTATAGACTAAGATGCCAGGGCCTCCAGACCTACGTCATTTAGCAAAGCTGAAATTTCGAGGATTAATAGCCCAATATGTAGTTAAGACTCTCTAAGATGAAAGTGAGGACCTTTCAAAGATAGCGTCAACTTAAGGTACATGTCCAGCTACGTTAAATAAAAACGCTCGGTTTTAAATATGTTTTTAAGAATGATATAAAAAATATATTTATTTTTCCAGATCTATTATATGTTATATAAACAAAATTTCTTACAATTAAATTAATTGTTTTCAACGTATTAAAAAAAAAAACAACGGTTTCCGATAAAGTCATTAACCTTTCCCTCTAAGCTTTATAGAAGCCTACAAGTTGTGATTCATACAAATCAGTGCAATGGTTTATACAGAAGTCGTGTCCGGAGAAGCCGTATTACCGACTGAAATCAAGCTTTCCTATGGGTTCTCGTAACCAGGAATGAATTAATGTTAGTTATTTATTGCACTTCGTGTTGACTTAATATAAATTGACAACTATGTTGTTTTTTTTATAGCTTCACTCTGTATCCCGCACACGGCAGGGTATGTAGAGGAAACCTAGTGTTAAGAAACTCCATTCTCTATTATATTTCTGAAGGTACCATAGTACCTACAGACTATATGTAATATTCAGCATAGAATGTTTCTAAAGTTAACGCAGATTAGAACGATATAGTACTTTATGCCTGTACGGTAGAAGAGTTCGTTTACATTTATTTAATTATTTCAATTATTTATTTATGAATAATAATTATTATGAATGATAGTAATTAAAGCTTATTCATTCAGGTTACGATTTTTATTAGTTGGGAATTTTTACAACTCGTAATTACGAGTATATGTATTAGCAGTTGTAGGTAGAATCAAAACGTATGTTATTACAGTTTTAAATAATAACAATATTTTAATGGTAGTTTATTAAAATATAAAAAAAAAACTACAAACTTATTAAACTTACTTTAATAATAATCTATAAATCTAAAAGATAAAATCTCTTAAAGATATTTTATATAATAACAAAAGATGCTGAACGTCAAATTAAAGGCCACGGAGCCATTATAAAATTCAATGAAGATTGTGATAAGAAACTCTCACTTTAAATTTAAAGTTGTACAAAATAAATTTTGATATAAGCTGAGTGTAATATGAAACTTTGTTCGAGAGCTTTCCATCGGTAACTTTATAAGTCTTTATCGTAGATACGAAAGTAAGTTAATTTCGATTATATCAGCGGCGAAGTAATTAATTTATTTTTTTTAGCTTCACGATGTTTTTACAATATATAGCAGAGAAGGCAGAGGGAACCTGGGAATATAGTGTTATGACACTTCGTTGCCATACTGACACATGTACTACCTGTACACATAAAACTTGTACTAAGTTGTTAATAGCTCTATATCTAATAGAATGTAATTAAGGATTTCAGCGTATCACATAGATCTGCATTTAAACTTTTCTCGTCCTCATCTCGTCCTGTAGAAAACTTCTTAGTTTGTACAAAATTTAATTATCAAGTAAAAAAAAATCACTTAACATTTAAATTACTATACATAATTTAGTTCTTAATGTTTACCATTACTCTGGAAGGATACTGATAATAAAACGTAGTTAGTAACAAAAGCAGTATGTATAAATATGAAAGTTTATGAGAATGGATGTTAGCTCCACTTTCCCGCAAAAATCACTAAACGGATTTAGATGAAACTTTTAAGCAGTGTGGCTTGCGCGTAAGAATAAGAATAATTTTGCTTTAAAAAATATATATTTATATTTTTGGGAGCGGCGCCCGCGATGTGATCGCTAATTATTAATAATTTCCGGAACTACATATAAAATATGATTATAAATATTATGAATTTCCTAATACAGTTTTAAGCTGCTTTACAAATAATTATTTTCATTCTTTCTATTTTTATAAACATATTATTAATAGAAATAATAGTTATTAGTTCCAAATATATTAAAAAAAATACACTTTTACCTATTTACCTATTATTTTAAAATAATGTATCGTTTTGAAGTTTTTGTGATGATGATTGGGATCCTTTCCAATCAAGATTTACTTGTCAGTCCAAAAATAGCCCCCAATATTTCACAATGAAGACTAATTGGGCAGGGGATACGTCCAAATTAGTTTGTGGGGTTGATCTTGAGGCTTAGATAAATAATAGCGGTAGAATGTATTACACGAACTTATACTTGTGATAAACTAGTTTCCTTAGTCTTTTTACTTAATTCAAAAATAAACTTAAATTATTTGTAATGTACGTAATAATTGAACTGCAATAATGGTCAATAATACATACTTAGGCGTATTTATGACTATACCCTAAAAATATATATTTTTTCATTTTCTCGCATGTAGCAGGTTAGAACGAGGGATCCAATGCTCTCCACTTTCCGATCAATTTTGGAAGCTTTACATGTTGAGTGACGGAACTTAACGCCCCGCTTTGCCTTGGCACCAAAGCGAAGAAATTAAAATATTTAATTTCCTAGAGTGGAAATTTAACCCTCAACCTGGCCTCTATAAATATTTTGCGTAATTTATTAAATTGTGCATTGAGGTATAAAAAGTTTTTATATTTGTCTTATTTCAGAAACCATATTTAGAGTATATACTTAGTGTATATAAATGAAATATGATATAGTGTACTAGGATTTCGAATTATAGTGCAACGCCGGTGCGAAGAACATTAGTCATTCAGAGAAGTCCAATTGACGTTAATCTGAACAATGCGCTCAAATTTACCCGTGTTGGTGAATTCCTGAGTGACTCGATTAAACGTACCCTCAAAATTCATTGTTTTGTTCCATATGAATCAGTATCTGCTTCTGTCTGGTACATTGCTTTAAAGTTATATGGAAAATAATTTATCTCAACTGAACTATATATAATATTATTTCATAAAATATATATTTTTTATATATAACAAATATATGAAAAATTGTTGTTAACTGAAGAGTATATAAGCCGATGATAGTTACTCGGATCGTATTCATTTAATTTAAAGCTCCAGCCTCCACTTTAAGTACTCCCAATCCTCAACTCCTGTAAGTACACGTAATAAAGGCTTTGTTCAATAGGAAATTGCATTTCCGGAATCCTATTACTACTAAACAATAGTTTACTCGATCGCCTTCTGGCTCTACCGTGGCCGGGCGAGATTGATCATGTTCATATTGTTGACAAGCGTAATGGTCCAATATTTGTTTTGTATTTTTGTTTTTGTATGGGTATATTGTATCCAGCACACAGCAGGGTAGGCAGGGGAAAACTAGTGTTAACACACTCCGTTCCCCACTTTTTGCCGAATACTGTAAGCATTGCGTGTTGCAGTGGCAGAACTCAACGCCGCGCTTTGCCTCGCCGCCAGAGCGTAGAAATGCAAATTTAAATAAATATTACATCTCCTCGAGTGGGGTCCAACCTACCACCAGTCGGTTTTATAGACACACATCATGCCCATGCGCCACAACTGGTTTCTTGATGTATGTGAATTATATGTAATTAAATAATATTAGGAAATATGTACCTACAGTTAAAACATTTTGATATGACAGAGACAAATTTATGCTATTTAACATCCATCTGCATCATGGGTGGTACAGGCACGGTACAGGCGATGAATGCGAAACGGCTTTCCATAACAAGTCTTCCGGTGTTCCCCCTAGCCACCCCTGTCACGTCGCCAGAATTTTGATGACCCGACAAATAGATACTGATGCATTGGAAGTGTAAATTTCTTTTCTGTGCCCCCATTTAAGTTTTTTTTAAAGGAAACTTTGCCACAATTTTTTCTTGTTCTTTTTATAGTACTGCTTATAATTCTGATCAATGTTTTTGCCTTAGTCAAACAGGAACCAACACATGTTTTTTTATAAATATATAATGACAATACTAATAGTTTATTTACGCAGCTACCATCATGCATTTACCATTAGTCCCTCCACTCACAAGGGCTTAACTAATTTTCTAGTTAAATATAAATTAACAAAGAATTTTCAGCGTATTTTCCGCGTTGTTTACCGTCCATAAGAAGTATAGTGAATTTTCCAGCAGGAAAACGAGGGTTGACATACGACGGGACATAGTGATCTATATGCAAATATTATAACCCGCTTATTATTTCCCGGGAGCAACAGAACAGTACCTAAGCCAGGAAAATGAAGTGCGTCTACATCAAAATTTATTTGGCACAGTGTGAGGGCGGCTTTATGACGTGAATGTTTTATGAGGTAGATATTTTTAAAGTTTAAGATAAATTTATATATCTACTTTTTGAAAATTACAGAAAGAATAAAAGAATAAGTAAGAATTTTGAAAGTTGACTTGTAACCTAATTAGATTTTTTTTGACGTAAATTATATAATTTTTTAATACAGTTAATAAAAATCCATTTATAATTAAATCTCCATTCCATCTAATCTAATTTAAATCAAATTATTTACAGACTCAATCACAGTAAAAACCTATTAATTTGAGTACAATTTGTACATCAACAATAGGTGAAAGCTGACTCACTGGGCAAAGCGATTGGCCGTCTATTCTTATTTTTCTCTGTGAAAGTCTTAAGGAATTATATATCGGGCGATCGTAGTTGATTTAGTTTGACTTGCTTCCGTCGTAGGGATGTCCCCTTCTTGTTTTTCGTCTACTCTCTCTACTGATTATATTGAGAGAGTATATTATTGATTTAATAAATTAAAAATGGAGTGTCGCTGTAGTAACATTACTTTCAATGTTTATGTATCTGTGAACACTGATTAGCAAGCTAAAGGTAGTGGGTTCCGTTCATATTTAGGAAAATTTTTAGGACTTCCGTTCATGTACATATTAAATGTTTGGATGTCGTGTTTTATACAATTAATTTTACTATTATTATTTTCAACGAATTCTTTACATTTAATTTGGCATTATAATATTTAAATATAAACCAGTACAAAATTGAACCTCATAAGTGATAGCTTGTTTTATCCATAAGTTAAGAAAATATATTTCTTAAAGCTTTATATTTTGTATTTGTAAGTGGACGCGCGCTCTTATAGTACTCGTCTATGGACGCGGACGGCAGTTCCCCGTATTGGGTATTATTTCCCCGGTATTCCACTCGCGACTCCACAATGGACTCGTGTTGGTTGAAATAATTAATTGATTAATGACGTTGTTAACTTCTTAAAAGTAATAAATTTCCTTCAGATATATTGAAACTTCAGATAGCGCGACATTTTTAATATTAAGTGTTGAGTTTGGGTATCTGATATAAGGCAAAGGGAGCTTTTTGCTATTCCTATAAATATAATAAATATTTATTTGGTTGGACTAACTAACTTGGTCATAAACAAAGCCACAAAGTATATAAAATAACATATATTTTGCCACTATTGAGTGTAATTATTTAGTATTTATTTAGTTATTTAGTTTTATTTAGTTATTTTTATTTTGAGTTGGATTGCTTTAATGTATTTATGTGAATTAACTTTTAAATTAGGTTTAGAGTGGTTTGTGTAACGCTTTGAGCTGCACAGTCTGACCACTAAAGTTTGTTATAGAGAAGTAACAAAATTTGCGTTTCTTAAACAAAGCGAACAGTTGTCTGCTTTCCAAACGCTTTAAATGACAATGTTAATTGTGTTTTGAATTACAATATGTTAATTTAAAAAGTTTTTTTTTATTTTAGTATTTCTTTACCTTTTGCGTCTTTTAAATATTGCAGCGTGACATTAAATATTACAGGTGATTAAAATTGAATTATATAAACTCAATCTACAACATCCCATCGCTTCCATCCCACTAAATACGCTATGGCAAACTAAGAACGGAATGTCTTAACACTAAATTTTCTCTGCCCTTCTATCAGGGAAATAGCGTGATACGGAAGAAAACGAAGAATAAAATAATAAACATATTAAGTAGAAGTGTTATTTTAAGCAGTTTGATCTACTCTACATTTAAGTGAAGCCTTAATTACAAAGTTTTATGTTACATCGTGACGATCCTATAATTGGATCGTGTTACCCGAATTTCCGTGTTAAATTTTTCCATGTCACTAATTACGAACGAAATAAAAGGATATCTGTATGGCACTTAACAAAGCTTATTTGTATGAAAAAAAAAAATGTATTAGGGTCTTAATATTAAGCTCTCTCTGCCTTCACTTTTATATGTGGGATATAGTGTGAAATTAAAATAAAATAATAAAAAAAAAATATTTAATATGATATCTTTAGTGAAATGCCCTTAGTTATACATATCAGTCATGTGGCAAGGATACTTGTGTGACTGAAAATGCGACAGGTTGTGGGTTCGATTCCCACTCAAGATTATTAAATATTTTCATTTCTTGGTTTTGTTATTAGAAGAATAAAATTTCTATCACGTTTAAGATTCGCACATCTTGTACCACTTCGTTGCTTTTTAGAACCGTAACGTACACAAGTCATTTATCTTGGTCAACATCCCTTTGCGTTCTTATCTAAATCATCCCTGAGTAAATCAGGTGGAAAATTGAAATGCGAGTCTCTTGTAGCTGTTACATGTTGGCTAGCTTTGATCAAAGATGGTTTTGTTTTTTTTTTGTAGAATAAATGTTTTTTAATTTATAATAAAATAAAAAACTAAACTATTTAAAATATATATATATTTTGGCTTGTTTAACTAACACTAAATAATAAATTAGTTCTATATCTTAAAACTCATATGTTTATACCTACTTTGCACTAAGCTACATTCCTATTTTCTATTTAAGTTTTTAATAGAATTTCTTTAATTGGCATTAGAATTATTTGTATGTTTCTTAAGTTATAATTGTCGTTAAAAATGTAAGAAGTTACAACTGCACTCTCTGTCAATTAATTGCTTTGCTCTTAATTCATACAATATAGATGCAATCAACAATGCTTCATTCCTATCGTGTTTTAAGTGTTTATATAAAATAGAATTGCATTGTTATGGAGGCTGGGGATCAAAGATGTTATCTTATAGTGCGGGTTCCTTAGATGAAATTTAGATAAGGCAGCGTCCTCACGTCTCCGACTGTAAGTAATTGAACGAAGCGTACAAGCCTGTTTTATCGACGCTAGTCGATCGCAATAAAACTCTGCAAATCGGTATTGGGCTGTACTCTTGAAGGGACTATAATATGAAAGCTGAAATCTCATTTCGATCAAGTCTCCCCTGTTTTTATAAATATAATTTAATTAATTCTGTTTTTGTATACCAATTTGTATATCTTATTTAATAGATTAATAATAATGATGTGTTTTTTTACAGGTATGTGGGCGTAATGGCTAAATATTATATACGTAAGTCATGATAAAAATGAAAAGAAAAATATATAACAACCTAATTAATCTAGTTATCATTATTTCTCTTTCAAATAAGCCTAAATGTGTTCAAGCTCGTCTCTACAAAAGCTTAAACTTTTCACGAGTTTTTGACACAGCGTGGTTAACGACACTCCAGTACCCTAATGTAAATAAAAGCCATAATAAATGTGTCGTTGCGAGTAAGCACAGGAAATTGTGGCCCATAATGACCGACCTTTTTCAGCACGGAATTAAGTCTTCATACAGTTTGATTAATATTTCCTCATGAGAGTTGTGGACGCAGACGTGAAGTAATTAAAATAAAATTTCTACATAAATATTCGTTTAACAATAGGCAGTCAGTCCAGAATAATAATATAATTTTCTCTCATTCTATAATAATGCAATTAGAGTTTGAAAGTAAAGAACTATTAACGTCAGCTGTCATATTGAACAACCAAAAAAAAAAAAAAGATTTAAACAAAGGCCTATTTTCTGGCGGCCAATAAATAATAATTGTTTGATATCCCTTAAACTTACTGGCCATAAACGATTTGCGGGTGTCAATAGTTCTATTGTTGTTGCTCTATTTGAAAAAAAAAAAAGATTGGTTATTTTACTTTTCAATAAAGGAACAAAGACGTTCTATTTTTAAAAATTCAAACTTGATTGCGTCATTCTGTACAAAGCGTTTTGTTTGGATGTCCGTTACGCACATGTTGCGATTCATGTTACACGTTATGTAAGAAAAGAGTAGTTGAAATAATAATAGGAAGTGCTTCATGAGAAGTGATTCTTCTACATATTTGTTTTTGATTTGGACGTAAAGCTGACGAAAGGCAAATATTTGAAACTAATTTATATATATATTAATTATTAATTATGGCATAAAAATTTTACACTATCCCGTAAAAGTAATATATTTGAGTTATCATATTTAATTGGCGCTAAACATACAGACTGAATATTATTGATTGCATATACAAAAAAGTAGGCAATTCCAAAGAATAACGTTGATATTCTATTTCGTTTAAGCTCTCAATGAAAAGTTAATTAACACGGGTGAATCGCATCGCTGGCTGAGGCTGTGACGCGCTGTTAATATAGCTGCAACACTATTGATGGCCATATTTTCATATAAAGTAACGCGATAGTGAAATTTATGGCAATTTTCTTTTTGTATGGAAATTTAATATATTTATGATACTGATATCATAGTCATCATACTTCATAGTTAATGGTACATATACTAAAATATTAAAAATATAATTTGTTCATTATAGATAATTGAAGTGTCACTATTTTAAAGCAACTTTTAATTAAGATAAATAAATAAATCCAAATTTTTGTAGTGAACAAAACGTTTCCTGTATCTAAGTTTGCATTTAAATTAAATATAAATTAGTATTTATATATTATATCAAGTTTGCATAAATGAAAATGCGATTTCTAAGAGACTAAAATTATAAATAAGAAGTTGTAACGTTAATTTACGTGAAAATTTGTATCTTAAGTAACTATTTTTGTAGCTACGTAACAAAAGTAGTTCAACAAATGATCGTTTTATAGTTCTTTTATGTCCAAAAGCTGTACATATTTTAGACAAATTCGTCAGCACATGTTGACCCCATTGTCATTACATGTGCTTGTAATGCGAAACAAATGTCGTTATATTATGTAATATTATTATTTGTAAGAATTAAAATAAACATTTTTTTTTCTGAAGTGATTTTTTCGAAGCTTTCATTGACTTATTGATATTAACATACGTTACTTAAAAACTAAAATATATTTTACTTTTATATATCGTGTATTAAGTAGGACAAAACTAGTCGTTAAGTTGCGCTGAGGATCGAGACTAAGCGCGACAGGTTGTATGGGTTCGATTCTCAGTCGAAAAAAAGGAAATATTAAATATTTTCGTTTCCTTCACTGGAATCGCCATTCAACATGTCTGACGAATGCCTAGAATTCGACACAAAGAGGGGAACGAAAGTGCCTTAACACTAGGTTCCCAGGTTCTAAAAAGAAAAACAAAACGAAACTAGTATAAAATAAAAAAAATTAAAGAAAAAAAAAACATCCATATGTTACCATACAAAACGATAAATTTAGTCCATACATCTATAAGATTAAGAGTATGCATTTGTCATTGAGGACTCTAACAAAGGAACTGACGTACACACAATGCAACACTTTCACATTAACTTTGAAAGAAAGATGACATTTAAATGTAGACCGCATGAGAATACTTCGGGCTGTCATCGGTTTGAGTGTATTCCATTTCGGTTAATAAGATTTATGTGGGTAGACAAGTTATTAAGTTCTTTTTTTTTATTTATCCAGATTAGGTTTATATAAATTACTTTCATATTAAGCTCCATATAATACTTCTAGAAAATTCTATAATAAACAAAAATAGGTCGTCATTTTTTAATTTTGTTAGGATAACATAGAACCCTCCTGACTTTGTTGTCTCTTTGTCAGCCTGTCAAGACAACTTTTTTTGAGATGGACTTTAGACAGAAATTAATATGAAATATTCAAATTTATGATCCATTGAACCACCGAAAAATCAAACTTGCGATGAAAAAAGTCAACATAATTAAAAGATACAATAATTCACGTATTTGTATGAAATTCGCTGCTTAATCTTAAGTTATAGGTGTACTCTATCCCGTGGACCTATAGTTATTAAAATTAGCACGAAGTGAGAAATTGCAATATACATTAAAAAATCATGAACTGAAGAATTATATATATATCTAAAAGCAAAAATAATATACTGTTCGAAATAAATAACAATTTACGTGTTGAAACTAAGTTTGTCGTCGTGGGGTACTCAACGCCACAGGGCGTCGCTACATTTATTAGGGCTAGAGCTCTCTTGTTAATGCACTTTGCGAGTCGTATATACGCCTACGGGAATAATGGCATATATAACATACACTGTAAAACGTATATTATTTTAAGAGGGTCACGCTAATGTGACGAGAGTAATCTGAGCGCCTCCTTTGTTAAGGGAAAAACGGGGAAATTATGAAACAAAAATTTCAGCTTCACACTGTATCACTGTGTGCGGGATAAAGCGTGAAGCGGTACCCCTTATTTACCAGGGCAGACAGAGGTAGCCTAGTGTTATGATACTCCGTTCCCGTACTCCGTGGTTTGCCTCGACACTAGAGCAAAGAGAATGAAAATTTTGAAGATATAATTTCCTCGAGTAGTCATTGAACTTTTAACCTGTCGCGTTTACAGTCAAACGCTGGCGCCCTTGCGCCACTCTACCCTCTATAATAAATTATGACACTAAAAGAAATTTTAAATAATTTTATAATATTCATCAATTTCTATTCATTCGTTCATATATTTAATTATAACGTATATATATATATCACTTGACAAATATTCAACAAATATTAAAATTGGATATTCAAATTGCAATACTATTAATAATAATAGTATAGTGCTTGTTTTTTAAACTATTGTTCCACCTATTCTCAATTCATTTAAAAAAATAACGCTAGCAAAAAAACAGTCGACTTCCGTCTAAAATTGTTTACTTTTTTTCAATTCGATTGGATTGGTTGCCTAACTGGTGAATCTGGTATTCAAACTCGTGCTATATTTGGAAGAGAGAGATGAATAACTCATTTGTTCAGAATTTCAGCGCGATGTACTCTATACGAATCAGTCCTGCCAATTCAAATCAAAGTTCATTTGGGACTATTGGTTTTTTTTTAGCAAAAGTAGGTAAATTTAAATATATATATTTTTTAAATATGTAGATGTAGGCATATATGTGTGAGGACATTTGTGGAGCAGGGGTACTAGTGTGCGACTGAAACTTGACAGGCTGTGGGTTCGATTTTCATTCGAAAAAAAAAGGTTTAATATTTTCATTGCCTCTCTGGTACCGAGGCAAAACATGGCGTTGAATTTGACCACTCAACACGCAGTGTGGAATGGAAATGTCGCAATGGAATCGAAGTATCTTACCACTAGGTCTTTCCAGGTGCATCCTGCATGAACGTGTGAAGACAAAAGAAATGTGTTCATTTTACACAAATTTTCCAGTGTCTTAATATAAGAAACCTATCTCTTTCTTTCTTCTGTTCGCTCATGTTGTGTATAATATATACATAGCTTCAGTAGTACTATTTCAAGGTCAGGAAATTTTCAAGATTTTTTAAAAAATAATTGATAAATTATATAACTTTTAAAATAAAATCCATTTCTATGACTCTAAAGTAACTATCACGAAAGGCTAAAAGTTCATCATATCAATCTCTCTACATATAGCCCTGCCGTACCGTACCGTAGGCGTATCCTTATTGAAATACATGGATGGCTTCGAGGCTTATCTGTTCGGAAATCAGATCTCTTTCAAAACGCACTTATTTCCATACGTTACTTGGCATGGTATTGAAGTGGTTCCTTTGAATTGCAAATGGCTGGCCCTGGGCGGGCACCGTTGAAATGTCAATTTGTTTTCTATGGGGGCTGTTTGTTGTTTACTTGGAGACTATCCCCATGGGATTAGTGTGGCGCATTTGGTTTCGTCGCGGTGTGTCACCACAAAAATGTGGATATTGGACACTTTTCAAAAGCAGTGGTAATAGTTTTAGTTGTAGTTTCTGACTTCCCGTCTATTTACAATGAAGTTAGTATTATGTTTCTTTGACTTGGTTGAACCTTTGAAATTGTTGGATAGTAAAATATTTTGGCCCCTTTTTTTGGATACTTACCTGGGTACTTGGGTATTGATACTTTACGCCGAATTGTGGTGGCATTGCGGATTGAGTAATTACTCAGCAACTTGTATTTAGTAAATTGTTAAACCAATTAAGCTTATAATTAACATAAATTATTGTGTTATTCAAAAATCTAATTAGATAGCCTCTTTTGAAATTATAACGAAAAATTAAACATCATTGACAAAGTTCATTATATATAATATATATCTATAATTATAATATAAGTGTAGATAATAAAAAAAATCCAAGTACTCTCACGTGTAAAATTAGTCGATATTCAACATGATATTTTGTCAAGCTCCAGACGGCTTACGGTTTCATCCGCTACATCCGGGGATATCCGGTTTTTATTAGAACATGGTATTGAGTGGTTTCTGATCTATTGTGATTTTGAATTTGGAATTCTTTCATATAAGAGCTTACTTCCGTTGTTGAACCTTTAAGGACTCTATTAGAGAATAGGTTGGTGACGGGGGGAGACTTTTTACATTTTACTAAGAAGTATATATACGTGTAAGAAAAATATATACGTGTTAATATTTTATGTACTAAAAAGAATATCTCAATAATAAAAAGTATATAATATACTTCGTAAGACGACTCAAAACAAAAACAACAAATCTCTCGAAAACCGCAACTAAAAGAGTCAATTAGTAATGGTTATTAAATTAAAATAGTTTCGGAGGCTAAAAACGTTAATAAACGTTACGTTACAAAGTGGTCTCACGTGTCTTCTAGATAACGGAGTAAATTGTACAAAAGCCTTTGTTTTCTCACTTAATGAGGTTAAAAACATTCAAAGAATAAAATTTAATTACGTAAATAAGTAAAAAAGGAGAATAATCTGAGGCAAGTGGAACATCTAACGCGATTACATTTTATTAATTGTTTTTTAGTTTCCTGCTAACACAGGGTAGGCAGAGAGAACGTAGTATTAGGACACTCTTTTCCCCACTTTTTGCCGAATATTTAGAGGCGTTACGTGTTGAGTGACGAAACTAGACGCTGGGCTTTTGCTTCGGTGCCAGAGCGAAAAAATAAAAATATCAAAAATTTAATAATTATTGATTTCTCTGAGTGAGAATCGAATCCACAATACACGTTACAGTCTTCTGCCTCTGCGCTACGACGGTCTCAATTTATTCATTATATTAGGGATTAAAATTATAATTAAATTCAGTTGAAATGTTGTTATCCATAACGATTGGATTAATTATAAAGATTTTGATTGTTCAATGAAATTTTCAGAAGGCTTAACTGAGTTTTGATGTTTTAATTTTAATATTGATAGCAAATAAAGTAAAATTTGCAATTTTGAACATTTAAATAATTTTTGAACATTTACATTTAATAAGTAGGTCAATACATACTTATTTCTTTCCATACAAATAAAACTTCGATTCTTACTCTAGGAAATGAATTATTATTTTTTTCCTTCTGGCGTCAAGGCAAAAGGAGGCGTTGAGTTCCGCCAGTCAGTACACCTGCTTATCTAGCTACATGCGAGATACAGAGCGAAGCAAAAAAATAATAATATTATAATAATATATAGTATAGTATAATTCTTACATCAAAAGCGTATTTAAATGAATTCAAGAAAAAAAAATACTGTTTAGAACATTTATTTCTAGTATTTTGCACAAACGTTACAAGTAAACGACTAACGAGATTCATAATGATTAAAAAAAAAAACAAACATGTCTAAGAAACATAGTGGACTATAAATATAATATAGTTTTTCAAAAAAATGTAGTCATTAAAACTGCGAGGAGCGTCTGTTTAGAGAAACCGCCGGTGTTTACGTTCGCACAGCGCTCGCCGCTGATATTTGTTTAGCCAAACTCGCTATTTACTTTTTAACACATTTCCTAAGTATATTTGGTTGAGTTAAAAGCACGCTGAGGTTACTATTTCTGTACAAAAAAATATTTCTTTATGACAATAATATATTACTATAAAAAGGAGATATTGTTATAATTATTTTTTTAGACTTGCTTTATGAACACACAGAAGTGTATATCTTATTTTGTAATAGAATAGTTATATTAAAATAGAAAAATCAAATCAGAATACCACTAGAAACGGCGTAAAAGCCTTTGACTTTTTTGAAAAAGATTACGCGCTGAGGACAAATGTGATGTGCATTGTGACATTAATTATAATAAGGCTTTATGATAACGAGCGAACGCTGATTATTTCAGAGAAAATTGTTTTCGTCTTTGGAGCTTAAGGCGGGTTACATCATTAAAGTACTGAGATAATAATATTATGGTAAGGAATGCGGGAACAAAAGTCAAATTGTTCGTTTCAGATAAAAGAGTTGGCTTACAAAAGAAAAAGACTTTTCAACTTAGATTTCTCTTTTACACTTTCTAAATCTTTTTAACTTTACCATGTTATTGTAGCATCAATCAAATTCGCTACATGCTCTCAAATTTTACCACAGTGGCGGCTGTGTGACCGATCACATGTTTACAGTTCTTGAAAGCGTAGTTTAGAATAAAAACTATACAATAATATTATATTGCATATTTAAACATTACTATGATTTGTAAGTTTTAGGAACATTTAAAATTTATTTATTATTAAATTTGTTTATTTTATTTTACCTTGTTATAAAAAAATATATTTTAAGTGTAAGTTTTTGTAAAATGTTCCATATGTTTATATATTTCTAGCAACATTGTGTGTTGGCTTAGATACAGATAATTTAAATATGAATTACTGTTCGATTGATTTTTCACCTTTACAGATTTCAGATAAAGATTTTAAAGTTCTATCTAAAAAAACTAAAAAACCGATGTAAATAATTATCTAACGTTACGCGTATCAGTGTGACCGCAGCATCACTCTTGCCAGTCACCTGTCGTTTGTCGATTAATCTCGCTAATCCTAGATTTGCCGTTAATGGAGCTCGTCGGGCGCGCTGTCAGATTCGGTCAGATCGAAAATTAGTGTGAAATTAGTTGTACTAGCTCAGTAATGGGGGAACGTATGTCAACTATGTTAAGTTACCCGCATTAAGGTATACGACGTGTGATTATTGCGTTTAATTATCGGGTCTAATATTTCATACCACCGAGTAGGAATCGAACCCGCCAATCGTAGCGATTACGGTCGCACGCTTATGCCCCTGCACCACTACAGCCTCCATAGCTTTATACAGAAGTTTCATACCAATATTATTTAAAAAAATCAATACAAGCTAAGACCACAGTTGAATCAACATCTTATTCTCTAACGAGATTATAGTTAGTATGGAAATATTAAACCGCCATTCCCTTAATTAGCGAATAACGAGATATTCTTGTGTAAATACGAGTGTGGCGTAGTGCCAAAATTATTCTGCATGTCCTAAACCTCATTTCTCTAATTATTCCCAAAAGTAGTGTGCCTGGAACGAGCGCAGATGGTAATAATATACCATTTGGAGTACGGTCTTTAAATTTATGCAAATAAATGATATCATAAAAAAAAATGCGATTGAACGTACATTTTTTTAGATATTTCAATATTTTCATATAAACTGAATGTAGCAAAATAAAGATAAGGCCAATTGTGACGAAGGAAAACAAGCGTGGGATTATTAAGGCAACTTGGTTGTAGTTTCGATCCCCACTCGAGGAAGTGTAATATTTAAAATTTTCATTTCTTTGCTCAGGCAAAGCGCGCGAGTGTGCGGGATACGGCGAGAAGTTGAAAAAATAAAAGAAAATAGCACAATAGTAATATTTTTATAATGGAAATGAAATTAAACTGCAGAAAAACACGTTTTTCTTCTAATGGACTGTTATTACTATACGTGGAATTATATTAAGAGTAAGCCGGACAAAAGAAACTATCGCGAATGCAACCACACACAGTGTATGTAGGATATGTAAAAATGTTTTAGTGTAAATACTTAAAAATAAAATTTCTCGTTCCTTTCTTCTGTTTTAATAATATTTTCCTATTCGTTTTCATTCATTCTATGCTTTGATATTATGCTTGTTAATATTAATTAACGAGGCTGGTGATTGGGCACAAGCGAGTGACTGTAAACGTGACAGGTTGTGGATTCGATTCTCACTCAAGAAGATGATTTATTTAATCATTTATGCTTCGCTCTTATGTCAACGCAAAGCTTGGTGTTGAGTTCCGCTAATCACCAAGGAGGGTACTAATATTAAGTTCCCAGGTACATACGGTATATAGCGTGAAGTAAAAAAAATAAAACATAAGCCATCTGCCATAAATACATACTATTTGGATGTATTTTTTTGATATTATCAATAAATATATATATAGTAAATTTTATTATAAAAGGTGTTAAAATAAGATCCAAATGCCTACATAATATTTCGAAACGTAAACGTCCTTGAATACAGACGACATATCCATGTTAAGCGATTTAATATGCTAATAATCTATTATCAGACCGTGACATCCTTAATGCTCTAAATAGTAACAGGATTTTACCGTATTTTAGATTATAACATTTTAACTTATGTCTCGTGTAAGTAGGTTTTACAGAAATCAAAATTATTTTGAAACTTAAAAGTACTGTCCAAAATATACATTAGTGTTGTAAGATTTATAAAAACTTAATTTTTTATGTATATTAATTATTTACTATGGAGCTTATCATTTTTTTTTTCAGCTTCACGCTGTTTTCCCGCACACAGAGGGTAGGGTAGTTAGAGGGTACCTAGTGCTAAGACACACTACTCTATTCCGACGAGTTCTGGAGAAGTTTCTGAGCTTATTATAATTTTTGTAATATTACTTCATGAAATTTACTTGCTCTCGTAATATTTTCCTTTCTTAAGAAAAATATGTAGTATGTGTTTAATTATTCTTAATATACTAACATGCCTTAAATATCTCGGCCGAGAATGTTTTTCTGCGATAATTGACCAATATTTTTGTATTATTTTTCCTCATTCTTCAATGACGATAAGATTTATTTATTAAGCATTGTATAATCACATTCACTTTTTGTGGATGGTGGGCGTAACTCTTAAGAAAATTCTCCACCACTCAACTTTGTAATGTAGAGAGTAAATTAGACGACGAGCAAAAATTTAATAACTTCTTATTAATATTTTGTCTACATTTTTAACAGATTCACCTATACATATAACAGAAAACGTAGAGAGAACCCAGTGTTAATGTATTCCGTGTCCAGTGTTCTGCCCTATTTTCAAGACATTGCGTATCGAGCGTCTATATGCCATACGCAGTTCTCAATATGATTACTTATGTATTCTTACAAAAAACATACACAAATAATAAGCGATATAAATAAATATACGATAACTTAAAGGAAAATAATTTCACTGCACTAGATTCCAATAAAAGAGGAATGTTTAAACTTGAAATAAAAATTTATTTTTAGAAAAAAACAGTAGAGCCCCGTTCGTTCATTATTTTAAACGTATTCCATATTATTTATTTTTAATTAATATATTTTCAAAGTGAGCACAAGAGAAATCGTTTTAAAATTGTTCTACTCTCATTTCTAAGCTAGCTTTGTCAATAAAAATCAAAAATATATCTCCATCGATTAAAAAGGTGATTTTTTTTCTCATTCCAGCTTCAATTGAAATTGAAGCTGGAATATATAATAAGTTCACATTCACGCGAGCGTGGGGTCATTAGCTACGGCGCCTAAGCGACGCATAGATAATTGCGTTCCAGGGCTCCTCGCCGTCGCTAGTCGCAGTCGCTACCGGCTGTCTGAATTATTGTCCATTTGCCTTGTACTTTAGATATTTTAATATTTATACTGGAAAAGATAAGTATAATAATAATTTATAGTTATTATAGCGTAATTGTTTTACTTACAAGTATATTTTTTAGATTAAACGTCATTATCAAAGTGGTGATTAAATTCTGTTCAATATATCTTGCTATTTAAAAGTTCTTTTTAGCTTTATTCTGTTTGTGTATGCACATTGTAGGTCGCAGGGAGGGAGTAAGAACTTAGTGTTAAAACACTACGTTTTCAAAATAAATGAAACAAAAAAATGAAAATATTAAATATTATAAATAAATTTAATTATATAGTTTTTTCGAGTGGGCATCGAACCCACAATCTGTCGTATTTACCATTTTTTTTTAATTTTGTTTCATTTAAAATACTGTTGTTTTTATGTGGTAGCTTGAAGCCAATGATCTAACTGGGCTATGTCAATGAACAGAGTATAGCTCAACGGCTGAGTAACGCATTGTAGGTACAGTGTACCGTAAGCACCTATGGAAATGTGTGCCGTATAGCCGCCATTGTTAGAAGTTTAGATTAGCTGGATGTTATCTCTTAGCTCTTTAAAAAATGGAAATTTATAATTAAAAAATATATTTTGATCCTTATAACAATATTATGTGCAATCGTTATAGGTTTTTGTAGTTTTTTAGTAGTTTGACTCTGTATTTTGCACATAGCAATTCAATTTTTTTCAATTTCCCACTTTCCATCTAAAACTTCTCTGAATGGTCAAACTCATTTCTCCGTATAGTCGAAAACCGCTGCGCCACGACAGCCTCAAACAGTGTTTTTTCTTTTATTACATATATTATATAATATAATACATAATAGTTATTGTATTAACGATAAGTATAAGCGATATCATAATATCCACAGCGTAGTGACGGATATATCTTACTGGATGGTTGTCTAGTGCCTCTTCAAACACGTGCGGGTGCACTCCACGTCAAGTCCGCAGCAGCGTGCTCCCGGAAGTTTCAATTGCTTTATTGAAGCTTTTCATATTGTTCATATTAATTTTAATTTCAACCCTTTGTTTAATATGCCTTGTATTCGGCCGTTGACTTGTTAATTAACATAATTAAATGAAAATGGTTCATTTAAAAGTATGAGGCCAGTGAGGGCAATCCTTCTATCCACCCTGCTGTGTGCGGGATAGCTACACGCTGTCGCTGAAAAAAAAAGACAAAAACTTTCATATAAAAGTAGTTTTATATAAAAGTAGTATTCTCATTAGGTATTCTTTTTGTTAACAATAGATTTTTTTTATCGCTGGTACCTATATAATACCTATATAAGTGGATTGTATTCGCTTTGTAGTGCGTTGGACTGGTCTATTTGTATTTAATTCTGTTGTATTCAATAAAGGATATGATTTGAAATTAATCCTTGTTGTTTCTAACATTACCCATAGAATAATCGAGATTTATTAATCACACTGTTTCCCGCATACAGCAGGGCAGAGGGAACCTCGTGTGAGGACACTCCGTTCCCCACTTTCTGCCGAATTCTGGAGGTATTGCGTGTTGAGTGGAGGAACTCAACGCTGACCTTTGTCTCGACACCAAAGCGAAGAAATGGAAATATAAACGTAAATAAATATTTCACTTCCTCGAGTGGGGATCGAACCCACGACAGTCACGTTATAGTCACAACTTGTGCCGCTGCGCCACATCGGCCTCAGATTTATATATTATAGTAGTTATTATAGTATTTATATTCACATTTGTAATTTACTCCACTACGACTCAATTTTTACGTGCCACGCATCATTTAAGATGATGAGCGGCGGTGAAAAACATCTAATGTCTCATTCTCCCCACCGAAGTGACTTACACAAATCGTTGTACCGTAACGGACCGATTTTGTAAGGAGCTTTTTGTGAAATGGCTGTCATAATGTCTTTAAGGTCCTTAATGCGACCGAATACAGCCAGACTGCACCATTGCAATTAATGATGTGAAAATATTCAGAGTTATCACAGATTGGGGGTTGGAGATTTTATATTTTTTATCGAAATTTATATTACTATAGTATGCGTAAAGATTTTTAGTATTGAGAGTGGGTCCGTTTAGTGTATTACGTTTGACTTATGTTTGTAACGAGTGTACCTAGCCATTGGAGATGATAACTTGTTATGTAGACAGAAGATACATAAGAACCTAGTACTAAAACACTAAGTTCTCATTAAGACGCTCCCGTTTCACACTTTCTGCAGAATTCTAGATGCATTGCCTGTAAGTGAATTCGACGGAACTCAGTGCCGCGCTTTGCCTCGTAAATATATTATCAAATAAAATGAGAAATATTTAAGAGGTGAAGTGCGCGCAAAAATTTTCAAGACACAAAAATATCTTAAAGAAAACATTCAAGAAATTGAGCTATAAGTACGCCTTTGAGTTCTCTTTCACTTCTATGTATTTATCTATGGCTATAAATAAAACAAGAATATATATAAATAATTCAATCTTTTGAAAAAAAATAATTATATTTCTTATCAAGTAAGAAAAATAACACGACAAGGAAGTATGAAAATATAATGAACATAAACGATCCAAAAAGAATTATGTTCTGAAAATAATTCTCAAGAGTAATATCTTAGCATTCGTTATCTTGACGTATCTGCTGTACAGATAATGGATAACATTTTTGAACATTTTCATACCATTACCTTAATTCATGGGGTAGGATTTTATATGATGATATTGAATGGGTTTCTAATCTAATTTAAATTTTATTTGAATATATCATCTTACTATATTATAGGAGGCCGTTTTTGGTGCAGAGGGAAATAGTGTGACTGCAAACGTGACAGATTGTGAGTTCGATTCCCACTTGATTCTATAAAAACAACAGTATCTAATAAGAAACTATCTTTTACATTTTATGAAAATTAATTATTTTCATAAGATTTAATGAGAAATTTAATACCATAATGAAAGACAATTGTTTTATATATAATTGGCGAGCTTTACTTGTTAATCTTATAAATGTTGGCGATGCCCTCTCAAAGGGAATTGTTGCGATAATTGCAGCCAAGGTCCTGATTGTCATTAAGAGATTGAGAGATTACTTGTTCAGAACCGAGGGTACGACCTTCGGCTTAAATTGAGAATATCTTTTTGTAAGCCCATTAGATAGCTTGAGGGCCATGCTTGACATTTTATAAAGTACTGATATTTCTAAACTAAAAATAGAACTATGGAGTTGAAAATTTATTGAGTTAGGGTCTATCAGGGTCGTCGAGAAATCGTTTAAAACATGAACTTTACAAGTATATTCGTATATGAACAATATATTTAAATGTTTTGTAATTGTATTTTTTTTAAAATCTAGACTTGAATTAAGTCTAAATTAATTATAACCTAATTCTAAGAATTAATGAGAAAAATATTGTCATCGAAGACTTATACGACTATATTCGTGACACGTAGAGAAGAAGAATAGATAGCAGTAATGCAAAATCAACATAATTCTTTCAAGTGTTTCATATTATTTTTTATTTAACAATTTAATTGTAAATATAAAATATATATATATTACTTTCCTGTTCAAAAAATGAATAGCCCCGAGAAATATCAGATCCAAATCACAAAAAATCCAAATCCAAATGTTTTATTAGAAGATGAAAATCTTAATCTCCCCAAGTTAAACACAAACCACGCTTATGACATTCGGGCATTCGTTTTACGACCGCGGCGGAATGGTGGGGGCGGCTTATTGGAAAACTTTTAACTAGATTAAGTCTGATTAGATGGGACGCATCGCATCGCATCGCATCGCCTAATGAAACAGACGGATGGGCTGTAAACTTGTTGTCTAATTCGTTATTGCGATTGTGTTTAGTTTAGGATTTTGAAGAAATAACAACTTATATAGAGGTACCGTTCTCCACTTTCTGCCGAATTCTGGAGGCATTGCGTGTATATTCTATTTATCATATTACAAATTATAGAGTTATGTTATCTGTTATCTAATTATTTTTAAAAAGTTTCAACATAATAGCTGAGAACGTGTTAAAATTATAAAGCATTTATTACACAATAATTTCCACAAAAGTAGAAATTAAATGAATGTGCATTGTTTAAATAATTATTTTCTTTGTAAATTATTATATTACAAATATATTGTTTATAAAGGAAGGATGATCACTCTTGACTTAGCTTTTCATGTACTCCTAAAAGTCTAAAATATCCGATGGAAAAGAAAATAATGTTCATGTGAAAAATAAATTTGATTGCATACTATTTATGTAGTTCATCGGGTTCTATGTAGTTCAATGAGAGCCTTTATGACATGTTGACTTAAGCCCAGAAATATTTTTTATTATTATTAATTTTTCATTCATAATTCAATATTAAAATGATAATATAATGTATTATACGTTAAATAACTAACCATGCAATAAGATTTTCCAACTCAACTGGAGCAAGCACGTAATATGTGTATAAACGGTGTGTTCTGAAGTACACACTAGACAAGTTAGCAAAGAAAATGTAGTTAAAAACAATGGAGGCCCGCTTCCTGTGCCCGGCACCGGCTAGCATAATAGGGAAAAAGAAACATTTTTATATTAAATATTGTATTATTTTTAACGGGTGCTAGAAATGCTCACTCAAGTTACAACTTGACGTCGTATAAAGTTGACATGGTTTACGTGGAAAATGGTGAAATTTGTTTAGCTTATTTTTGTTTTATATTCTTTTGTTTTTTTTTTTGAAGATTTTTTTTCAGCTTCACGCTGTATCCTGTGTGTATCAGGGTGTAGGCAGATGGAGCCTAGTGATAAGACAGTGCTGCCCACTTTCCTCCGAATTCTGGAGGCATTGTCAGTAGAGTGATATTTAAAATCAATTTAAAAAATCAATTTCTCAAGTGAGAATTGACGTCGCCACGTCTGGTCTCTCGTGGCAACTAATATATATAGCTTTTTTTTATATTAATCGTCACGGTCCTATAAGTATTTATGCGAAAATATGTAGTAGTTATAATTTCAAATTGTATACGTGTACTTACATGGAAGTAATGCTTGCATTGAAGTCAAACACTTTTTACTAATCTATTTAGCAAAAACTGTGATGGATTCCGATCATGCACGACTCAAAGTTTATATATGTGCAACAATTGTTACTTTCAAGTTGCATGCGTCTTGAAAATAATAAAATATTATATTTTTGTACTAATTTTGAAAACAAAAATAAATAAAATTTTGTATTAATTTCGACAAAAAAATCGTACTAATAAGCTTAAGTTCAGCATAAGAAGACAACAGATATAACAAGTAAGTTCCAATCAAATTAAAATCTAAATTTAAAAGAAAATCTGAATCTTAATATGTTTACGTAATTCAAACAAGTCCACGGGGACGAAGAGAAATAACTTATTTTCTTTAGTTTTTTTATGAATATTCTTTATTCTTTTTTAAATTTTCACATAGATTATATTTAAAATTTCTTAATGCAGTGATAAAACAGTTAATTTTGTTATAACCGAGTATCTAGTGTACATTTATAGTGTACACGTGAAACAAAAATTCCCACGAAAGTGGAACGTAGTTAATTAAAAAGGATTTTATTCTTAGTGCATATACAAAGCGAAGCTTTTCATTGTTCTTCTAAAGAGAACTTTTATAAAGTGTTAGGTGCAGGTAAATTGTACAGTAAATGTATATACCTATTTGAATTCTCTTTCTCCTAAATATAAGGAACAGGAAGGATGGAATTTTTCATTTTTAAATTTTATCGTGTAAAATAAATTTTTACATATTTCCCTGCATTTTGTGGATAGGTAGAGAAGAGAAGTCTTAAGGACGAAACACTTAGGTTTTTATTTTCTATTATCTTTATTGTCATTTAAGATTATTAAGATATAACATATATTTTTAGGTTTACGCTGTAGCCCGCATATGTCGTAATAAGTCAGGGGAGAGGTACTTTCTGCCCAATTTTCTCAAAAACAACTTGCGTGTGGATTGGCGGAACTGAACGCCCAAGTTTATCCTGTTACCAAAGCAAGGTTTGAAACAAACAATTCGTTCTCCAGAGTAGTAATGCAATCCATGTCACGAAAAAACAGCTAAAAATTTGTTCACTGGGCCACGACGTCTCTCTTATGATGTAAACCGAGTGTATTTATAAGACTTCATATGTATTTAATATAATATATATACGTCAAAGATATATTACACTGAAAGAACAATAAGAATCTAATTCAAACAATAATAAATCTAAATTTAGATAATTAATTCATTTATAGATAATAATAGTTAATTCGCAAGGGTATTGTTTATTCTTAGGTCTAAGGTCAGCTACTTGCTACGAGTATATCCGTCGGTAAACTGAGATGTCCCTGCGGTTTGATCATTCAATATCTTTTGTTAGGTTAAATTATAATATTTCTTAAGAGTCCGCATAATAATAACATTTCCTTGTGCAGCTTTTCCTATAAGTAGTTTTAATAAAAACCTGGTTAAGTGCGCGTTGGACTCGCCCACAAGCCTTCCATACTAATTTCAGGATAAGTGGGTAAACAGGAAGTATATTACAACTCATAAAAGCTAACAAAGTTTGTGGGCATATACACTTATTTTGTATTAGATGAAGTAGATATATAGTTTATAATTATTTTTACGACGAAATACGCGAAAATTTCTCATTTTTTTGATTGCATTAATTAAGAAGCTTCTTTTTTTCTGTGCTTCAAGGGATTTTTTAATTTCAGCTTGACCTCCACGAGATTTCAATATCGGCCTCGACAAACTGAAACAAGAAAGTGTTCCGTTTTTACTTGTAAATGTACAGAATCTTAAATATGTAAAGTCAAATTTTCAGTAAAAATCTGGTACATTCGACAGTATTAAAGAGAGAAATAACAAAAAAAAATCTCATAACATCCGCTCCAACTTTATTGGCAAAAAGTTCACGAGGTTCATGGAAAAAAATATTCACCTGTTAACAAATACACGTCCTACCCCCAATATCTCCTGTTTTATTTTAGGGGCTCATATTTTCTGTGGGGTATTACGCGCAGATGCACAGGTTATCATTAATGGTGGATTAACTTACCCCTGGCTGTATTTCTACCATCTCTCTTCAGCAAATTAAATTAGGTTTGAAGAAACAATATGTTTCTTTCCTTTGAACATATGGGACGACTTTTGATGAAACTTATTTGGCGGGTTCTTAAAATTATTGAAGTCTTCATACCAGTATAGTACCTACAAGCAAAATATAGCGATTTAATCGGACTTTGTTACGTTGCTATGACATTCGGATTTGCTTCCATAATCGCATTATAAAAAAGCCTTTTAGCTTAAAATTACACAGAGCACTTATATTTGAAATGCTATGTATATTTACATTTTTTCCCCATGCCGTCATTAAAACCTTTGTCGATCCATTTAAAAACCCTTGGTTTTTGGTGGTGAAATATTAAAAAAGATAATGTCATCCCACGGCTTAATTAACTTTATTAGAATTTATTACGCTAGACGTGCTCACTCAGTTAATAGGTTTCACACTTTTGCTGATAGCAGCCCGGATTTCGCCGCATTAACGCAGAAATACTGGGATTTCTAACGAAATTTATCATTTTTTTACCGAAAAGGGAATTTTTGTTTCGCTACAGTTCATTTTCATGAAATTTAAATGGATATCCATTTAAAGGTTTTTACTGTAAAAAATATTTCAAATGAATTGGTTTACTTATCTTTTTAACACACTTTTATTAGGTTAACTATATAATAATAAATTCGTCTTATTAATGTTTACATTCTGTTTTAATTTTTTAAAATTAATAACTATTCTAAAAGCAATGCTGCGTTCTTTATTACCAACTTTATTTTTTAATTATTTGTCAACATAATCTACATAAATTTAAATACTTACACCTACGTCACTTGTGACAGTCAAAGTAATAATTCAATTATTTTTTCTGGCATTAAATATATTGTCTCAATATAAACAAAACTAATATAAGTCACTTCTCAGTTACAAACTATAAGCGTAGGGCGGAAAATATATAATTTATTTTGTTTATTCATTCGTGTAATCGAATATCGATTTCGGCTTATGATAACCTCAATACGTCTATTATATTTGCGAAGTCGTATTTATGCGCGAAGGGTTTGTGTACAGTCAATTGCATAAGTAAAAGTAAGAAACAAACATATGGTTTTTTGATTTGAAGCAATATTTTTTAATTAAATCAACTCAACTCTCTCTTTTCTCCGCTTTGCGTGAGAGACGAGAGAAGTTTGAATAGAAAATAACATAAATAATCGCTTCAGTATGCTGAAAATATTCAAAATGTATCTATTATATCGTAGTACATAAATAATAAATATTGTCAGTAAACTTTTACTAAAACTCATAAAATTTTAGTATTTAGAATTTTAGATAGCATTATTATGGTTATGTTATGGGCGGCAAGTGGAGCAGAATTTTCACACGACATTCTCAGAAGACAGTTATGTTTGCACTATTACGTGCTAGCATATATATAAAGAGTATCTGTCCATTCTATTATAATAATGACAATCACTCAACTTTTTGCAGCTTCACGCTGTATCCCGCATATAGCAGGATAGGTG
This sequence comes from Heliconius aoede, assembly GCA_037355905.1. NCBI lineage: Eukaryota > Metazoa > Arthropoda > Insecta > Lepidoptera > Nymphalidae > Heliconius > Heliconius aoede. The sequence goes on from JBAIZZ010000270.1 coordinate 122,337, forward strand.
GAGGGAGCTTAGTGTTAAGACTGCTTTCCACTTTCTCGCGGAACTCAAATCCACGTCTTACCTCCACACTAGAGCGATGAAATTAAAATATTATTATTATTATATTAAATTTCATTTCTTCGTGTGGTAATCAAACCCCCCACCTATCGCGTATACAGACACTTGCTCCTGCACCACGACTGGTCTTTTCTCTCAAGTGTTATATTAATTAAACCTTTATACGGTGGTACCAATCTGAGCCAAACAGAAAGGGGTACTTCAGAAGCTCATCTTCGCGGGTGTGTGGGTGTACACAACAAATGGGGTAAACTAGCACAGTGTTCCTGATTGCTCAGATTTCCCTCTTGCTTATAATTATTTGCTTGATGCATTTAACAGAATATTATTCGCCCTCAGGTACCGCTTTGTACGTTACATTTACAAGAGTACGTAGTAGCGTACTCTAAATACTCTCGACTGCTTCAAATGCCATGTTAGTTTTACTTATAAATTAATAATTAAGATGGAATTCATTATAAATAGCTAAGTGAATTAAGTAATTATGTTTTATCTAAAAAAAGGCTTATTAATGTGTATAATATTATATTAAAATTCACATTTTGGAGGCTGGAAATATATATAATTATCTGTTGCCCTGTTGTGTGGTTTCCATTGAGAATTCTGGAGGCATTGAATGTTGAGTGGTGGAACTCAACGCAGCGCTTTGTTGGCGACAGATCGAAGAAATTAAAATATTAAATATTTAATGTCTAGTGGAAATCAAACCCGCCACCTTTCGCTTAGTCACACGCTTATATCTGCGTCACGACTGGTTTCTAATACATATGTATATAGTATACATATGTAAATCTTATATTATATTTAATCTCATTCCACGTAATTCTAAGATACACCTGACGAGATGTACAGCGAAATGCCTGTAATTTAATATGGTCTTGTTAGATGTTCCTGCGTGTTGGATGACTCGCCTGCTAGCTTTAGACCCCAGATTTGTCATCCTTAATATAATTATATTTGATCATACAGTTGTATATATGAAGTATGTTAATTTCGTATAATATTTGGTAATTGTAATTCACAATCATCAAAAATAAAATTATAGTTTCAATAATGTAGAGAACAAAAAAGAGTTATTATAATATTGAAAAACAAAATAGGTTACTTGCAAACACTATAGTTTACCTATTGTTTTGCATCTTGATATTTCTATTTAATATATATTTTTTGACTTTTTTTTAATAAGCCAAAAATATATATTCCATTCCTATATGATAAATAGTCGAGCTTACAATTCAGGTTCCAACCGTATGTAACCGTTAGAGATGACTCCCAGCATCGCATTACTCACAAGCGAGGCTGGCACTTTGTCTTCCAAGATCTCTTGTTTACTTGTCAATTTGCATCTTGTCTAGAACTAATAGTCTGGTCGAACACCAGTTGGTGTAATTTGACTTAAGCTATGATTTACATGGGTGTAACGGTTTCTGTTTTATTACTAATATTTGTGAATTTTCATTCCACGTTATAGTTCTCTAACTGTACTGGACTTTAACCGATAATTTTGTTGAAATAGTTGAACATTACATAGTAAATTATCTCAAGTTATTCTTTTGTACTTACTCTTTTATGTTATGACATTATTGCTAAGTTATGTTTTGGTATATTTGAAGTTTAAGTTATTTCTAAATTTTTATACATTTAGAAATAACTTAAATTATAGTAATTGATGTAATTATTTTAACTCTATTTGTGTGACGTCCTGAATGTGATATTTTAATACTAATGTTTCTTTTTCTTTTCAGGTAACCTTTTAAGCATCCAATTTGGTCTTGGCAAGTAAACAAAGTAAACTTCCAACGTCTTACAATTTGATATCTGGCAAAACTTCTCAATTACTCATAAAATCGGGGCCGAAATAAAAGCTTCAATACTTCTATTTAAGCTTTTATTTCGGTCAATAGATACTTTGAGTGTAGACTTACATTGAAAGATTATGGATTTGTTGTTTTAGTTTAACGTTACCGTTACTTGAAATAAAAGTTTAAAATAGAACAGATTACTTTTTATATTTATATATATTAGTTTTGTTATTTTATAGTAGAAAAAAGTATATTCTCTGTTGTCGCTCTGGTGTCGAGTTCGGCCACTCATGACGCATTGCCTCCAGAATTCGGCGGAAAATGGAGAAAGGAGTGTCTTAACACTATAACTTCTCTGCCTACCCTGCTGTGTGCGGGGTACTGTGCGAAGCTTATTAGATTTGATTTTAAATCAAATACGTCAATTTGCTTTTGAATCGTGTGACCTACGTGTATATGATTGATCAATCATTTATAAATCATCAATAAGGCTTTAATTAACTTCGAATAACTACGTGTTTCGATATTTGAATCGAATTTGTGGATTTTTCTACGAAATTGCTTTTGGAAGCTGTTCTTCCAATTTGTAAAGCTTTCGCGTTGGACGTAGTTAACAATGTTTACATTTCTCAATTTAATTTCACGCAAGCTAACTACTATAGGTACTATAGGTAGGATTATTTTTAAAAATAGTTTTAGTATAAGTTAAATAATTGTAATTATGGTTAGTTAAATTAGATCTAAATACGTCAAAAAGTATTAGAAAATTATGATTTCATCGTTAAAAAACCATTTGAGCCGAATTAAACCAACAATTCTTTAAGAACATTGCGAAAAGCAGAATGCAGAATTAATGAAAAAACTTCAACTTAACATAAACTTAATTAATTTTCCAACAATCGTAATAAACTTGTCGAGCTTTACCTACCCTGTTCTATGCGAGATGCTAAAAATACTTGCTAGGCTAATCTAGACTATTATATATAATATAATAGGCTTATCAGTCACAATATGTCAGTCAGTCAGTTGCACCGTTTAAACGACGTGCCATTCGAGTGAACGCACACGGTGTACAAGAACGGAAGCTAGCACAAAAAATAATGAGAGCCAGGCGCGAACCGTGGGACCTGAGCGGGATCGGGATTTCCGATCGAGCAAAAAGTGGCAGGAATGCTTGCCAGTTGTACTACGGCTGGCTTTTTGTCCTTTCTACTATGCTATAAATATAATAACTGCATTTGTTTTGTTTTCTATATTGTTGTATGATAACGAAAGGTATGCTATTGAGAATTCATTATTAAATCTTTGTTTTTGGATTCACGTTGTATTTCGGTGGAAATCGAACTCACAACGCGTGACATTTATATTTCGCCACTAGTGCGTCACTACTGGTCTCTTCACCTTTGTCATTAAATTCTTAACAAATTAATAAGCTTCTAAAAGCTTCCTTTTCATTTTATAAATTTATTTTACACACCATCTCATGGATAGAACACATGTGTCCCGGGATCCGAACTTATATCCATCCGTCTACCCAAGTCATGCAAATAATATTTATAACAAACTATATATTAAGGGTAAAGTGACAAATTAGTGTAGAGGCCTCACCACCTGAGACGGGATGTTGGTGACTTAGTAATATTATATAATTATGTTATTGTTAACAATCTGTCATTTCCGTTTCGCAATTTCACACAACCTTTTTCCTGTTGACAAATAATTTAAGTTTTAAGGTTTAAAACAAGTTAGGTAAATGCAAAATTGAAATGAAAGGATGATTTAACATTAATAATTAATGATATTTTACTTTAAATATCTGATATATTGTATATATCTATCTACTTATACGCCTAGTTTAAGTAACAGATAAAATAAAATTAAAGCTAAATATTGAAAAAGTTGGAAAACGGACATAATGTGCTAAGTTAAAGAAATACATAAGCATTTGTAATATTTTTTGTATAAATATTAATTATGTTATGTTAAAGGGTTTTTATCATTATTATTCCATTAAAATTTTCAAGGATTTCGAATCACGATGTGATTTATCAAAAAAGTAGTGATAGTTCACTCTGGAAAAGAGAGAAACGGTATATAATTAAATTTACTACATCGTAGCTTACGTATATTTTTCCACATTAAAAACAAAATAGAGATATTCTTTATAATAAATGTAGTAAGGTAGGTACTTTTATTGAATCTATAAAAATGTTCAAGAAGTTTCAATAGGGGCGCTGTTGTCATGACAACGGGACTAGATTGTATTTTATACTGCTATCTCGGGAACATGACAGTCGGAGAACACTACAGAATAAAAATCTATATAAGGTATATACAGAGACTGCGAAGCCATAGTCGCTTTGTCTGCTACCTGTAGCTTCGTATTTCCTGAATCTATTCACATCAGCTCGAGAAATAGGGTCACTTTGTGTATCGAATGGAATTTTATCTAAATTTTATTTAAGTTGGAGACCAGTTGTGGCGCTGGGGCGTAAGCTTGTGATTATAAAAAGGGCAGATTGTGGGTTCGATTTCTTCTCGAGAAAATAAAATATTTATTATTTTCTTTTCTTCGCTTTGGTGTGGCGTACCTCAACATTGCAATGCGGCGAAAAGTGGGGAGCTGAGTGTCTTAACGCCCCCTTTAATTCATCGTGAAGCTGAAAAAAAAAATCAACTAATATACATATATATATATACATATATATATATACATATGCATGTCGGATTCAGATTTGTGCGTTGAAATATTTTGTACTCGTTTTCTTAAAAATCTTGGAGAACAAAAGATCTTAGCATGAAACTGTAATTAAGCATGTTAATCATAAAGTAAAAGAATGACGTGAATTTTCCAAGAACGACAGGGATCTTAAGTATAAAGGATTTAACATATAATAAACATTCGAAAGTTTTATATTTTAATATATAAAAGCTAATTGACCATAAATAATTATGCCAATTCTTTACAAAAAAAAAATCAAGTTAAGAGCGAGTACAAGTTTTAAAGTTGAAAAACTTGATAAACTTAAGTTTGCACGTGTAGGTACTCATTTTGTATGAGTTGATTTTATTTGATTCTAAGAAATATCTATAAATTTTTCAATATTTTCTTCCACTTATTTTCTTCATGTATCTTTTGAGTTTTCTCGTGATCTAGAAGCTTGAAATTTGAAGTACTTCAAGAGATCATAGACCTGAAGCACATATTAATATCAGCTTATTACCTTCATTTGGTCTCGAAATAAATTGCTTGATTGACGGACAAACGGACAACAGTTATTATACAACCCTCACAACGGTAAACCCTTTCCGTTATTTTAATTTTCAGATACGGAATCCTACAGAAAACGATTAATTACTATCAACAGTAGTCCTTACACTCGAAGATGCTGGAATACCTGTTCAGTATCATTAAAAACAATTCCACGAAGCTTCCAGACGTCGTCACGTGCCCGCTGCGCCAGTTCATTATGTCCGCACGTGACAGTCGCTGCAGCCAAAATATTAGGTTTATCTTCTTGGTGTACGTGCAACTTTATTAGACATTGTTTTTTGAATTTTCTATTGTTTTAGTTTTGTAGATTAGTAGTTACTTATACTAATAAAAAATGCGAAAAATTACATTTTAAGGTTTATTTATATTTTAATTTTCCATTTTCTTGTCCAGATATTTTCTATAAGTAAGCACTATTCATTTAATATTAACAAATTAATCGATCGTTTTGCAATATATATACATAAAGATATATAAAAAACTAACTAGGGAGTCTCTACAGTCTACAATTTTGAATAGGCTTATTTCAACTCAATTTCAACATCATAAGTTTAATATTAAAAAAGTTTGATATCCCCTCTATAAGCTTTATCAAATGTCAGAACGAGCTGGCCGTGAACTGTAATTATAAAAAAAATATAAAATTGAAAATGATTTTTTTTAAAAATAAACAATTACTATGATTGTGTACTTATAATGTGTAATATTGTGTACTTACACAATATTTCTTTCATCTGTTTGAAAATTAAATTTGATTAAAAAAACGCCCACCCCTACAAAACTTACCTGCACCGTCTACTTTTCATCGAATACCGATCTAGGTGACGAATTCAAAAAATTTAAATAATTAAATTAACAAACAAAAACTGTGACCCACTTCCAAAAGCAATAAAAGCTATCATCGAGCTGCTCGAGGGGCTCTCACAAATAAATTAAAAAAGGGGGGGTTTACTACCCTCACTCGTGATTAACTTCATTAGAATTCATTTGGAAGAACGTTCGGGAATCGCTAATGAGTCTTTTTTTATCCTCCTTGAGATCGAACCCGGATTGAATTTACGTATTATTGTGATGAATCGATATTCGGAGAATATGATTTAGTCGTTCGGAATGCCGAATATTTATTTCACAGTTGTCTTAACTGGAGGGAACGTTACATTTGCTGTAAATAATAATTAAATTTCTGATATCGATTATGTGAGTAAGCTTTAATTATATTTTTTGAACAGAGAGAATTTGAACACGTTAAGTTCCTAGGTTCTCTCTGCCTATCCTCCTATGTGCAGGATACAGCGTGAAGCTAAAAAATCTACAATAGCCTAATAGCGCAATTCATACTAACATATTATTACAGACTATTATCTGTCACCACCAGTCATTTTGATCAAAGTAACGAATTTCCTCCAGACACTAAATAACTATTATTAACCATTATTATAGTCTATTGCATTTTTTACTTTTTATTAAAAGTCAGTGGATATCTCGCGTCAATAAAAATAATTTACTTGGCACGTTTTGGAAATTAAATTAAAAGCATACTTACTGTAAATATTACTTTGAAGTTATTTTATATCTTACTATAATGAAATGAACGCTATGATTATTGAAATAAAATCACTATATTGGCCACCATTATTATGTCCGAATTGTATAAGTATAGTAAAATAATAAAAAAATGTATGTGATTTTTCGAACTATTCCCATAAAGAGAAAGGGGGAAAATTATTTTACTAAAGTGATTGTATTCAGTTATGTTGTTAATTAAGTAAGTATATATTATGACGTTATAATATATACTACGTACTCTCTCATCTTGACATACAAATAAGTATATTTTATATTTCAATTCAATTATGGTATTTTCGTTTTTGATCCCCTTGATTTATCAAATGTTGGTTGTATAGATTGGATTTAAGAAACAATCTTTGCAATATAAAGCTCAAGAGGGTCGCCTGTGAGATGTGACCAAAGTTATGCTTCGAGTGATATAGACCGAGGGAAGAGTAAATACTCATATTTTTGTTAATAAAATAATATTATATTTTTATTTTCATTTAAATGCAATTTCTGCACTAATATTGACATAACGTAAATTTTAAAGAAACAAGATTCAGTTATGTTATGTAATTTAAAAAGTCATCTCCATTTACGTATATTTTTAAACATTAAATCCAAGATAATTAATACAAACAGCCTGTCAGAAAAAAATAATAGTCATTTTTCAGATGAAAGGTTTTTGCATATACTTTTGAAAACCATTAAACTACCTGTTTTGTGGGGTTGCCCTTAGTTTGGGTCGGTCCAGGGTATGGGATTGTAGGCTTTAAATCGCTATGGATAGGTCAAACACCAGCGGTACCTACATATTGTAAGAACAGGGCTGCATTTGACGAGTGCCGAGAGCGACACCTTGGAAAATTGGAAGGGAAATATAATTGGAAAATTATTCGGGTTCGCCACTTTCCTGTTACGAAGCGCATTAGAGCATTAGGTGGAGTGCCTCCAGCGAGTCGGTCCTCTCAACTCTTAAATTAAAAATAAAGATCAACAAACAGTTACTTTACTGGTACCAGTTTTATAATATATACAAAATAAATTACTGTTTAGTTAAACTCAGATTCATAGCAAAGTATCTCTCGAACTAATTTAATATTTTTTCATAAGACTTTTATGATATTGTAGTATGATATTTTTACTGTTGTATACTGAATAATAAAAACGTTCTGAGCTTTTGAAATCTAATGTAATGAAGTTATTTCTAGGAAATTGTGTGTCTGCAGGTATTTCTAGTGTTTATATTTTAAATAAAAATAAATAAACTAAAATAAATCAGCTTCACGCTGTATCCCGCACATAGCAGGGTAGGCAGAGGGAACCTACTGTTAAGACACTCCTGAAACCTAAAAGATACGTAAATTAAAATTTAGGTAACATTTCGGTCGATGTGTTTAACGGTTCTATATATATAATTTATGTACTATATATAAATTATGTAAATATGTAATTGATTTTCATCATAATATACATTCATTGTAAAGAGAAAACGGAAAAAACAATATGCTCTTTTTCTCTTATCAAATTTCAAAAATATTTGAGCTACATTATATAATGTCTTAAATAATTTCAACTTCGAGATTTGATATATCTTATTTCAAAATTTCAAGCGAGCTGCGTAATAAATTTACGTATAATTAGACATGTTCAGATGTTTTCATGCTCTAAGTCTCGTGAGAGTTTGCCGTCACATGTCTCTGTGAAATTATGGCTGTAATGCCGTCCACAGCAACCATCCTCTTGGTCGATTTACACAAAATGGCTGGTAAAATAACGTTTACCCTTATTTATGGTAAACTCTGGATAATCTTAACTGATATAATGCGTTACGTTACATCAGTAAACAGATATATCTCCTTAATATTTTGAAGAATAGCTTTGATGATTTCCTCGCGTCTCCTGTCACGTAACATCCCCTTGTTGGAGCGTTGCGCAAACAGTGCGTGTTTCTGGTAAGAGTGATCGGCTTTGGGTATGAAGCAATATATAGAATAGAATAGAAAAATTCTATTTTATTTTATACATAAAAGCCAGTTTATTTAGTTTTAATTGTTGCTTGGACGCTTCTAATATTTGATGAATTTGGTTTCATTTATATTAAATGAATAAATATTTAAATAAAATTTGGAATTAACTTAAACGTTTTGAGTATAGTAAGTTAGTTCAACGTAATCCTTGTATATCCAAGACCTACAGTCAACAAGTCGAAGGGTCTAATTTGCAAACATGAGGGGTGCCGTCGATAATTAATCTGGCCAGACGTATCGACATAGGTTCGGAATACAAATCATGGCTGACGCCAACGTGATTATTGCGCATTCCGGTTTACGCTTATCTTATATATATATATATATAACCAATTTGCTATAGTATTTATATTACTATAGCAAAAAAAATCTACACAGAAGTTAAAATTTCAATAGGTACTATAACAGCCATTTAGATTCTGTACGTTGTATTTTAACATATTTCCGTTAAAATTTATTCATGTATATGCAAAGCGGTTACCTAATTTACAAAATGCGAAATTGTCCGCAACAAGTGCGTAGGTGGCGATTCATAAGATTATTAGATAAATCATCTTAGTTCCCGTTTTATTACGTACGTAAGTATATACGTATTGTTTTATTTTCAGCTTCACGCTATATCCCGCATATAGCAGGTTAGGTTAGGTGGGGAACTTAGTGTTGAGACACTCCCTTTGCCCTTTCCCCTCAATATTCGAGTGTGAGTGCGTTAAGATTAAATTCGGTTAAGCCGTTTTTGAGATTATTTTTGTAAATAGTAAATAAGAAATTTTCCATGTACGGACTGCGATCAGTTACATTTTTATTTTATTTATGTATATAAAATATGTAAATTCTCTATATTAAATTAAACATAATATAATAATATATCTTGAATATAAATTCATCATGTTGGTTTGTTTGTAGGTTTAAAACAAAGCAATAAATAGGCTTAGAGAAGAACGGCACGTCCTCGTAGGTACATATCAGCCGGTAATTAATGGCCCGCCAGACTAGACGGGGGTGAAATTGGATCAATTTCGTAGCTATTCTCGAATTTGCAAAGCATGGCCAATTGGCAAACAAGACTAATTGTCGTGAGACTTAGATTAGATACGCGATTTTATAAGGATGTTTTCTTTTCTCAACCCTTACTTACATACGCCATTTACATACGTTTTCAATAACATGCTTGTACAGTGAATTTTTTTGTGGGTAATTCAACTAAAATTTATAGCACCCTTGGGACAATATAAATTTCAAACGCAATAAACTGGTCTAAAATGTGCACCGTAAAATTCTTTGGATTCAGCATAATATATTGAGTGATCTTGAGTTTAAGTAGAGGACGCTATGAAAAGGCTGACCCCTCGTATTTAGCTATTGTTTTAAGATTCCACTTCGTTACGCCCTCGTACTCAGCTTTTTCAGATAGGGCTTTTAATGTTTTTTTTTTGCGAAGGGCCCTCGCTTAACTGATAATGAAGGCGGACTTTCATACGTATTTAAAGCGTGAAAGAGAGAATTTATTGTTACGACGAAAGCGGTTTTCGTTACACATAATAGTATCGTTAATGGAAACACCTACAGTAGCGATAAATTCTATGTAGTCTATTGATGAAATAAAATTAACTATTAAAAACAAGAAGTATTTTATTTGATTGAGATTTTGTAATTATTATAATAAAAGTGATTTCTATTGCTTGAGGCCAGTCACGGCGCAGATACAAAATGTGACTGTAATGCAGGTTATGGGTTCGATTCTCTCTCGAGGAAATCAAATAGTTAATATTAGAATTTTTTCGCCCCGCATGTCGAGGTAAAACGCGGTGTTGAGTTCCGCCTCGTGTCACGAAATGCCTCCAGAATTTTAACAAACAACAAAGATTAATACAGAAAATTATAATTATTTATTTATAACTATTATTTTAAAATATAATAGTAGAATATACATATATGAGATTAAATAAGGAGCCTTCAGTGTAAATGTTTCATGGAATTAAATATATTATATGTTGTATTAAAGTGTTAAGAACTTCTTAGTTGATACTCATATAACCGTCGCGTATAAAGCTTCGCAAACAAAGAGCTTAGTGTAACATGGGCGCTTTCATTCTCTGTAGATTACGTGCTTTCCACCTTTGTGCCCTAATCCGAGTTTAAGCGATAATACAACAGATTTCTTGTTTTCATCTCCAAAGATGTAGGTACACCTATCTATCTATAGGGGGGGGGGGGAGCCCTCTGGCGACGCGAAGTTAGGGGAAGGTAGGTTTAATTGGGAAATAATGCCAAAGTAATTAATCACAATGCCTATCTACCCTATATGCGGTAGGTATCTATATCGCTAAATTGGTTTAAAAGTGAGAAAAGATTCGTAGGCTATTTTATTAAATTACTGGAGTGATTAATGTGGTTGATGTAATATACTTTTACCTTGATTTAATTAATCTATATTTTTAATAATTAAAATTTACTCGTGTCAAAAGGATTTATACACAAATCTACAATATAGATTTTTCTAAATAAAAACAAATCATTATAAAAGTTAGTAATTGTGTTTTTAACTTTTATAAGTGAATTACTCTCGAAATATTTAATTTTGGATGATTGTAATATAATACATTTGTATGTTTAATACCACATGAAAGTTAATTTTTATTCATTTACTGAAAACAAACCCATTTTGAGCAGTTATCTTTGTACCCTTATCCAGCTGGCCCTGCTGGCTTGTATGAGTAATTTCCATTGGGATTTACAGAGGTCTCGGGCAAACCTAAAACTGTTCGGGTTCATTTCATCTGTGCGCCATTGGCTTATTGTTGTTAGGTTAAAGGTGAATTGGACGTTTTATCGAAATAGAGGGATACATTTGGGTTGTTTGTTCTAGGGACATATTATATATTTTGTTCACTAAACAGTATATATGTATATGTATGTATATATTGGTACAGTTATATAAAAAAGGATATAAATTAGTTTTATTTAGTCTTATTTTCAGCTTCACGCTGTATCCCGCATATAGCAAGATAGGTAGGTGGTACCTAGTTTTAAGACACTCCCAATGTTCGTAGAAATTGTGAGGCATTGCTTGTCTATAAATATTATTAGATTCGATTTCGATTAGGGAATCGAATCGTCGCGTTACAGTGATATGCTTTTTCAGGCCCCTGTGCCACTAGCCTCAATGATTTTATTTAATATTTTAATTTAGATATATTCTTTCTCCATTCTGTTTTAGTATGTGCACTATGTGAAAAGTAGTCATATATAATAGTATATTACATAAATAAACTTGACAAAAACAAAATCCCCAGTACTTTTAAAACTGTTATCAACGTTCGATTCTTTAATGAAACGGCAGAGACACATATATTATTTTCGAACAGTCATAGTAACTTAATACTACGGTTAACATAATATGAATTAATTAACCACCACCGACGAAACCGCTTATTTGCCCGTGTGTCACCGTTATTAATGGATTCAAAAGCCTTGTTAGGATCTAGAATGAGCTTAATTGGTAATACAAAACCGCGTGGGGATCACCACTAGTGACGCGGTTTTGTTTTCGTCTTTATGAAGCTTACAAATTATCTCTAAACCCTTTTAATCTATCCGTCCCTATTTCAATGTACGCGACAATTTGATTGGACTTTTATAAATCTTAAGTTTTCAAGGATAAGGATGAAAATACCAAATATTTGCGAATCCAGTCTTATCTACTAGTCCACCCTCGTTGTCGAAATTGTCCACAATCTCCCTTTTCTCCCCTCATTGTGTGTAATTTTGGTCCCGTGCCTGAAAAGAATTCAATTATTATGAACATCGGTTTCTTTATTGTAATTACGTAGACTGTAAAATGTTTTATACTTAGTTATTTATATTATATTTAGCAGCTTTTTGCGTTTTATAAAATTTTCTTATTAAATTAACGCAAAATGACATCATCGTATAAAAAGTGCCGCAGGGGCACACGCGTGTGACTAAACGCAACAGCTTGTGGGTTACACTCGAGGAAAGTAAACACTCAATATTTTCATTTCCTCGATCAGATAGATGTTGAAGCAAAGCGCAGCGTTGAGTTCTGCCAAGAGTGGAGAGCGGAGTGTAAAAACTAGGTTCCGTTCGTCCTACCTTGCTATGTGGGACAAAACGTGAAGCTGAAACAAAAACACGTATAAAGATTTGTACAATAAGACGTCCATTTGTTCTGAAAAATCACGTTATACATATATAAAAATAATCTGTAGTTTCTTACATAAAGTATACGTTTTATATGAAATGCAACGCACACTCTGTACGGAAAATTCGAGCATAAAGAAGGGTAGCCGGTACGCACGCTGCATAACTAAGAACGGCAAAAAGTTCATGTGCCTTCACAGAGAGAATCAGTGGAGTAGGCGATAATAATTCGTCTTTTTCGTACTGTTCGCTTTGAAATAAGGCTTAGATTGCAAAAAATATATAAAAGATAAGTTACAAGCGCGCCTGTATTGACTTATGTTTGGTATATTGTATGACAAGCGTGTTATAGTGTTAGAATAAAAACCATTCTTCGCACAAATATACGACATTAATGTATGACATTGCAAGTCGTGCGGATGTGCGATGACAGATTATTAACATCACATACATATTGCTTTTATAACAAGTATGTAGGTACTTAAATGAATTAAATTTTCCATTTTATTTTTAAAATAAAAATATGAGGCAACATGTTTTGTTCACAGTCAACACGCAATACCTTCAGGATTCGGTAGAAAGTGGGGAACGGAGTGTCTTAACACAAGGTTCCCTCTGCCTGCCCTGCTGTATGCGGGATATAGCGTGAAGCTGATTTAATTTAATGTTATGATCTAGATATTAAAAACTCAAATATATTTTATGATAATGGTACAAATAATATTACGTATTTTTATGAAAAAATCAGGTTCATTATAAGAAAAATAATATAGAAAAAATATATAACTTTGTTATTAATACCAAATACTTTACTTTTTATTAGTCACATAAAAGTTTATTAAAAACCGTGCTTTAAAATTTAATTTTCTCATAGAGTTAGTAAGTTATTGGTACCTGGTACCTGTCTGTTAACATTAGTTTCGCAAAACCGATCAATTGTTGGGGCTAACTTTATATGTACAGTTATTGAATAGCCAAGAACGTATATGGAAGTAAAGTTTATATAGTATTACAGTGTGCAGGAAGCTTATATTACTTGTTCTAATTGTAGGATGAAGAGGTGTGTTCGTGTATTGCTGGAATTCTGTCTAATAAGCAGGAACTCCTCGAGCGCTTTCAGACGCAAAGTCGAGGAGGTTCACAACTACTTGTCAACTGCATTGATCTGCACTGATGGAAAATTGTGTCTCAAATTTCGTTTTATAAAGTAGTGATAAGAGGTGAAGGCGCGGCGCAGGGGCACAGGCGACACGTTGCAAGTTCGATATCCACTTGAAGAAATTAAATATTTTATATTTCCATTCGCTCTTGTGTGGAGGTTCAAAGTTCGGCATTGACTTCTGCCACTGCACTCACAATGCCTTAAGAATTAAACGGAGAACAGAGTGTCTTGACACTAAGCTCCCTCTGCCTACCCTGATACATGATACAGCGTGAAGCTGAAAAACGTCCGCCTTTATTACATATATATACCGTAAACTGAATATATGACATTCAATGATATCACGATTGTATTAACTAATCGCGACGAGAGCTCTATAAAAAGTCGCATGCAATACTTTCCTTTAGCTGTTTACTATAAATTCTCACTGCCTTTACAATTCAACAATTATGAGAAATTTGAGATAAATGTTTCCAATACTAAGAATTTTCACATTGTAGTTTGTTATCTTCGTTTGAAATATGTTACTTATTAATTAAGAAGAAGATTACAGAAGCCAGTCGTGGCGCAGAGGCGTGCGTGCGACTGCGATGATGTGAGTTCGATTACCACTCGAGGAAATAAAATATTTAATATCATTATAATAGGCTTAACGCCTAAAGTAAATTTGAGTTAAAAGTGGTATAGAAAAAATATTTTTTTGGTTACTAGTCAACGATATATATATATTTATATAAGAATAATGGACACCAAAAAAGAACCTCCGTCACGTGCCTCTGAATAAATTGCGGCAAACTTAATTAAACAGTTCGGTCGGCGTCTGCCCCACTTTACTTTAACAGAATCAAATATTTTACTTAATTGCCCATTTATTTTCTCTTTAGTGAGAATGTTGAGAAATATAGGTGTTATATGGATATTAAGTGATGTTAGTTCAACGAGACTTAAGTTATTTTAATTACGTAGTGAACTTAACTATAAATTAACTTTCCTTGAAGCGCTTCGATCCAGTAACAAGGAAAAGCGCGGCGTTGAGCTCCGCCACTAAGCTCTAAAGCCCTCGAAAAATTCGGAATTTATGTTTTTGTTATTAGTTGCATTAGTTTTCTTTTGGCCAGCGACCTTCCGCAGCGATTCTTTGGTACAGCGATAATCTAAAAACATAATATATCATTGTATATTTGACTGAAAAATCTATACATAATGCACACCACGACTTACATACGTTTCCTTTTCAGGATGTTCATCTCAAACGCTACGGATATTCCCCATGCAAAAGCAACAAACGGTGGCAGTGGGCAAGTCCGTGGTTTTGACTTGCCAGGCTGACGCCCCGGACCCGGCGCTCGTTACACAGCCGCAGTGGAGGGACCCCAAAGGACTCATTATTAACGAAGCTGCGTAAGTGTTGGGTTTTTTTTTAGTATAGTTACATATAAAACTATCGAAATTTATAGTCTTACCACTCTATCTGTCTCTAAATATGAAGTATTAATTTTTTATTTCATACTTTATTATGGAATTAATTATTTGGATTGAATTGACACGGCATAATATTTTTATTAGCTTCACGCTGTATCATATTGCGCACGAAGCAAGAAGGAACCTAGGAACCTAGTTTTAAGATTCTTCCTTTAAATTACAAAACTTTTGCTCCCCACTTTCCGCCGAAGCTTGAAAGCCTTGCATCTTAAGTAGCGGTATTCAACGCAAAATATTTAATTTTCCCCAAACGGGAATCAAACCCACTGCCCTCTATTGAAATTCGATAAATAATAAATAGAACTATAACGTGTTATAAACATTTAATCCCACCAGAGCTGGTACCCGACCGGAAATCTATACAGAGCCAATGCCGGCGAAACAACAGCAACTGCTTTACATATCATCCATCACGACCGCGATGGCGGGGAAGTACACGTGCGAAGCGACGTACACGAACATGCCTCTTAACGCTAGCGTCGTCCTCGATACATTTGGTGAGTTTGCATATTTTAACTTAACAACTTCGAGCTTTTTGTTGCGGAGTAATTAGGGGAAATCTAGAGTTAAGACACTCCGTTTCCTATTGAGTGTTAAATGGTAGAATGGAAATGAAATGGAAAACGTTTTCGTCGCCCTTTCTTCTTATTAGAGATAAGTATACATAATTAAATCATTTTTCCGATTGGAAATCGAACCTACGAATATTGTGTTTACAGTCACGCTGTGTTACAGCGCCACGACGGCTTCACATATATTAACTGGCAAAGGAAATAAATTGAACTTTAATCCTTTTTTGATTTTATGTGAATGCATGGTACTAATTATTTATTGTTGTTTCCAATTTCAGTCAGAATGATGTAAATAAGATTTATAACGTTGAAATAAGCTTCAAGAGCACTAAAAGCTGTAAATGTATTGAAATTTCTTTGAAAAGTTAACCTCGTTTCGTTCGTTAACCGGCTTTTCACTTAATAAAAGCGATTGGCAGTTTCGCTGTATCCCGCATATAGCAGAGTAGGCCTAGGCAACTTAGCGCTAAGTGCCATATTACCACAGCAAGGAAATGAAAATGTTAATAAATAGTAATTCCTGTCGAACCCTCAGCCGTCGTGCCACGACGGTCTCTATTATAATATTTATGTAATTTTTAGTGGCCATAACATGGACGAACGCAAATGAAAATCAGTACGCTACGAAAGGAAAGGATTTCAAAGTAATGTGTGAAGTTACAGCTGAGCCTGCACCATCTGTAGATTGGTTTAAAGAAGGAACATCTGTAAGCATTACATATTTATATTTTTGATAATAAGGTAGTATATATAATTATAAATAATATTTTTATTTTTAGCTTCCCGCTGTATCCCGCACACAGCAGGGTAGGCAGAGGGAACGCAATGTCAAGACACTTTGGTCCCCATTTTTCATCGAATTCTCGTGTTTGGTAGCGGAACTCGACGCCGCACTTACCCTCGACACTAGAGCGAATAATTGATAACATTACATATTTCATTTCCTAGAGGGGGAATCGAATTTACAACCTATCGCCTTTAGAGTCACACCCTTGTGCACTGCAGTACCACTTGCCTTTTAATATAAACAATTATTACGTTCTATTAAGAGAATAAATTATATTATATCTTTTAATATAAAGACGCTATGCTGTGCTAATACAATATTTTATTACAGATATTGACAGGAGATCGATATGTTATACACGCAAATGGTCTTTTAATTAAAAACGTACAGGAAAGTGATGACGGGACTTACACCTGCCGAGCGGTCGTCATACAGACTGGAGAGCTAGCAGAGAAAAATATTAAGCTTCAGGTAAAAAACAAAAAAAAAGAACACTGCAATATGCAAATTTTGGTTTCTAGAATTTTTTAATAATTGTAAAACTTATTTTAAGTTTTTATTTGGAAATATTTCAGCTGATGACACTATATAAGCAACATGTGATAGTTTTTGAGGATATTTGTTCCACCTTTTCTTAAAAGGTGTAGATGAAAATTTCATGTTATATACCTTATGCATCAGTATACGTAGCTTACAATTTATATTATGACTTACAATAATTTCTCTATAATATAACAATAAGCGGGCGAAACCGCGCGGGTATCGTTAGTTTTATTATAAAGTCGAATGCTTTAAGCAATTTCGTACTTATTATAAAACACACAGGTCTACACGGCACCAGAGATGGAGGAACGGGAACCGAGAGTCGTTATCAAGGAAGGTGAATCTGCATCTATTACCTGTAAAGCGCGAGGTCAACCTCCACCAACGTATTCTTGGATAAAGGCTTCAACGCGCGAGGTAACATTTTCTATAATATTGCTATGTCAATATATTTTATGTATACAACGACGCTACGTGACTAACATACTTTCAATTTAGTTTTTATATGTGTTTTTATCAGCTTCACGCTTTTTTATACATATGACACGATAGAGAGAGAGAACCTATTAAAACTCCATTCTCAACGAACTCCCTCATTTTCGAGACATTTTTTGTTTAGTGTTGGAACTCTCCGGAATTATGTTTTTTAACACACACACATACATTTTTAATTTTTTAAACAATTTTTATCATAAAATGTAACATTTTAGAATCTAGCAACAACATCACGATTCAGTGTAAACGAAATTGAAGGTATCCTGAGAATAGACAGAGTAGAAGCGGGGGATTACGGCAAATATATATGCAGCGCTGTGAACCAGGCGGGCCATAACGAAACCGAACTGGAAGTGGAAGTTTTGGTTAAACCGAAAATATTTGAATTATTAAATACGACGTCCGCCGAAAATACCGAAGGGAGATTAGAATGTAGAGCCTCCGGTCGTCCGGCTCCACAAATAAGCTTCAGAAAACTTAGTAGTAACGATCGTTTCTTGAATGGACCTAACGATGATGGAAGGTACATTGAATATATTAATATATATATTTTTAATCGATTTTTTGTAAAACGAGGAGGTTATCACTTTGTTTTTTTTTTAATATCAGATCTCTTGACCATTTGAAAACTGGTACTTCCCTACAAGTTTTAAAATTGCATTAAATATGTGTGCGACAAATGGACGAATACTCCATATGTCGTTTTTTTTGTTAAAAATTATACTTAATTTTTTTGTTATGTGTATTTTTTAAAAAAAAAGTTAATATTATTTTAAAATTGTTTGCAGAATCACTGTAGAAACGAGCAGTCGTCAAACTGGTGATCAAATGCAATCTAGCGCAGTTATAACGATATCGATATTGAACAGGACCGATGATGGACTGTACGAATGCGTCGCTGAAAATGAAGGTTTGTGCTAAATTAAATTTATCTTTAAAGGTGGAAGAAATATAGAAGAATAATGGTATTAAAATAGTGATAATGTAAATAAAATATATAGATACTAGATAGAATAAATACATCATAAAATTTCAAGAACTTCCTTAAGAGTCCTCCCTAAATATTCGCCTAAAGAAAAGTACATATATATATAATATTCTTAAATTTCATTAATTAATTTAAGAAATTTCTCAACGGTCGTCCCTAGACATTGGCTAAAGAAAAAATTATAATATAATAATTTTAAAATTCATTAATAAAAATGAGGGTTCTCGTCTTAATATTATATTTTTACTTTATAATAAAAAGATAATGCTAAAAAGTAATATTTGACAAAGATTCATTAATTTCATTTAGTATCTACCTACTCAGTGTTACTAATAGCTTTATATTTAATTAATTCTAATGACAATTTTATAAGGAATATATTCCGTTAAAATTAATTTTATCATTATTCTTTTCTAATTTCGCTGTCTTTCGTTTTGTCTCAGTTTGATCACGAAATATAATATTGTGTACTATTTTTATAAGATGAACAAAGAAAATAATTAGAGGCCGTCGTGGCGCAGTGGTCAAGGGTACCGCCCGTAAACGCGACGGTTATGGGTTCGATTCCCGCTTGAAGAATTTTTCTTTACGTTTATATTTCTATTTTTATTCGCTCTGGTATCGAGGCAAAGCGCGGCGTTGAGTTCTGCCACTCAACACGCAATACCTCCGGAATTCGGACGGAGTGTCTTAGTGTTCTGTTGTGCGCGGGATACAGCGTGAAGCTGAAAAAAAAAAGAAATTAATCACGCCTTAAAAACATTTTTTAGTAACCAGTAACAACATCACTTACTATAAGTACAAAATGGCATATTTATTTATATTATTATATTTAAATACGTAGACAAAATATTTTTATTTCAATATACATATTCCATTGTGTTACAACTGGTTAAACCATTCTGGATTTTTTTATTCGTTAGGTGGAGAAGCCAGAAAAAATGGTCATCTGACTGTTCAATTCAAGCCTTCGTTTGAACACATGTTAGATACGCCAGTATGGAGTTGGAACGCTCAGCCTGTCAACTTCAGCTGTATCGCTGAAAGCATACCCAATGCTACTATTAAATGGAAGTAAGTATGTTTGTAATACGTTATGTAAATATTATTTGTCTTTGATATTTTCATTTCTGTTTCTTATCAACATTTGTGATTTCAAATTATTGATTGTACTTTCGTCCTTTGTCTTTCGTTCTATCTGTGTTTGTATAAAAAAATATAATAAATATATTTTTTAATAGACGATCATAGGAATAATAAATAAATCGTTGTTACATTTTCTCTTTAAAATTATTTTACAAGAATATTACAACCACAACCAAAAGCAGCATTAATGTCCAATTTATATTAAATCTAGATTCCACGAGTACGACCTGGTCGAATCGCCTCACGTTAAAATATACGGATCGGGCCCTATCAGTTACGTGAGAGTAACGCCAGTCGATAGGAGCTTGTACGGTATTTACAAATGTCTGGCTACGAACGCGCTCGGAGAGGCGGAACATATTATTCAATTACGTGAGGCGTTCCCACCAGGACCCATTTCACAGGTATGCTATTAATTAGTGCTTAGTTTATGTCTGTCTGTCTCGTGTACTGATTTTTAACTATATATAACACTATGTATATTTACAAAGTAGAAATAATATTTTTTTTTACTTCTACTATGTAAATATACATAGTTGTATCTGCGAATGGAATTTGATACTACGACGTGTGTAGTGTGACATATCAGAGATACACTATTACAATAACTATTATTAAGAAAATTGCTATCTTAGACAGAGAATAAAGTATCTTAATACTTTATCTGTATCTTAATATTCTCTCTTTCTTCTCTATTATATACTTCCATGCAGGTACAACAAGAAACTATAACAGCAACGTCAGTGTCATTCAATATATTTGGTCCCGGCGAGGATATGGGACCCCCCATACAGGCGTACACGGCTCAGTACAAAGAAAATGGTAATTTCGACTGGAACCTGGCCATGAACAAAACTTGGTCCAACAATTCACCATTCATTGTGGAGAACTTGCAGCCGATGTTCACATACGATTTTAGATTTGCAGCGGTCAATAGAGTCGGCACTGGTGCTTGGGGTGCCCCTTTGACAGTTATTATGCCTAGAAGGTAATATTGGAAAATGAATATGTGTTATTTGAAAAGTTTTTTGTAGTTTTCTCATTTCAATTTGTTAAATTATTTTGTATAAAAATCTACATTTTTTATTTAGACATATTTTTAATTACTTAGGTCACCACCAGAGCAACCGAAATGGAGGGAAGATATTAGTTCAGAATCTTTGTTACACGGCAAATATGCTGATAGATACGAACTGCAGTGGAAAGTTCCGGCGCATAATGGAGAACCTATCGACATGTATGAAGTCAGCTTCTGCCCTGTACGTATTATTATATAAAGCATCTTAAATTGTTTTTCGTATCTTAATATATCAAATTCGTATAATTTATAAAAAAAAAATATGCGATGCTAAGAAATAGAATATAAATTATTTTAATTTGTCGTGTCAACTCCTTGCAGAAAAAAAAATTACACTTTTTACTTTAAAAGAAAATGTTGCATTATACAGCTGATATATAAAATTAATAATAAGCCCATGAATAGCCCACAATTTTCAATTATTTTATGATGGGTCACTTTAGTTGTGACAATAGCATTATCTATTTTATATTGTGCAGTATATTTAATTTTTGTGGCTCTTACCTAAACTTATTATCCAACTAAGAAAACGAACTTGATAATCTATATAGTACAATTAATTTATAACTGTTGATATTTTTCATGGCTTATTCCTTTGATATATAACGAACTAGCGACCACGTCCAAGTTATCGAATTAACTAAACATTATAGCGCCGTTCCGTGTCCTCGTGTGTCGTTCTATCATTCCACCTAATAAAGATTGACATCCAACAGGTATTAAAAGTGAGCGGCGAATGGCGTGTATCAGGCGAATCGGACTGCGTTACGGAAGAACTAAAATCCTACGAAGCTATCAATTACGAAGTTAGAGGACTTCGACCCGACACCCGATACAGAATACACGTCCGCGCCCACAACATCCTAGGATATTCCCTTCCAGCTCAACTGTACATGCAAACTGCACTCGGTGAGTATAGAGATAACGAAATACGCGCGGGTTTCTACGATGTGTACACCGCGGACCCTCATGTGTCGAATTCGTGTCGCATCATCCCTTCTGTTTTTGTTCTGTGCTCATTTATGTTTTATCTGTGAATCAGTGCTCGGTTTTTTTTAAATTTTATTATTATTTATTGACATATGTGGATGGACGTGAATGGTGGTTTAGACGGTTTATTAAGCGTTAATATATTTTTATTGTTGAAATAAATAAGGTTAAAATTAACCCAATTAAATAATTAGATTCAAATAGAATGAACAAGTAGGAATACAAAATTTAAAATTTTAAAAGTTAGAACCCAAGATTGTCGATGGCCATATTTTTTAGCATTTTGCGTATCATTCTTATTGATGAAGTAAAAACACGTATTACGAAACGGCGATAAGAAGACATACTGTAAAATGATGAATATTCACATCCATCCATATATGCTTACATTAATTTTTAATTGCCTTTGTATTATCTTAGCTGCTAAGTTTATTTTTGGTCGTAACTATTCATTTCACTGTCATAGTTTTATTTTTCTATATCATTAATTTCGTTTTACAAAATCTGTGCTCTCTTTTTTTTTGTATTTTATTTTTGAATTTTATTTGTAAAAGTACAATTTATTTGTAGATTTTAAGACCTAACCAGTTATTGTGATCTACTTCTGTATGATTTTGTATTTAGTTTATGTAGTGCATCACACAGACAGTTATGGAATCTTGCCCAGGATTTGACTCGTGTGGAGTTAATAATTCGGTTTTTATTATTTCACATGTAGTTGGCATAACTGCTATAAGTTTTCTATTTAAAACCTGTATTGTCTAAGCGTTTCTTAAACATTGCTTAATTGCATGTATCTTCAGTAATGCGTTTGTTTTAACGTTAAATACATCGTTACATACATTGACATCGTTAGAGTTACGATTTTATCATTTTCCTTCGAGTTCTTTTACTTTTAATGGTAAGTCTTTTTGCTTATATACCTTTAAGTTTTATATCATTTGTAGATAATTTTAAACAATATTTTGTGTTATATCCGTTTCTTGATATATTATAAATATTTATGTAAGTAAATATTTTTTAGGTAACCCAAGTGGAAGTCCAAGCGTTTTCCAATGGGCTCACACTAAAATGGACATCTTTATTACAATACTTATAATATATAACTATATATAAAGTATATCATAATAGTATAATAATAATTCAATTAATAAAATTAAATAAGTCCAAAGACGACTGTTATTTAGGAATTTATGTGATAAAATTTGTTGTTGTATAAATAGATATAATTCATTGCAAAATAAAAAAGTCATCACAAAAACACGCTTTATAACACTATCCTAAATAAATTGGAAATAAATCAAAGCTTACACTGTCCCATTAGTATAGAATTAATGACAGACTAAAATTTGTCGCAATATAGGCGGTAGATAGTGAATTGGCAAATAAATTTACACTGCCATAAAACATGTCTAT